>CM053792.1:147370993-147970993 GCA_028749045.1 Cupressus sempervirens
TTTATATCATATTTTGTGATGCATCTTTAGGATGTTAGAGATATAAAAGAATAGAACCTTTTTTATGATGAGTTAGAGAGTGTGGTTTTAATATTGAATAGAAAAGAGTTGGTTAAGGTTTCACTTTTAACTATTTCTAAATAAGATTGTGTGTGTGTGTGTTTTTACATCAACATTTTGGATCACACTCTATTATCCATCATTAGGATGTTGGAGAGCTAAAGGAATATAAAAATCATGAATAAAAATATATTGTTTAAATAGTTGATGCAAAAAATTGATGAATATTTGACGATTTTTCAACAAATTTTCACATTGAGTGAGATGTACATGTGCTTTACTTATTCTTTATGGAAAATATTGTGTGTGTTATTTTGCATTAGTATTTTTTATTAGACTCTATTCAATACATCATTAAGATGTATGCGACTAAAAAGGATAGAAATATCTTAATAATTGAGCATAGACTATGATTCAAGTAATTGATACAAAAAATTGATTACTATTTATTTATTTCTCAACAAAATTATATAATATAGTGAAATGACATAGATTTTACTTTGTGTTAATCAAATTTTGTGATCTATCACTAGAATGTTAGAGAGCTAAAATATTGAAACAAATCTAGTGATAACTCGTATAAATGTTACATACCTATCCTCCAATCTAAGTTGTACCCCAATGTGTGTGTGTCATGACTCCAAATTGCTTGTCATAGTGACTCACATGGGACTTCAAATATGTGTTGTTGGGTGGTAGGAGTAAATCATCAGGAGCATTGTTTAATAAAATCACCAATTCAATGCAAACCTATAGATTGACAAATTCTTAGATGCATGTTGATTTTGTTTTCTTCTAACAATTTAATTTGAGAAATAATTTCAACATATCTCCCAATCAAAATAGTCAAAATGATATACTTCAGTACATGTCTCAATCCTCTATTGATGACTTTGCAAATTTGTAGAAATATCTATTGGTGTAATTAAGTATTTACTAGTTACACTTTAATTAAGTTTACTTAGATCAATGCATTAGCATATTAGTTGTCATGTAGACACCTAGGAGTTTGCATATTAACATGAGTTGTCATGTAGACAACATAGTTTTTTGTACTCCAATTGAGCACATGTTTTCTACTATATCTCTTTATGAGATACCCCTTTACATTCTTATCCTCTCATTGTTGCACGTACATTCATGCACAATAGAGGATAATCTAATCTTGGTGGACATGTGCTTAATTGTTATGCTTATCTCTTTGCTGACTCCTAGTCATATCTAGTATTTATCCAATTATTTGATTAATCCCTTCTCCTTTGATCATAGCTTGTCACTCTTGTGCTATCTCTTGAGCTTCTAGATCTTGGTATTTAATTCTTGACTCGGGAAAATTCTTACATAGTATCAAAGCTATACCAAATTATTACAATTATCAAATTCAACTTAAGTTAGTTTTATTGATTCGATCAATTATAAAATATTTTGTTTAAATAGTCAAGTATCTGAATAATTTATGATAAATAAAAATATAAAATTTAGATATTTCTAAGAATTTGTAGGAATTTATATAGATAAAAATTAAAACTTAAAAATTATGAAAACAAAAAGAATATATTCTATGTAGAGGGTAGTACAATTCAAATCAATGTTTTGTTAACTTAAACTCGCATTGTATATTTTTGAAGTATGAAAATATATTAAAGTGATACATTTGAAATATGTATTCATTGAATACTTATTCTCACTATAACTAGTTCACCATTTTCTCTCTTCATTACTTGGTCATTTGGAATTATTAGTTCCAATACATAATATATTCATGTCCTTTGTTGGTTGTATGATATTTTATTAAACCACACAAAATCTTTAAATGACTCAATAAGTCTTACTCCTACAATGCATATTTTATCCAACATACATGATGATATCATTGAAATGTGTAGACTTATTCCTATATCTTAATTTGTTTTTTCATCTGCATGCACCATAGATTTTATTGTGTAGACTTATAGCAATATAAGACATTTATAATGATGCATAGTATTAAATATTTTTTTAAATATTTATATTTCCTACGAGCAACACCCTTCGATCTATTAATGATGCAAGCATTAGTAATAAATTTGAATCATACATAAGAGCATTAAAAATTAATGACAATGTTCACACCTATAATCAATCATTATTTGGGTCCTCGAAAGAAGAGATGTTGCTAAGTATACCTTGACGTTATCTCACAAAGATAGCATCTCCATTTGAATTTCCCATGTAACCTACATCTACTTCCCTATTAGCACATGAATAGTATAGCCATACTTAAACATGACACACTAATGAAAAAATTAATGTTGGAAAAATAAGTCAATTTTTTCTATTTAACACATATAGCTTAGGAATTAGGCTTTAGTGTGTGATGCTTAAGCCATCATATCCAAGGATGAACAAAAAGAGTCTACATTTAGTGTTATTTACGAGTATTCCTCATTCTAAATGTACATAATGATAATAATCAATAAAGTAAATCATAGAAAAATTCAGTAAGCCCCATGATGAAAGGAAATATAGATTAGGATGCTAAGTTTTGGGAATATCAACTTGTGAAAGAAAGTGATTGGAACTTAAAATAACTGGCATTGTGAAATGTAAAGAAAGGCCTTTGTCTTACTAGAAAATACATTTTTGTTTCTTTGTTGGACTCTACAATCAATTTCCATGGTGGTTCAATTTATGTGCAACATACATCATTTGGGTTGGGTTTAACCAACACACTCAAAGCTGACTTATCTATGAATGTGGAAGGTATGGGCCCATTCTTGTTCTCAACATATATTTTGATTAGAAGTTCTAGCATATTGAATAGGTTAACTTCATTTGTTCCCATGTGGCATCAAATGGATGGAGCATTCACATAAAATATTGTTGCTTCACATTTTGACCCAATAGTTTTTTTATAAGCAACAACATTGGGAGCTTCTAAATAGAATATAGGCATCCGTCACACCAAAATAGAAAAGGATTATTTTCAAATATCAGTTGAAAATACTTTGGTTGATATTTCTAAAAAATGTGGAAGCAAAGGCAAGACAACTAAAATGTTTGATGTGAGTCTTTCAAAGAAATGTGGCTCTATGGAATGCTTGGACTAGAGGTTATGCACAAAATTCTTTTGTCCAAAATGGTTTAAAATGTTTCAACCAGATTTAATTGGCAGGTATATATTGAGCCCCTCCCAAACTTTTTGCTAAATTGCTTTGAGATTGTTTGCAAATGAGAGCAATGAAATAGAGAATGAAAAGCCAATTATTAGAGCATAAAAATGATGGAGGAATTTCCTTAGACCTTGTAGGTAAACCTTTCATGTTTCATGTGTATGTAGAAACTATAGGTACAAAATGTAAGTATAGATAAGGCACACAAATTGTTCGAGAAAATGTCTATGAAATTTTTTTAATACAATATTATAAAGGGTATTTCTCCTATTTTGCATATATCAAATATATTTAATGGCTTTATATCACATTGAAATTTAAAATAGAAAAGGTATTTTTAGAACACATAAATAAGGTTAGAATATAATCTATTAGGTGGCAATCCATCTGAGATATTTGTTGATATTTGAGTATTTTGCACTATATATAGATGTGTTTATAATTTATAGTATAGTTTTGTGGTAACTTAATCTTGATGAGAGTAGAATACTAATCTAATTAAGATTTTTTTTTTCATTGAAATGTTTGTCTTTGAACTTTTTGCATACATGTGAAGTAGGGTAGTTGAAACTACAAGATCTAAGGAAATTCCTCTATCATTTTTATGCTCTAATAATTGGCTATTCACTCTTTATTCCATTGCTCTCATTTAGAGACAGGCCAACCAGAGTATTTCCAACTAACATTTGAAAATAATCCTCTTCTTATTCTGGTTTGATGGATGCATATATTTTATTTAGAAGCTCCCAATGTTGATTCTTAAAAAACAACTATTAGGTCAAAATGTATAGATATAAGAAGATGAAAGACATTTATTTTCATAATCATCTATTGTTGTAGTGTGTATAAAGCTCCTCGATCTACTAATATCAAGAGTTCTCATTTCTATTGATTGGAAGATAGGTCTCCATGATGTCACTCATCTTACTCTTCTAGATGTAGATAGTATAATCATCTAAAAATGGTACATAGTTATATTTTCATAATTAAAAGTTAACATTTTTTTCCATCTTTGTGGGGAATAGGTGTCTTTATTATTTTTCCTTTGTTTTCTCATAAATTTCTACAAATATACTATGGTGATGAGGTGTTTGTTAATGTCTCTTGTTATCTCCCATTAAGAGCACACACCTATCATTTAGGAGGTTAGGTTTATTCATTATACATCTATAAGTAGGGAGCTTGACCTCTAAAATTCATAAAAGTGCTAATCTCGTAACAATATTTCCAATTGTTAGTAACATTAGTCTTTGAATCTAATTTGAAGTGGTTCATTCTTATTTTTATTTGAAAAGGGTAAATATGCTAGCTAACACACAATAACACTATTTTATTAAATTTCAAATTTATCTATTGACCTATTGAAACTTATAATTTTTATGATGTGCCTTATGATGAGTTTACAAATATCTTTTTTGATGAGGATCATTGTGAAAAGAAACTTTTACAAGGGGCTCAGGAGAACAACTATGATGATAGTTTCAAATCAACATTGGATGATGGAAATGTTGAGAACATGTATGATGATGTCCTCCAATTATTTAATGATGATGATTTTATATCTTAGTTGAACAATGATTCTTATGATGACTTAAGTACATATGAGATAGGGAGTAATTTTTTCATGAGTGAAACCAATAATGAGGAGTGTGGTGAGCTTAATATTTTTTAACAAAGTAATCAACCCTTCTACACTTGGGATCTAGGTGTGATAGCACCTAAGTATGATGGAGGTCCCACACAAGATGGATTTTATTCTGATTGTAATGTCACTATAATTTTTAAGCATGATGCATGCATGGAGGATGTCATTGATGATATTTAAACAAAATCTAATTTATTATTCCTTGGAGTTGATTTTGAGAAATGACTTCATAAGATTGTTGATCTACATATTTTTATTGAGCATATTCATAACAAAGAGGCACGAGTAATTTTGGAATGTTAAAAAGTTGATGAAACTTCCAATTTTATGATTTATAATAGCCTTGGATAATTTTTTGCATGAACATTATTGGAGGAATCAATTTGTGGTGCTTGTTGATAACCCATTGTTTCAGATGGGAGGTAATTTAACATACAGAAATCCACTTTTTGAGTTGAATGATGAAGCCTAAGTTAGAAACTTAGAGTATGGTTTTCAACATGTAAATGCCTTGGATTTACTTTATAAGGTGGTTGGGTACCTTCGTTGGGGGGCCATCGAATACAAAATGTGCATCTAAGGAAATTGATAAATATTTCATTTAGAGTGATATGACACTAAGGGGTAACATCATTTTTTATCACATAAGAGATGGCAAGATAAATTGGGTATGCAAATTAATGATTTAAATTTAAATTTATTTCTTTGTGGGTACTTCCTTTGAGTTATACTATCCTTATATGAAGTTTGGTCTTGAGCTTTGGAGTAGGAAACATGTTGAAATTTCAACAAATTGTTTAAGTTCAATATTTGTAATGGTCACAATTATTTCATCATAGAGGTCATAATTGGGTATACTTGCATAGAGATTATTTTAGTTTTGATAGAGACTTGTTGATACCAATTTTTTAGAGGTTGATTGAAGAATAAATAAGAGGAAAGGTTTGTTAATCATTTATTTACTTTTCTATCAATTCATTACTAAGGAGAGATGTGAGCTTTCTATATCTCATTATTGAGGATTTAGCATCCTCTTCAATTTGGGGTGCCTAGAGTGAAAAATTACATTATAATAATCTTATTTATCATTGGCAAAGTTTCCTATAGTAAAGCACCCATTTTGGATTGATAGTTTACAAATTTGACAAATAGGTCAAGATATTTCAATTTTTTATTTTATGGGTATAAATGTAAAGTAGATATATTATGATATTCAATGATATGGGTTGCTCTTACTTTTAGAAAGAAAGAAAGGTGTATTTTCAAATTAGAAATAAATTTTAGAATTTTTAGCTTCTTATATTTATGTGCATTTTGTCAAATGTTTGAGTTCTTAAAATTTTGAAAGTTACTTTATTATCTATACTTGTCTATCATCTCAAAACTAGTATAAAAAATAAAATCAAAAAATGAGTTAAATAAGGCATCATTTTATAACAAGTCAGATGCAGTTTTTGACAAAACAAGGCATGATTCTTGAAATGGAAGAAAGGAAATTGATGTGTGGTACAAATAAATGAAGCTAAGTTTCAAGTGGCTTGGACAAGGATCCAAGTTTGTAAATTTATATGCATCATGAATATTCATCTTGAGTTTTGTTCAATCATATCTACAAATGCTATAAGATATAAATATAAACCTTAATTAAACAAAATTTTGGCTATGATATGATTTTAAGAAGCATTGGTGTCTCATGTTTATAGATAATGTAATAGAGATGAATAAAATTTTGCCAATAAATAGATTGAATTGGTCAAATTAAGTTGTGTGAGAAAATTAGGGATCAAAATAGTTAGAGGAGTAATTGCCAAACTATAATGGCATTAAAGGAGATTGGTGTGGTTGTGTTTACATAAATGGAGAGAGTTTTCTTACTCATGAGAGTGGTAAAAAAGATAGAAATATTCCTTTATAGTCCATGATATTGGGATAATTTTATATGTGTCTACAAATGGCTTATAACAAAATGACACTCCCCTATACTTCGAGTAGGAGGTGCCTAACTATGTGTATACATGAAAATTTGATGAAGTTAATCAATGCAAACAAATAAACACATCAATATGTAAGCATATGGCTCACTCAATAATAACACATACCTCTGATTGATATTGAATGGATTTACCCTCATTCTATTGATTTACTCTTTGATGGGAGAATGTTCATATGTTGTCCAAATACAAGTGATAAGTTCCCCAAATCATTTCTAATCTTTCTAAGGATGAGATGAAGCTATGAGAATACAACTAGATGGAAAAATGGATAAATCCAATGCAATAGAGATGCACAAACTATTATGAATGATGATAAAACTCTAAATGAGACTAAAATGTTGCTAAATCTACAAGATTCAAGATAATACAATGAATTGAGAAAGTAAATAGAAATAGGCAGTTAGCTCCATTTTTGCTTCCACCCACTTTTTCAATGTTTTCTTTTTCCAATTTTTGATAAGTCAACACTATTTTCAAGATGGTGCTATTTTTGGTGTTGTTTGTGTCAAATAAAATAAGTAAGCACTAATTATAAGAGTACTTGAATTAGGGTGTAGTCCCATGGAGGGGGGCTTCCTAAAAAATTCTAGCAGGTACTCTAGAGATTTTTTAGGATTATTTTAAAGTGGGAGGTCCCATGAATTTTGTACTGGAGTTCTTCTTAAAAAGTTTAAGCCCCATAATTTGTGGAAGTGGGTGGTCTCATGATTTTTTTTATTTGAACATATTCAATTAACTTACTAAATAAATAAAAATATGTTTAAAATCTTTATTGATAAAACATAGAAATTGGTATATGATTGACAAGTGGCACAAGAAAAGTCTAAGATGGTGGGGCAATTTCTAGCCCCCCATCTTTTTCACCCACTTAAATATGCACCCTAAAAAGTAGAGGTTGCTACTTTTGAGGGGAAGATTCCAATTAATCCTGTAGAAAAAAAAATTTTGATTTCATAGGACCAATCACTCCACAAAAATAGATCTTGCAACCCCCCTCATGGGACCACACCCTTAGTGCCTAAATTAGCACTTCAATTAGTACCTATAAAATAGTGCCTAATTAATTCCTATTTAGTGTCAAAATTAACACCTAACTTGCACCTAAATTATTACATATTTTAGTATCACCTAACTTAGCACCCATTTTAGTACCTAAATTAATTCCTAATTTAAAATCTAAATTAGTAGTGCCTAACTTAGCACCTAATGCAATGTCCAAATTAGTGTCTGATTCAACACCTAAGTTAGTGCCTAAATTAGCACCTAAATTAGCACCCAAATTAGTACTTAAATTAGCACCCAAATTAGCACCTAAATTAGCAACTAAATTAGCATTACACATTATTAAAGCCCCAAAACTATCTTTATGCATGCATGCATCACATGGGATCTAAAACTAACATGGAAATACTACTAAATCTACTCCAAAATAATCCACAATTCATGCAGAAAAAAAATGTCCTCATATATTGTCCAAAACTATATTATTTACTTAACCTTCAAGTATTGCAACTTTGTTCTATGATTGTTCATGCACCACTATAAATCTATTCTTTGAAAGTTCTTTCTTCTCATTACTTCCTTATTCTATGAAATTTTACATTAATATGAATTCATAAACTCTATAAACCTTCATTGAATTGGTAGAGGTAATTGACTGTCCCTTTGTTTCAGATATATCAATTGTTATTTTTCCCTCTAAATTATTTAGATTGTATTTCTCTTATACTTTCCTCACAAACTGCAATAAGGAGGAAACACTTAACTATTGTCTCCTATTTGTTAGACCACTTCTTTCTTTAACCATAAATCTTTTTGATACTTCTACCCTTAATGAGGTTCCATTGACCTTCATTATTAATGAACAAAAGATGTTCTTTCATATCAAAATTTGATGATGCATGAATGTTATGTTTTTATCCTTGCAAATTTTAATAAAAGCTCTTTGCAACAATTATTTTTAATAATTAACATTATCACATCCCTTCTTGTTCCATTAGCATTCTTCTTGACTACATAAACTGAATTGAAAACTCTACCTCAAAATTCCTTTGGTATATTCAACAAGGTTCTTTGTTATCATATTTAGGTTTTATCTTTGTGTTGATATTGTTGAATTTAACATTGTTCAGATTACATCATTGATATGAGGTTCCATAAATCTTTACACTTAACTTAATAACATGTTTTATGAATCATTTTAAGATTTTTCTACATGCAAGAGAAAATCCTCCAAAATAGGTGGAATTGGTAGTAAGACTCATATCATGGATCCAAAAGGTCCCTCAGCTAATATACAACTGAAAAACACTACAACAAGGTTCCAATCCACTCATAATCTAGATCAAAGCTCTAGGAAAACCTCCTCCTTGGTGTATGCAATCTCATTTGATACTTTAGTTAGAGCTCCAAAAAAAATCTTTATCCCTTATTTTTTTGTATTTAAATTAATATTTATTAAACATTTATTATGAAATCTTAATTAATATTTAATTTTAAATACCATGTAGCATTATGTATTCTCATTACTTGAAACATTGGATATGCTTGTTCATTAATTCCACCATAAAAAAAAAAAAAAAAACTCCTCATAAATAACTTTGTCATGATTGCAAAGTCATCCTTATGAGTTTAGCACTTGGTCATAACTCTATAATAATATCCTTTTTTGAATTTTAAATTTAAAAATAAATATCCTATTTGTACTTTAATTATTAAATAATTTATGATTCATTTACTTAATAAATATCATAAATATTGACTAAGCAATCAATTATAAAGAATTTACTAATTTTATTTAATTAATAATACTAATTATTAGATGACTTATAGTAAAATATTTTAATAAATATTAATTATACTAATAAAATTAATTAAATTATAATTAAATTACTTAATAATATTATTAATATAACAATGTCTTTTTCTTGGTAATTATAGTAAATTTTATTAAAACAAACAGAAATTTACAACTTCCTAAAGTTTATGAAGTCACACAAAAAAGGCCCTCCCACCCAATCAAGTGATAACCATCAGATAATTTTAAGCTTTTCAATTGTACACCCCCACCAAAAAGCCCTAAACCTATCCCCATACTTACATTAAATGCCCACCTTATTGCTTCATTACAATTTTAGAAACAACTAGTTACAAACTCCATTAACATAGTTTCTACACTAAGTTGGGTTACCAAACTTTGCAAAATGAATCACCAAAAAATACAATTTGGAGTTTAGCACGAAGTGAACCTTCTTAAAAATTGTACACTTTCTTTGTAAGACCTTTTAATGCTCCTTAGTGTGGTTTGGTACATTAGGACCTCCTTTTACATTTAATAACTTAAATCTAAGTAATTTCTTCTTCCAATCTTGCTCAAAACTCTAAGTTGGCATCAATTTATATGCATGGCATCCCATTTATTCCTCCAACCACATAAATCATTATTTAAATGCATCCCTAGCCATTTTCTCTACACAAGTCATAATTTTTCATTGACCTTGCAATATTTCTCATACTCGAAGCCCATTTCTAGGAATTTACACCTCTAGGTTAGAGATGAGATTGTCACCTACCTAGGGTAAGTGATGGTATTTTCCCTTACCTAGATGTTTTCCCCCGTAAATCTTAGTTTTGATGTCAACTATTATCATTTACTATCTTGTGCAGTCAACCCTTTTTAATTTTTATTTCATAGTCGCTACTATAAAAGGAGGCCTACTCACTTCATTTGGACATCCATTTTGTGGGAAAGTTATTCATCCATTATTGATGCAAGTAATCCATGCCCAAGAAATCAAGAAAGTCCATTCAAGGATTTTTCAAGAAATCAATCAAGGCCTTTATTTTCATTCCTCAAGCATTCAAGATCTTCATCAACCATTCATGCATTCTTTCTCTTAGACCTAGCTTCATTATTCATTGGAGATAATGGAGTGTGGTCATCAAAGATGAGATCTATCTTTATGCACTCAATTTATTCAACCCATCATCAAGGCAAAGTTTCATGCACCCACATATATGAAGTTTTTTCTTACATAATTTTTGTTTGGTTTTGTGTTGACTCAAGGCTATTGTATTAACATACTTGATTATTTATATAACATAATCAAATTAATATTTCTATGGTATTCTTCATTGCTACATTTAATTATACTACATGTTAGCATTCATTTATCAATGTTTATCTTAATTTAAGGTAGATTCCTCAACTAGGGCTTTCCAGAGGCAAGCCCCCCCTACCAAAAATATCCCTCTATTGTGTACAGGTGTATATTTATAGGTGCTTAGATCATATTTACAGATCTAGCTTTTTATTTGTCAATAACATTTTTGAGTTTTAAATATCTATGTAGTGTAGGTTGAAATTGACCCTAACCTTTACCAAAGTCATCCCTTGCCCTTAAGTCATCCTTGACCTTAGAATTTTTCATTGTCCTAAGGCCTCTAGATTTTCTTAGTTTGTTGATCCATACCACTACAGTGCAAATCTTAGACAGTTTCAAACCCCACTTTAGTTTGTATCTTGGTAAGCATATGTCCCAAATTTGTCATTTCATATCTATTTCTTTCACAAATAAGATTACATAATCAGTTTCATTTAATTATGATTCAATCTCTTAAGGAAAAGAGGAACAAAACTCAAAGTATTCTCACATTAGGGAGATCATGTATTGGTACTTCCCCTTTGTACCAATTAGGTTTCCCTTGTAGAGGGATTTTAGTATCCTCCTCCTAACATTCATTTGGTGAGTGATCTATCCAACTTGATTGCTCATCATTTTATATGTTACAAGAATAAAGGAACCCTTATTATATTGATTTTCATTCATGAGGTCACCTACCTATTGCTACCTTCACCATCTATTCTTTTTCATCATTATCCACCTCCTTTGAATCCTCATCATCCACTCTCAACTCTGCATCTACACACATTCCCGACTAGTTTGGTCAACCACACAATACTTCCCACTAGCCCTATTTTCTACCTATTTTCTCTTCGGTGACTTTGTAACCTAAGGACTTCTACATTGTTAAAACTTTTGTTTTTCTATAAATGCATAATTTCTTCATCCAAATGTAAATAACATAAAGAATCCTTTTTAAACCCTTTTTTAACTCCTTAAATTTTCTATAGTATTCCCCTTCAAACCACCAACCAAAGGGTGTGTAATTCAGATCCTCTATCATTTTTATGTGGACTAGATCATTTACAAAATTCATTCTGACCCTTGGCCATCCCCTTGTAGGAAAGGGGTCTAAATCCCCTAAGAAGTCTACTGGAATAGTTGCAACCATTACCAATCTTACCATTGCTACAAATTCCCCCAACTAGATCCCCCATGACATTATCATTAAGTAGAAGCTTGTGGTTCTTTGGAGTCAATTTTTCAATCTATTAATAGTTTCTCCAGTAATATAAGCAAATCCGAGTATATTTCTAATACTCAAAATTAAAAAGATCCTTTAGTCTTTACATGGTCATTGGCCCATAGAATGCATATGTTGTTTCCTTGGCTTTAAGGTGAACAAAGTCTTCATTATCATTGTCGACCCACTTTCCCTAGTGTTGTTCACTATAATAAAATAAAGAAGAATGTTTGGATGTTGTGTGATTTTAGAAATAAATCCCACACAAATTCCTATCATTCCATCCCATTCATCGGCACTATGATCAAAGAACCTCATTAAATTCTCATGTATGCACTAGGTTGCTACCATGTCAAGCACATTGTCACCTTGTTTCAAAAACATTAGTGAATCTAATTTAATTAAAGACATCTTCATTTAAGTCCCTAAATTCTTCAATTACCACTTCATCCTCTTCAAGGTTGATTACCCAATTTAATATAATGTCATGTTTTATATCATCATTGTTGGAATTACAATTGGAGCAATTGTTATGTTGTCATTGATGTCAAACCTATTGGTAAGATATAGTGTCAAACCTATTGAGAGAAATTTTACTAGTAGTGTAGAGTTCCATATCATTTTATTAATGAAAAGGATTTGAAAAGAAGAGATTATGAGATGACCTAGTGAAAGGTTGAGTTGAGATGTGTTAAGTATCATGGAAATACAATGGATACTTGATAAGTTAGTCCTTGAAAAGATAATGTGTTTTCCAATAAATAATGTGGAAGACAATTGGATGAAGCTATGAGTTGAAACAAGTCAAAAGGATAAGATTGACTAAGTATTGGTATTGCATGATGAATAAAGGAGTTGATGCAGAAGATTAAGGAACTTAAGTAGAAGTTGAACAAAATAGTTTAAGATGAGTGTTAGTTGTTGCTGAGAAAATGTATGTAGAATTGTAGTTGCGATTGAGCATAGTAATGGCCAAGAGAGCATGTTAATGCCAAGTGAGAAAGTATAGTGATTATTGAGTTGCACAGTGATGACTGAGATCAAGAACACATTGAATGTTGAGTGACAACAAAAGTTACAGTTTGAGAAAGATTTCATTTTGAGGTGGACACAGTTGGAATTTTGAGTTATTCAAAATGTGTGGAAGATAAGGATCAATGAGTTTGCATATTCAATACATGAGAAGATTTTTTACATAATAAAAGGAAAGGATTTGATCATAATTTTCTACAAGAATAAAGAGAACAAAAAAGGATAGAAGGATTTGATGAATTTTACCTAATCCTAAGATCAACGATGATGTTTAGGCAAAAAAATATTAAAATTACCTATTTAAGGAGGCATAAGGAATGAATTATAAGGTTGGTTGATTATTTATTAGTGATCTTAAGTAGAAGTTATGAAGAGGGTGATAGTAGAGGTGAAGTGTTATTGCTTGAGAAGATGCAAGAAGATTAGTGATGGAGATGTAAATGAAGGCCAATCAATGCATAAGGAGATGAGTGAATAGAGATTTGAATTTGCAAAGTTATTTGTACTTATAGATCAAACCTATTGTTACATTAACCATTGTATCATTTAAAAATCCTTTAATCAAGGTTGACCTAATAGTCATTTTGCAAATCCTTTAATCAAGGTGACATTCTAATAGAATGTTCTAAAGTCCTCTAACAAGGTTCACTCCTAATAGCATGATTAAATCTTATAATAGGTTAACATTTAACAGTGTGGTGCATAACCTTTAACAGGGTTTTCTCTTAACTGAGCTCATTTTAGAAGAGTGAAAAATTGGTAGCATGTTATTTGGTGGTTTTTCCCAAATTGGGTTTCCACATTAAATCCTAGGTTCAAAGTGTTATTTTCATGTGTGGATGTTATTGTTTTGTGTGCTACATTTTACAATAGTTTATTTATTGGAAGATGACACATATAGAGACAATGAGTTAAGATATTTCATGAATGTTGTAGAGACCAAGTAGGTATATGAGATTGATTAATTTGTTTGAAGTGGTTAAATTTTGAATTGGTACATTTAGACTTGAGGATAACTAATTCAACCCCCACCCCCCCCCCCCCCCCAACCCCCCCACCTTTTCTCACTTATTCTTAATCATTATATCAATCATGTCATCTAATGTGTGTAACCTTAAAGTCTTCAAGTAAGAAAATACCTCCAATAATTAAGCCTTTTTAATTTTGAAGGTGGAATGTTTGCATGCTTCCTCTAAGAATTGTATTCACAATAACTTGTGGATCACCTTCAACATGATTTTTTTAAACATTGAACTCATTCACACCTTTAAATACTGTTAGAAATGTTTAGAATAACTCACAGGGGGGTGGGGGTGAATCAATTACTCAAGGTCTATATGTGCCACTTGAATAATTAAACAATAAACACGTCACTATCTTGCTTATCCTATTGTTGCTCGATCTCTCCTGTAAAACTATTATAAACATAACTTGCATTAAATAATGAAAAAATTATTAAATGTAAACATACATAAAACATTCATCACACTTTTGGCACTATAATTTTACATGGAAATCCTATCTAGGGAAAACCACCAGCAACCTGTTACTCTTTTTCACTCTTTCAAAGTGAGCTCTATAATGAGCCAACCCTGTTAAAGCTTTACAAAACACATTGTTAAATGTGACCTAGTTAGAGGATTTAATCATCCTGTTAGAAGTGGCCTTGTAAGAGGACTTTGATCATTCCACTTATAATGTCACCTAGTTAAAGTATTTATACATAATTTTAAGTCATCAAATGATGGTTAGGTCAACCTCTGTTAAAAGGATTTCAATACAAATTGTTTACAATGATAAGAAAGAAAATGTTAAGTTTTTGATTTGTGTGATTACAACTCACTTTTGCTGGTTCATATCTATGTTCAGTCCTTGTGTTGGTTTATTGATAAGCCTTCCACTAGCATATATGATCTTTGATTTTCTTGGACACCCTTCAAGAAATTAGTCCACTCTTCTCAACAACACTTAATCCTTCTACTTAGATTCACTTATTAACATCAACATCATCTCTGCAATCTATCTCCTTTAGCTTTGCATCCACTCACACTATTTGTGCATCTCTAATCAACCTTGCTCTATATGTCTTCTCTTTACATACAAACTTTTACATTTCATGCACTAACATGAACACACACAAAAAAAATTATTTGGCTTTGTACCTCTTTAAATAGGAAATTCATTCTTTACTATTTTCTACATCCATTGTAGATCTTAGAGTTTACAATCAAGTTCAACTTGATTCAATTTATATGTTTGTATTCTTGATCTTCCTCTAGAAACTTCTCTAGAGTCCATATGTTAGGTCTTTACCTAATCTTCTCCTTGAATTTAATGATCCAACTCATCAATCTTATCTTTAACATGTTTTATATCTTCTAATAAATCAACTAATTTAGTTTGATCTTGTGATTTCTTTGAATTCATTATCCTACCTTCACTTGGAATCTCTAAATTCTAACACTCATTCATTACTATAATACTTGGTCATTGTAAAGGTTTCTAGTTTAGCATCAACTAGATTTCTTGGTTGATGCTAATGCTCAATCAACACTATTTTTCTTGGCACTAACTATAGCTCAGTTGACACTTGTATTACTTGACATTCCTTAGAATTTTATTCTTCAGCTCGGCTTGGCTTAGATTTATTAACATAAACAATTATTTTTCTTTATCAAAGTCTATCTAATCAAATGTCCATTGTAACTTCCTTTCCATAACTCAATCTTTCCTCTAGGTGTTATTTTTATGAGCAACTTCTCAAATCCTCTTCATTAATAAAATATATATGACATTTAGATTAGGCAACAATATATCTTATCAATAGATTTGACATCAATGACAAAACAAAAATTGTTCTAATTGTAAGTTTCCAACAACCTCCCTCTATGGCATTCATGGCAACACTCAAATATCTCAATACTAGTTGTATCTTAGTTATCATACAATCTAAAAGATTTCACTTTGATTTTCTTTTCAATATCTCTCTCACTTTAGTAATCTCTCCATATATTTCTCTTTAGTGTACTCTCCCTTTGTATTAATCTCTCTCTCTCTCTCTCTCTCTCTCACACACACACACACACACACTAGTAATCTCTCCCTCTTTGACAGCAATATCAAAGACACTTAGCTGTCTCAGCTTCAAACTCTTCATACATTTAAATTATGTATATTTTGCATGTCTAGCTAATACTTTTCATCTGTCTATGACTAGTTTGTTTATGTTGTACTCAAGTATTCACCTTAAGTATGTTCTAAAGTAGAGTTGTATTGCATCACTTTGTAGGGGATTATGATTAGCATATGTGATGCAATGCACCTTGTCTTCTTAAGTATATTTTGTTAGGGGAATCACTCCTAGTTTATCTCTAATATATTCATGAGCATGTTTAGGTAAGGATTTTATGAATTTTTCCACAGTTTGTTCTTTAGTATTCAAATATTCTAGCTTTACTTCTTTGTTGAACTAATTCTCTCAAGTATTAACACTTGATAGCAATGTGCTTTGTCTTAGTGTGCATCACTAAATTCTTTGAAATGTTGATAGCACTTGTGTTATCACAATAGATAACCACTAGATGTTCGATCTCTTCTTTCATACCTTTCAACAATTGTTTAATCCACATAATGTTTGAATAGTTTATTTTATTTTCCACATACTTAGCTTTAGTTGTTGATTGGGAAATATAATTTTGCTTCTTGCTTGTCCATGAAATCAATCTCTTTCCTATAAATAATTCACCTCCACTAGTATTTTTTATGTCATCAATATTTCTTGCCCAATTTTAGTCAGTGAACACCCTAATAGCCCTTATTTTCACTAAAAGCTAAATTTGCAAATTTTATGGTGAAAATGTTTTAGAAAGTTTGATGTCATGTTAGGGTTCATTTTTTATCTATGTTCATTTTTAGAGGATGGCCCTAACATAATAATTGTTTCCCTAATCCAATATTAAATTCCCTTTCCCTAGTGTAAAAAATGATGCCCTAGGATTGCGTCTTCATCTTTCTCACAAAAAAATTCATAAAAATCACAACATAGCCCTTACCCTATGTTTTATATCTAAGTGGGAGAATATTTTTCTTTTATTTTTTCTCTTGCAATATTATGATCAAAGGGGTTGTCAAGTGGTCATAGGATTAAAATCTTAGTCTCCCGATCTTATAATTTCTTTGTGTCATATTATCATAAGTACTGATGAAAGGGTTTCTAAACCAAGGTGTAAGATTTTATGACAGATGGGTGATCGAAGGATCGTAGAGGTAAGAAAGAAGGGTCATGACCTCATGATAACTACTTTATCATAGGATCATAGAAGTGTGAAATACAAAGCAATAGAGGTTCTTTGATGTTACGATAAGGCCCTAGTTGTAGGACCGTGGGAGAAATTTTTGAGGTGTCCAATGGTACAATAAAGAGATGATCATAAGATCATATGGGTCAATTTGATAAATCAATGTGGGGCTAGGCGATGAAGTAGAAAGATTTTTGTGACACATGGTTGGTCATCCCCTTCAATCTTATGATAAATAGTAGATCATAAGCTCTCAAGAGCAGTTTCAAGGCTTTACAATGCTATGAAGCAATGGGCATCATAAGGTTGTAAGGAAGAATTTTTAAGCTTACGATGCTATGGAGGGCTTATTATTGTAAGATCATAAGGTAACAAATGACAAGGCAAGGTGGTAGTCCAATGTCAGAAAAGTGACATGTGTCCTATCTTGATTTTTCAATGATGCAACATATAAAAGGTGGGGCCAAAAGATTATTTTTCATTAAAAAAAATTAATAAAGCATATTACAATCTCGTATCTTATGATAAATAGTGTATCATAAGATATCAAGGGAAAAGATAAAGTGTCACAATGCTACAAGGCTAGTGTATCATAAGATCATAAAGTTGAAAGATAATGTCAGTGATACTATGATGGAAAAGGGTAATGGTTTCTCATAGTATTGTAAGGGTTTGAAGGGTAATTTTTGAAGTTATGAAATGATAGATAAACTACAGTTGTAAGATTGTAAGGCAAGACAAATTGAAAATAAGATGCTATGCTACTCATTGTAAATTGCCTATCATAAGATCATAAAGAATTTAAATGGTAAGCTTTGATGTCATCATAAATAGTGTTTCATGAGATCATAAGGTTTTTCTCAAGGTTTACGATTGTACGATAAGGGTTCGATTTCAAGGTAGTGTAAGATCATAGATCCTCTCTGACGTAGGTACACACTCTACCATTGACAAAGGTATGCTCTGATACCACTGATGAAGGGCCACACCACCCTTACAAACTCACAATCAAGATCGCAACAAGATGGAGACAAAGAGATGACAAAAATGCTTCATAAAGCATCCATTAATACTTGAAATTCATTACAATATTATCCACATGGAAGAACTCCAAATTCTTACAATATAAGAGAGATTTTCTCACTAAGAGCTTCTACAAGAAATTACATTTGAAGAGCTTCTACTTGAAGAGCTTCACTACAAGAGATTACATCCGAAGAGATTCTATTTTTCGAACTTGATTACAAATGATAATAAGCCTTCCTTAAATAGGCACTTCTAACCCAAGACATTACAAACACAACCAATGTGGGATAAAAGGTAAATACAACTACCTTTAAATAAATATTAAATTCCCACCCAAATACAACTAAGCACCCAACAAATATTAAATACATGATTTATCCAAAACCTTCTAGAATTTCCACCTACACACCTCGATTAATGGAATGACAACTATTTTTCTTATTTTTCTATTTACACCACCTATGCACCTTGAAAATAGAAATTCCTCTTTTCTCCTTTTTTCCTTTTTTTTTTAAATTATTTTTCCTTCTATTTTCGTCATTTTCTCTCTCCTCCACAATTTTTTTTTTTTCTAATAATTTAATTTTCCCATGCAAAATGCTCCTGCATCAGACTCCCTTGGTAGATAGAAAAGTGTGTCCCACACTTTGATGTCAAAAGAAAGATATACCACCATCTTCATCTTCACCACAAGCTTCCACCTCAATAGGGACAAGAAAACCAACATGCAAATCTTCCACATTTTTTTTTGCTGATGCATGATGCTCCTACATCTGACTCCCATGGTAGGAAAAAAATTTTGAATATGGATTCACAAAATGAAGTAGCCACTGTTGACAAATTTTTTTCCTCTTCCTCCAACACATAGCTGGAACAAGTATCCGGTGCCGATATATTTCCTTCTTTCTTCTTTTCCAACACCTGGCTGGAACAAGTGTTTGCTGCTGAAAATACTCCTTCGCAATGAACTCTAACCAAGTATAACTCTCATCCTCATCCAATTTTTTTGAATTAATCACACCTGTAATAAACCCAGCAACACCATACCAATCTTCCTTTGCATACCACACATGACTAAAAAGATCCTCATGCAAACCATCATCAATATCTTTTAAACTCGTATCAAAGACAACATCCCATGATTCATAAGAATTTACCTCTTTGACATCTTCATCTTTGCTTGCCTCTTTCATGTCGTCAACAATGCACGTAACTACTCCACTTGCTTGATCTCCAACTAAGGCACTATACTCTTCCTCCATTGTTTTAGTCTTCCAATCACCTTCATCTATTTTTGGCATACAAATCTGGTTATCTTCATGCTCTTCCTCTTCTCTTTCATCTTCTTTAGGTTTGCAAATGATTTCCTCTTCATCCTCTTGCTCTTCTTTTGTACCACATGTCTGATACTCCACTAGATCTTCTTTCCTTTTCGCATCCAAGGAATTATCAACATCTCTTTTTTGGTGATGTGCTCTTCATTTCTGCAACTTAGCTTCTAATTCATTCACTTGCTTCTGCAAATCAACTAGCAATGATTGTTGATTTCTTGCTCTAAATTTCTCAAGTTGAGGAATCCTTAGAATCCATCTAATCACAAAAGTCATCTTCTTCTTTCTCTTCTCCATAATCAAGTCTTTAGAAGAAAAATCTCATGCAACACAAGAACCTCGTGCAAACTGCCTCACAGTCGGTGCTCTGTCTACACATTCAAGAACTTCTTCACAAACTTCACCCAACTCAAGGTCCTGGTGCAAACTGCCTCATGTTCGATGATCTCTTCATACGCTTAGGAACTCCTACTCTGCTAAACTTCACCCAACCAAGGTCCTGGTACAAATTGCCTCACACTTCGGCGATCTGCTTGTACACTCAAGAACAACCTGCTCTGATACCACTGATGTAGTACTGCTCTGCTACCACTAACAAAGGTATGCTCTGATACCACTGATGAAGGGCCACACCACCCTTACAAACTCACAATCAAGATCTCAACAAGATGGAGACAAAGAGATGACAAGAATGCTTAATAAAGCATCCATTAATACTTGAAATTCATTACAATATTCTCCACGTGGAAGAACTCCAAATTCTTACAATATAAGAGAGATTTTCTCACTAAGAGCTTCTACAAGAAATTAAATTTGAAGAGCTTCTACTTGAAGAGCTTCAATACAAGAGATTACATCTGAAGAGCTTCTATTTTCCGAACTTGATTACAAATGATAATAAGACTTCCTTAAATAGGCACTTCTAACCCAAGACATTACAAACACAACCAATGTGGGATAAAAGGTAAATACAACTACCTTTAAATAAATATTAAATTCCCACCCAAATACAACTAAGCACCCAACAAATATTAAATACATGATTTATCCAAAACCTTCTAGAATTTCCACCTACACACCTCGATTAATGGAATGACAACTATTTTTCTTATTTTTCTATTTACACCACCTATGCACCTTGAAAATAGAAATTCCTCTTTTCTCCTTTTTTCCTTATTTTATTTTTTATTATTTTTCCTTCTATTTTCGTCACTTTCTCTCTCCTCCACAATTTTATTTTTTTTCTAATAAGATAATATGAGAGATCTCTTTCTTTAGTAATGATTATAAGATCATAGAGCCATTAATCCCCACCTAAGATACTATAAATAGTGTTGATTTCTATAACGATCATAAGATTGTAAACCCTAAGTTGACATGAAATATTTTTTCCATTTTATGAGCTAGAAACGACAAAGGGCTCTTGACTAATGAGATTCAAGAAATGTACAAAAAGTGTAACATTGGATAGTAATGATGATGCTCCCCTGAGGTGATAGAATAAGTTGAGTTTTAAGGCTTAAGCATGCTAAAAATCAATGTAAAGGAACATTGATGATGTACAAAAATTTATAAAGACATTGTGTTGATCAATTTGAGTTTTTTTGTTCACAAAGAGAAGAAAATCTAAGTAGTTGTAGAGTTTCTAGTGCATACAAATTATTACTTTCAGTGCCTAGATAGTGTTTTTACTAGTGCTTTCATGTTATTTCAGAATGTTTGACAAGAAGGTTGAAGAGATTTAGGTGTCATACATGGAATTCATAGAGACCTCAACTTCCAAGGGGGGGGGGGGACAAGACAAAGGAAGCCTAATCAATTTATTGAAGAGTGGATAAAGTTATTTGCAGGATCCTCAAATGTAAATGTAGTAGATGATCATGCTTTTGTCAATCCCTATGAATTGTGTAGAGATGATACATACCCTGGAGTCACAATTTATGATATTTTTAAATATTTCTACTATAATAGAGAGAAGAAGATCCTAGTTTGCAACACTTAGAAGAAGAATTTGGAAAAGTTAATCTCTCCAACGGTCTTTGTAGACATTGATTTAGTGATGGCCCTAAATTAATCATATAACCCAATCACTAAGTCATTCCATAGGTGAGATGGAATTGTTCTATGCACACTGGATCATGCCTTTTTTATTGATGCATTTGGATTGGATGGTGCTATGAGTGAGCTAGTAGACCTGGTTGACCTACAAAAGAAATTTGAAAGAAACACCAAGGCATACACAAAGAAATCAATGCTACATCATATTGCCATGGACCAAAAGAGTGTGGGTGACTACCCTAAGAAGGTGGAGAAGATGATACCTTTAGATAAATTCAAGAATTATTTTGTAAAAATAGTGTATGATGTCCACAAAGTGGTAGGAAAAGATGGAACAAACATGGTGTATAGAGCTGAATTTATTGTTTCCAAAGATGTGCAAGACTCCTACAATGGTGGAGAATATGATTATGTAGAGTATATTTTGGAGGTGATGAAGGAGAACATTACACTAGCCCAGAGTGGGGAGATGAAAGATTTCAAATTCCATGATTACTCACTGTTGATGCACCTAATCCTATACAAGAATGAGGGGGTACATAAGCCTAGATTTTGTTGATCACACCTATGATACAAATGGAGAGCTACTAGTTTAGCTATGGACACAGGTATGGGATAGTTCCTATCATTAATCTATTTCTATCTCATTCTTTGATAATTTTAGTGTTGTTATAATGCAAATGCTAGACCCCAGTTACTTTAGAGCACCAAAAATTTTGAAGAGTCTTTTGAGACCAGCCCTACTCCCTGAGGGAAAAAGATTAGATCACAATTGGGGGGATATTTTCCTATTCCCAACTTTTTCCTTGATGAAAGTACATGGTTATCCCCAACCATGCCACATATTTCCAAAATTTATTTCCCCTAGGTTGGGCATTATAAAATTCAAGTGGCAACTGTTTATGGTAAATAGAGAATATCTAGAACCTAAGATGCACAAAGGCACATTCCTATGTAGGTGTTTTAAGGTGGGGGACTTTTTATTTGGAAAATAATCCCAAGGCCAAATTCATTCTTTCCTTGACCATTTTAATCTATCAACTAGCTCATATAGGATGTATGATCCTGATAATTGGATGAGGACCACTCTCAAAGAAATTAGGAACTATGTGTTGCCTAATACCAAGGAGCTACCCCATGAAGGTGTTATCCCTAATATTATTACAGAGGGGGAGGTAGCTGAAAAACTAGCCAAACTTGATGATGCGTTGAGGGTAGAGAGGGAGATGAAGAGAATGGATCCCATTTTCAAGGGATTTTATATGGATATCCCCTATCCTCCTAGGATTAGGAAGATGGTCATTGACCATACTGAAATCACGGGCCAAATGCTAGAGGGATCCATAGGAGAAGAGGAGAGGGTATGTCCTAATAGCCCTAAGTCTAATATGACTTTAGAAATGGAAGAAGACGAGCCTGCTAAGGCATCATGGGTCACTAAGGAAAACAAGAGGCAAAAGATTGCTCACATCCCTGATATAGTAAAACAAAGGAAATTGTAGATCCTACCTAGTAGAATCAGTACTTTGTAGACCTAAGACAAAGTTATATCCAAGATAGAGTCACTGCAGCTGAGAACAGTTTGACTGACTTGGAACTAGTAGTAGAGATGGATGATAGGATCATCCAAGCCCAACAATTCATAGAAGATGATGAATTCATCAAATTAGTTGAGTTTAAAATCCTTTTGTACAAAATCAAACAAAGTGAATTGGCCTTGGAGATGAAAGTAGGTGAATCAACTGAAAAGAGGTAGGAGTTGGTCAAGAAACTACATGCCTATGATCCTAAAAGTGAGATAATAACTCTAGAGGAGGCAAGGGATCTAGTGTAGAGGAGTGGAATGCTACTAGTGCCAAGTTGGGATTTGGAACAAGCTTTTATGCTTGACCAAATTAGAAGACAAGAGAGTGTCATTTCATATGAGGCATATGGAGTTGTTGGTTTGTAGACAAGAACCAATTTCAATATTGACACTAAGTCTATGGCAGTATGGAGCATAACTCCTTCATCAAACAAGCCCAAGCTGATGGATGTATAGAGTATAGAATAGGGTAATATGATTGTGTGGACCTTATAAGGAACCTATGGGAAAGAAATTTCCAAGGCCTTAAAATATTTATCATTTATGAATGGGGCAAAGGTAGAGGAAATCAAGACAAGACCAACCAAGTCTATCCATGATTACATTGATGTGAAGAAGCTCTATGAGGATGAGCTCATGAAGAGCCATGTTTATAAATAAAATAAAGCTTGAGGAAAAGATCCAAGTGCTAGAGGCTAAAGTTACATCTCTCAGAGAGCAACTATCCAATGCTAAGTAAGTTTCCATTGAAGAATAGGGTAGGGAATAGAGTGTTCAAGAACAACCATCCAAGGTCACATCAAAGTTGACTACATAGGAGGGTGAGCAGGATATAGAGGATACAATAGATCCTAAGAGGGTGAGTATTCTTACTCCACCAACTCAGTAAGGAGATGAGGTAAGGACATATGTCCTTAAGATTGTGATGAGCCATAGGGTTGGAACTCTAAAGAGTATATCACAACAAGCTCATACTTTTTATGTTGCTTTACAAAGTGCTGATCAATTTTCCAATGAGGCACTTTCATGACTATCACCCACATTCAATTTGTGGGGGCCATATACTCAATTATTAGAGAAGCTTATTGTATTGATGGCTAAAAATCCAAAAAAAATTGATAAGATCATTATAGTGGAGAATTCTTCACTTCGAAATTGCAATTCATATAGGGGAAGTTGAAAGTTTTATCTTAGGGAATTCGTCCCTACATACCACCAATTTTGGATGCTACTACTACAATGAGGAATTGGAAGGAATGGTTTGATTCATTTGGTGTCATTTTGACTTAAGAGGCCATGGTGGCAATTTTTGAAGACAACAGTGATGCCCCTTTTAATAAATTAGTTGACTTATTGTTCAGAGTATATTTAGACTTGAACAAATTTTTGGTTGATTATAAAGCTATTACGGATGTCAGGTGGACTAAAGCCACAAAGGACCTAGAAGAGGTTTAAACCACAAAGTGGCCCACCAAGCGAGAGACATTTGTATGGGAAGTAGTGGTAGAAATAAAGGCTTTGCTAGTAGCGAGTAGCTAAGAAAAATTAATGTTAAAGGCAAAGAGAGATTAAAAGATAAGATCATATACAATGAGCACTTCATCAGAAGGATAAAAATCTCATAAATATGCATATCAAATTTTGAAACTTTTGAGCAAGTGGATGGAAAAAGAAGTCAAAGGGGAGTAAAGTCAAAGTGCATGACATAAATTTTCATCTATTGACTTTTTCTGTTGGCATTATGATACATTTTTGTCATTAGTTACAACACTTATTGGATTCTGAATGCTTACCGAGCTCTCACCAGACATTCCTTTGTAAGCCAAGCTTTACCTAGTTCTCAGTGTTTACCGAGTGATCGAGGTGAACAAAGAAGACAGTGTTTACTGAGTGATCGAGGTGAACAAAGCAGCCAGTGTTTACCGAGTGTTCGAGGTAAAGAAAGGAATCAGTTTTGACTGAGTGAAGATGTACTTAGTATTGACCGAGAACTTCATGATAACCGAGCTCCTAAGGTTATCAAGGAAATTAATTTTACCGAGCTCAGACGGTTATCAAGGAAACTAACTATCACCGAGTCACAAGGTTCTATCAAGTGTTTCCTTTGATCACCGAGCTACAATTCAGATAGAAGTGTTCACCGAGTGACATCTCTTCTACCGAGTCTCCAGTGGTTACCGAGTTCAGAACTACTCGAAGTGTTTAGTATGGACCGTGCCTTCACTTCTATCGAGTGCATGACGATGCCGAGTAATGCAGTGGATGTCGAGTATTAGAAGGACACCGAGTCAGTTCAGTGAACCTGAGTTTTTACCTTGGGCCGACTTTGTATAGAGATTTGCACTTGTTGTTTTGGCCGACCTTGCATGTATTGTTTATTTGGATAGTATATATATGCAATGTATTGTATCATTCAAATGTAATTGTAATGGAAATAGTAATGGTACTGAATGAAACTGCGAAAGTGTGAAAGAAATACATGCGTGCAAAAGTATGTGTACTGAGTTGTGAAGGAATTCAGCAAGGTCAAGTTTTGGAGCAGAAAAGTTTTATCTATCACATCAAGGTGAATCAGAGCATAGCGGATCTTATCAGCAATCAGTTGTAATCAGATCCACTGTTTCATTCTAACAGGTGAATCAATTTTTGTAAATCCTTTAACAAGGTAGACTTAATAGTCTTTTGTAAATCTCCTAACAGAGTGCATACTTTATTGTATGTTTGTAAATCCTCTAACAAGGTGGATCTAGCAATCCTTTGTGCTCCTAACAGGGCAGATCACCAGAAGTGGTCATTGTAAGCCTTAACCGGCCAACATCATATTGTAGTAACGAAGCTTTGTGGGTTTCATCCCCACCCCAGTTTTACTTTCTATTTGGAAGGTTTCTAGGTCACCAAAATCTGTGTGTTCAAGTGTTGCAAATGATTTTGTTTCATGCTTACAGTAGGTTACTTGGATGAATGATGAATATATCAGTATGCAGTTTTATTGTTTGAAATTTTAGAAGTTACTGATTCACCCCTCCCCTCTCAATAACTTGTCATATCTTGAATATTTCCAACAATTGGTATCAGAGCAATAAGGTTCTCAAGATAAAAGTTTCACAGCTTGAGCAAAGATCAAGGACAATGGAGATATTCAGACTTGACAAAACTATTGAGAATGAAAAGCTAGATCTGAAAATGGCCATGGCTCAACTCAATGAAGCAAAAGAGCATCTTTCACAATCCTTGAAAAGAAGAAAAGAACTTGCAAGGCAAATGAATGACCATCAGTATGTTGAAGAAAAGATTGAAGATCTCTCACCATCAAGTAGTTCAGATGAAGCTGACAAAGGAATCAAAGAACTTTTAGAAAAGAATGGATCTCTGTAGGAAGAATTAAGAAAGCTCAAAAGAGAACAAGAAATCTAGTCCATCAGGCTATGCAAAATCTTGGAGCAAAGGAACAAGGCAGCTGAAGACTTAGAGGTAAGGAATAATCAATCCTCTCAGCTTGAAAATCTTGTAACTCAATTATCTAATGCAAATGAAGAAATTATGAATCTAAGATCTGAGAATGAGAATTTGAGAAATGACTTAATTATTGAAAGGCAAATCAATGCAAGCTTACAAAGTGATCTAATCTCTGAAAAACAAGTCAATGAGAGAATGGTAAAATCTCAAAAGGACATGGATCAATTGAATCTGCAAAATGAAGAAAACTTTCATAAAAAAAATGGTAAAGCAGGCCTTGGATACAAGGAAGAAGGTGAATCCTCCAAACAGGGTACTCAAAAGAATCAAAGACCTACTTGCAGCCACTGTGGTAAGTTAGGTCATACATCTAACAGATTTTGGAGCAATGGAAAAGGAAAATTTAATGGAAAGTGCTACAATTGTAATCAGCATGGACACAAAGCCAATGAATGCAAAAAGAAACCAAAATTTGAAGGTAAATGTCACAAATGCCAAAAGCAAGGTCATAAGGCATCACAATGCAAATCCAAATCATTTAATCCAGCTGAACAACTTGTCAAAGCAATATTTGGTTGGGACTACAACACTTGGTGCAGATGTCATTATTGTGGAGAATATGGTCATACTGGCATAAACTGTGCAAGGCATCACCTAAGAAAAAGGGATACCACTATAAGATGTTATACATGTACAAAACTTGGTCATATATCTAAAAACTGCATGAACATAAAGAAAGTCGAGGATGAGAAGAAAATCAAAGTAGACAATATTCGGAAGCAAATGAAGCAGCAATGGATTCCTAAGTCTACCGAGCCAGATAATTCAAGTGATGGAATGGTCACTCAAGAAGTGAGTGACTCTACCATTTCCAATTAAGACTCATCAGGATAAGACCAGGACTGTATCTACAAATCAATATCCTAAGCAGTCCTAGAATGAAAATATGATCAAATCAGTATTTCAGATACATCAGGATCATGGTCGGTACATGACCTTACTGAGCTCAGTCGGGTGCAATAAGGCTTCTTTCACCAAGTTGCACTTACCGAGCATGGTTGGTTCTTCTCTTACCGAGTTAAGGTCAGTTTAACCTATTTTCTTTTGGTCACCGAGTTGCGAAGTTTAAGCTGAGCTAGTGGATGACAGTCTGTCGATCGCAGCTACCTCCATACTGAACATTAATGGCGAATTTTTCATCAAAAGGGAAGATTTCGACCTTATTTTTCACCGCGAATTCGAGATTTACACAAAAAAAAAAGGGCTTTCAAGCGAGTTTAAGCGATTTGAAAAGATTTTCAGTGAAGTATTCTTATGAAACCTTTTCACTCACCGAGCAGCAATGGCATCCGCAAGCACCAGCAGCAACAAGGCGAAGAAGGGTTCCGAAATGCTTGTAAAGGGAACGGAATGGAAGGCACCTACGTTCAAGCTCGTTCCTGCCATCACTGAATCGCTCGATCCCAATGGAGCTCAATCACAAATTCCACCCAAGGTACTCCTCGTGAATGACATTCGCACTCATTTTAAGTGTGCTATTCAAGAAATAGGGACATTGGACATGGATAATGCCCTAGCAGAGTTGTGTAAATGGTTCTCTCAAAATTGAGCACAAGCATTTGGAAACAAAAGGTTTAACTCAAATCACGCATATGCCTAGGAACTTCCAAACCAAATGGATTAGGTATATCTTGAGTCGAGTGCATAATGGTTAGTTGTGGTTGGAACAACCCGTTTTGATAACCAAGAAGATGATTCACAAAATCACAGGTCTCCCGATGCTCAGCAAAGCCAAAACCACCAAAACCCTAGGACGGGATGAGTTACAGAGGAAAACCCTAGCCAAGTGGGACGGTAGAGGTTTGAAGGTTAACACTATAACAGATCCAGAACTAAGATTTGGCATACACATTATTGCATATAAGTTATATAGTTCCAACAGATTAAATAGTGTACCGTGTGAAGCTGTGGATTTGGCCCTGAAAATTGTAAAGAAGAATCTTGAGTTTGATCTGTCAGAAGTAATGTTGAAGCAGTTAAACAAGAACATGGACAGTATAAGGACATCGAAGAATAACCCCTATAAATTTGGATCTCTGTTAATATGTTTACTATTTTATGTACAAAAATTCTTTCCATCAAAGGGAACCGTAGAATGGAGAAAAGATGTCCCAATTTTGTATCAGATTAAAGAATTTATAGCAGAGATGGGAGAAAATTTTGATAGTATCATGGATAACTATTTTGAAGACTTTAAGGAGAGGATGAATAACCGATTCAGAATTCCTCCTAGGCTTGTTGAAGAATATAAAGATGATGTATGTTTTATGGTTGACTGTGACAAGGTGTACATACAGGCAGTTAGACCCCGAGTTGCATGGGTGAAACCTCTTCCATATGAGGTAAATATTGATGAAACAAGGGATATCATTGAAGCACTGGTAAATGAGCCAGTAGACCCAAGGCAATGGATTTTTGGTACTTATGATGAAGCAAAGGCCAGAATTGAACTGGAAATCAAAATTCCACAGGCCATCAGCAAAGGTAAAAGGAAAGTGGCCAAACTGAAAACTGCAATGGGTCCTCTTATGCTCACCAAGGGAAAAGGTGAAGATAAAGAAAGTGAAGAAGAAGAAGAAGAAGGAGAAAAAGAATCAAAAGAAGAGCAACCGAAAAAGAAGAAAGGCAAGGTAATCATTACCAAGCCCAAGAAGCAGCCTACTGCAGTATTTACTCGAAGGACAAGAAGAGGTATTCAGGAACCTGTATTGGTCAAGCCTGCACCTACATTCAAGCAAAGGCTCAAATCATTGCAAGAAGGAGCTGGCATCACAAATTTCAAGGCATTGAAATTTGAGACAAGGACTGATGCAGAGAAAATGCAGATTGAGGAACTGGTACTTAACAAAATGGGAAAATGGAAATACTCCCTAGACCAGATTGCTCCTCATATCTCTAAAGAACTACTGGAGAGAGTACAGCCAAGATGGGAGTTAGCCACCAAGACGATAAAAGATATATATGAGCAATCCCTAAAAAATCTTTGGCCTAGTCTCACTGAAGCAGAGCTAAAATCTGAATTGAAAACCCATGAAGTAAAATGATGATCAGATTTCACACTTGTTCAATTTTGATCAAAGATATAGAGCATGTTGTAAATGATGCTACAAACATGTGGAAAAACATCTATCATCTACATAAGCCCAGTGTAGACCCAGTAAAAATAAAGGATGATGACAACAGTAGCAGCAGTGATGAATCAGATAGCCCTCCATCCATCACAGTTACACCAGGAGAGTTACATGCAATGATGGAAGAGAAAGAGGAAGAAGACAAAGAGGAAGAAGCTGAAGAGGAAGATAAGGAGGATGATCCGGTAAAAATTGCAGCAGCAGTTATTGCATCCCTTCCTCACTCCCCAGCTAAACCTGTGACATCATCAAGGTTGGAGTCAGCTTCAGCAGGTTCATCTACATCAGATTTACCATCTACACCTACCATATCTCAGCTCCAGGTATCATCAGTGGAAGTGACTACCACTTCATCTACCGAGCTGCATCCCTCTTCGTCTACCGAGCTGCACCCCTCTTCATCTACCGAGTTGGCCTCCTCGACTCCATCATCATCAGTTGGTATTGCTATGAGTTCTCCAATTTTGACTACTCCAATTTGTTCTATAATTTTGTCACCATCTACTTCAGGCACAGTGAGCTTAGATACTATATTACCGAGTGTATCACCATTTTTGGCCAGTACTCAAATTTTTAACCCTGTACATACTCCTATTGGCACTCAAACCTCAAGTATCCTAGTTTTTACTGCTAGTCCTTCTGTCTCTACTGTTGTGTCTATTCCAAAGGTCAAACCAGTCATCTCAGAAGTCAAACAAAAGCAACCATTAAGACTTATGATCACTGGAAAGGAAATTCCTGAAGACATTGACTTGGACATAAAGATAGTAATTCCAAAGATTGACTTTGATAATGCTACCATTGAAGAAATGAGGTATGCTAGTCAACTTATTGAGAAAAAGGCTACTCAGATGCAGTTAAGATCGGAAAGGGATAAGGAATACAGGATAATTGAGGATGCCCAGAACATAATTACTGAGGCTATAGGTGTTGATGTTGATACTTCTCAACACATTTTGATTCAATTGGAAGAGGCAGTTAATAAATTCAATGAAGATACCTCCGGACAAGAAAAGCTGATTGAGCGTGCAGCAAAGAAATTTGATAATAAGGTGTTGGGGCACATTGCCCAGAACATTGCAATAAATCAAGTTGCATTAACCTCAGTTTTGGCAGATATGGAAAATTCTTTTAATAATGTAACATCTCTTTTTGCTAAGCTTTGTGATGTTACCGAGTACACTAAGGGAATAAGAGAGAAACTAAATAAAATTGATGAAGATCTGAAGGTGAGCACACAGAACTTGAAGCTTGACCCCAGTTCAAGCTCATCTCATCACCTCAGGATCAAATTTTTGTCAGAGAAGTAGGCAGAGCTGTTGAGAGAAGAGGCAAGGATCCGATCTACATTGATAGATATCCAAAACATGATCCTTCCCATCATGGATTCAATGCAGAAGCACATTGCACATTCAAAGACATTAATCCATGATAATAACTTCTCCATTGCAGACCATGTGATTGAACTTTTGGCTGAAGTTCAAGTAGCTCTTTCCACCTGCAAAATTTTGCAAGAGAATTGGGATAAGACTCTCCAGCTTATTCTTCAGGTACATTCAGAGTTCATCTCACATTTTGGTGTTTCAATATAAGTATATATATTCTTTTATTCTTTGACATTATTGTCAAAAAGGGGGAGATTATTGCTGGATATGTATACTATGGGTGAATAAGTGTTTTCGGAAAAATTGTACAAAGAGATATACAACTCATGTAAATACTGTATGAACATTCTATGGGGGAGTTGTATATAACAAAGCTATGTATATTCAGAATCAGTCATCAGCATGTCAGATAAATTTTGTCTCATAAGTGTTTTTGTCACTAATGCCAAAGGGGGAGATTGTTGGCATTATGATACATTTTTGTCATTAGTTACAACACTTATTGGATTCTGAATGCTTACCGAGCTCTCACCGAACATTCCTTTGTAAGCCAAGCTTTACCTAGTTCTCATTGTTTACCGAGTGATCGAGGTGAACAAAGAAGACAGTGTTTATCGAGTGATCGAGGTGAACAAAGCAGCCAGTGTTTACCGAGTGTTCGAGGTAAAAAAAGGAATCAGTTTTGACTGAGTGAAGATGTACTTAGTATTGACCAAGAACTTCGTGATAACCGAGCTCCTGAGGTTATCAAGGAAATTAATTTTACCGAGCTCAGACGGTTATCAAGGAAACTAACTATCACCGAGTCACAAGGTTCTGTCAAGTGTTTCCTTTGATCACCGAGCTACAGTTCAGATAGAAGTGTTCACCGAGTGACATCTCTTCTACCGAGTCTCCAGTGGTTACCGAGTTTAGAACTACTCGAAGTGTTTAGTATGGACCATGCCTTCACTTCTACCGAGTGCATGATGATGCCGAGTAACACAGTGGACGCCGAGTATCAAAAGGACACCGAGTCAGTTCAGTGAACCCGAGTTTTTACCTTGGGCCGACTTTGTATAGAGATTTGCACTTTTTGTTTTGGCCGACCTTGCATGTATTGTTTATTTGGATAGTATATATATGCAATGTATTGTATCATTCAAATGTAATTGTAATGGAAATAGTAATGGTAATGAATGAAACTGCGAAAGTGTGAAAGAAATACATGCGTGCGAAAGTATGTGTACTGAGTTGTGAAGGAATTCAGCAAGGTCGAGTTTTGGAGCAGAAAAGTTTTATCTATCACATCAAGGTGAATCAGAGCATAGCGGATCTTATCAGCAATCAGTTGTAATTAGATCCACTATTTCATTCTAACAAGTGAATCAGTTTTTGTAAATCCTTTAACAAGGTAGACTTAACAGTCTTTTGTAAATCTCCTAACAGAGTGCATACTTTATTGTATGTTTGTAAATCCTCTAACAAGGTGGATCTAGCAATCCTTTGTGCTCCTAACAGGGCAGATCACCAGAAGTGGTCATTGTAAGCCTTAACCGGCCAACTTCATATTGTAGTAACGAAGCTTTGTGGGTTTCATCCCCACCCCAGTTTTACTTTCTATTTGGAAGGTTTCTGGGTCACCAAAATCTGTGTGTTCAAGTGTTGCAAATGATTTTGTTTCATGCTTACAGTAGGTTACTTGGATGAATGATGAATATATCAGTATGCAGTTTTATTGTTTGAAATTTTAGAAGTTACTGATTCACCCCTCCCCTCTCAGTAACTTGTCATATCTTGAATATTTCCAACATTTTTCAACTACTTCCTCTTTTGGATCAAACACCGAGGAATGTCTTGTATAAATTTGTGGGCATGTCTTGCCACCTTTATATCCATTTGAGTTTTGACATGTGTCCTCCTCTCATCTATAGCTTGTTTCAATCCTTTATAAGGATTTCTAGGATGGGGAGTTGAGGTTAGAAGTATATATAATTTTTCAGTCTTATGTCATTTTATTATCTGTCCAATTTTTGTGATTATATGAATGTATTCAGTCTAGTATACTTAAGAATATAATGCATATGAATGATCGAATTGCCAAGTTTTAAGTTATATTATGAGTCTATGTTGGTACTGTGTTCATTTTCAAAGAGAATAATACAAAAGGAAATTATGCATATATGTGTATCTAAATGTTGTCTACTTTGCATAGCTATGATCTTGAGGTTGAAATGAGAAATGTTCTTCCATTTTAATACAATTCAGATAAGTTGTATATCTCTTATTGATTGCTTTTAATTCAAAGAATTAAGTAATTACTTTTAGTAAGTGGTAGGATTTTTGGGTATATAAGGAGGATATGCTAAGAATGAGATTTAGAGTCCATTGTTGACATATTTAATTGCAATTCAATTGAATGGGTTTGAAATTGTTGGTTTTGACTGTATATAACAATGGATAAGGAACTAATCAATTAATTTCAGTTGCAAGTTGGTGGTTTATATAGTTACAAAATATATATATATCAATCAAAATCAATTTACCATTTTATGTAATGAAGAATTAAAATGGTTGGTCATTACTTATTTGCATCTACTTTTTTTTGTTATAGTTAGCTACTATGATCAAGAAGTTTATAAGAAAAACACAGAAGCACATTGACCACTCTCTGTTATAGGGGATAGTTTTGAAGAGAAGAATATCAATTAGTTAGATAAATCTCTGAGGTTTTCCTACATTGGCCCTATAGAGCCTAAAATGAATGGAGTCCTAATGACACTATTGAAGTTGGCCTAGAACTAAGATTTAGTTGATCCTTAGGCTTGTCCTTGTCTTATGCGACCTGGTATTAGGTTTAAATCTACTTGATATGTTCCTTACCATAAAGAACTCCAACACACCCATAGTTAAAAATTATCATTTATTTTTTAATATAATCCATAGTCTTTTATCCCTTTCAAATATATCAATATCATTTTTACAGCCATTATGTCATTCTCTTGAGGATTTGTTGAAAATCTAGCAACTATCCCAACTGCCAAAGCAATATCTATCTTGTTGTGAACAACATACTATAGTTTTCCAATCACAAATATATATAGGGTCTAGTTCACATAAGTAGAATCATCAGTCTTAATATCTTATACCTTGTAGACATAGGTGTACTTACTTGTTGGTCTCATATTGGTTTTGACAATTGAGTGTTAACACACTTAACCAATTCTTAAGTTGATGTTGAGTATAATACAAAATTTGAGCTACAGTGTGTGTTGAGCCAAAGATTCAATAGGTGTCAAGTGAACCTCAAGTGTCAAGTGGACTTCAAGTGTCATGTGAAGTTCAAGTGTTGAGTGATAAGTGATGTTGAGTCACTATAGGTGTCAAGAAAAGTATATATGCTGAGTGAAATAGAATTTCTATGGGAGTTGAGTGAGATAGAATTCCTATATGTGTTGAGCATTAGTAACTAGTAAGTGTCGAGTAACACAGAATCAAAATATGAGTTAGTGTCTTCACAAACTCAGATGTAAACCATTTTTGAAGCTGACTTAAGAGGAATCTCAAAGGATCTTGAAGATAAGATTGAATATTTTACATTACCTATGTAATCAGCATGCAGCCAATAAGAAAAATGGAGAAGGCATGCAACCAATAGGAAAAGTGAAAGAATTGATCAAGAAATAAAGAATGAATATTGATCATAGATTCATACCTAACCCTAAGTCTTTGAAGCCTTTAAAAGGAGGATGAAACCCCATTGTGTGTGTACATATGAGAAGTGTATGGGTGAATTATAGCAAAGTGTAGAGGGATATAAAGACTTAGAAAGAATACAATAGCATTTCAAAATTTAGTTGATCAGAATAGAGAAATCAAAATTTTAAGGAGAGACAAATTAGATCAAGCAAGGATCAAAATAGATAGCGCAGAACAAGGATCTAGAATCGGTAATTGAAGATTGCAAGTCATCAAGTCAAGACTTTCTAATACTCTCTAGCCATTTTATTAGGAATGAAAATCCTATGATGATAGATTGGTCTAATAGCCATGTTGTAAGCCTTTAGACAAGGTGTTATATCCTTTAATAGGGTAACATTCCAAGTGAGCATTTGTAAATCCTTTAACTAGGTCACTTTTAATAGGGTGTAAATTCTTTAATAGGATAGGCCTTTCATGGGGTAGACCATTGGAAGTGGTCAAACTTTGTAACTTTAAAGAGTTACATATTGCTGCAGTGATACTTTATGTGTGGCATCCCCAACCCAGTTTTACATTCTCATTTTGGAGGGTTTTTAGTTTACCAAAATCTTGTGTTATCTATTTTTATGCATGTCTTTACTTTCATATTTATTAGATGAATTAGATTCACGTGAATTTTTTTAGCTAAAAAGTTTTAGAAATTAAGAATAGTTACTTCTAATTCACCCCCCCTCTCAGAAGTAAATCTTCCCACTTGTAAATTCTAAAAATTGGTATCAAAGCCAAGTTCTCACAAGGAGGAGCCTTAGAGCTTAGAGAAAAGATTTGGAAATGGAAGTCTACAAACTTGGGAAGATCATAGAGAATCGGGCAATTGATATACAACTTTCTCTACACACTTTGGAAGAAGCAAGAGGAGAACTGAGAAAATCCTTAAAGAGAAGAAGAGAGATTGCCATAGCTGAGAATGATATATAATAGAAGGAGATTGACACTTCAAAACTATTTGCAAATGGAGATTCCAAAGAGTTTGATGTAGTAATAGCAGACCTAATGGATAAGAATAGAGCCCAAGCAGAAGAAATTAAAACACTCAAGCTTGAACAAGAATCACAAGCCATGATGCTTTGTGATGTGACTGAATAGAAGAAAAGAGCCATTGAAGATAAGGCAATGCTAGAAGAAGACAAGAGAAATCTTGCCAACAAATTGGAAGAAAAGTCAATTAAACTTGCAAGAATTTCAAACATGCAGCTAGACACCCTAAGCTAGATGATGAATGCACACCATGAACTGAATATCAAGGACATTAAGATCTCTACACCGAAGATGCAAAATGAACAACTGCAAAATGACTTAAAAAGAGAGAAGGAAATTGTAGAGAGCTTCAACAAACCCAATGAGGCCATCAAGTACTTTGAGCAACTACTAAATTCACCTAGGGCTAGCAATGATACTTTAGGACTAGGATATACTAGCACTAAACAAGGAGAGTCATCCAAGACTGCAATAGAAAGGAGTAACAAAGGCAAGAACACTAAACCTACTTTTCATTTATATGGTAAAAAGGGACATATCTCTAATGTATTAGCAACAAGAATGCCCATCAGCATGACAAACCTAAGAATGTGAGTCACTGTCATAAGTGCAACAAGCAAGGACATCAAGCACATGACTATAGGACTAGGACTATTAGAACACCAATATTTGAAGGTCACTGCTACAATTGCAAGAAGTATGGTCATAGAGCTTTTGAGTGTAGATCAAAGCCTATGTGGACACCTAATCAGCTAGCAAGAGGAAATAACCATGGACATCACTACAATTGAGATTACAACACTAGGTATAGTTGTCATTACTATCAAGAATATAGACACATGTTGGCATTGTGTTGTATTTTTCATTAGTGAAAACACTTATTTGATTCTAAATGCTTACTGAGCTCATCACTTAGTCTATAGTTTCTACCAAGCATTCAATGGTTACCTAGTAAGTTCAGCAATTAAGCAGTTTACACTGAGTGTTCCTGAAACTACCAAGTGAGTGTGTGGTTTAGCAGTATATACTAAGCTTACAGTGTTCACCAAATAGATAGTGGTCACCAAGCTTTACAGTGTCTACTAAGTCATCATTTTGTGTGATGTGAAGCCAGTTTCTATTGAGTGATGGATGTGTAGTGTTTATCGAATGATAGCAAGGTAAATGAAGGATTCAATATCTATTGAGTGACACTATATCTACTGAGTCTCCAGTGGTTACCAAGTTCAAAGCTACATTATGTGATTAGTATGGATTAAGCTTCTACTTCTACCGAGTGCATGACAATTCTGAGTAATGCAGTGGACACCGAGTATCAAAAGTTCACCAAGTTAGCTTGAAGAACCTGAGTTTTCTACTATTTGGCTGACTTGGTAATTATTTGTTTACTTTTTTTTTAGCCTACCTTGTAATTGTAAATATTGGAATGGTATATATGTAATGTATTTTATCATTTGCAATGTAATAATGAGGATGTCAATTGAATAGACATGTAATGTTTTGAAGAGTGAATATGAATCTACAGCAGAGCAGAATATTCAGCAAGGACTACAAGGAGTAGTAAAGATATATCAGTCACAAGATGTGATATGTTCTTCAAGGATCTAATCAAAAATCAAGTTGTAAGTCAGATCTATTATTTCATCCTAACAGGTGAATCAGTTTTCCAAATCCTTTAATAGGGTAGACTTAACAGTCTTTGTATAAATCTCTTAACAAAGTGTATACTTCATTGTATGTTTGTAAAACCTCTAACGAGGTGGACCTAGCAGTCCAAATTTCTCTTAACAAGGAAGATCATTAGAAGTGTTCAATGTAAGCCCTAATAGGTCAATTTTATACTACAGTAGTGAATTTTTGTGGGTATCATCCCCACCCCAATTTTACTTTCTATTTGGAAGGTTTCTAGATCACCAAAATAATGTGTTCATGTGTTATGAATGTTTATTCTTTCATGCATGTAGTAGATTAGATAAATGTATGATGAATGATTTATATTGTTAAGTGCTAAATTGATTTAAAGTTTTTGAGGTTACTGATTCACCCTTCCCCTCTTAGTAACCTAGCTAGTCTTGATTATTTCCAACAACACATTCGCAAAAATTTCATAAGAACACATTTCATTGGAAACTACAGCAGATGGCTAAGTCAAACCACATGTTTTATTTGTTTGAAGATCAATCATATTAGTAGGAATTGCCCAAAAATTCAAAGGCACCCAACTTAGGCCTCAACAAAGGAAAATAAAATGTGGATGTCGAACACATCATAGGAGAAATGAATAAGACATGGAAGAAGAAAGATGTGAGTAGCACAGCAAATGAAGGGATCACTTCACCTAAAAGGTCAAGTGGTCATACTTCATCAAACTGAGTATAAGAAGGGATGAGGGACTAATTTTCAAAGCTTTATCATACGTCAATTCCTAAATAAGAAAGTACTAAAAAGAAGAGATCAGCATGATTAGAGACGTAAAGTTAAAACTTCAAGATTTCATCAATGTTGCCAAGTTAGAAAAGCTGCCTTCAAATGCTGAGTAAAATCCATTTGCATGCCAAGTTGATTGCCAAAATCAATAGAAGCGAAATGGATAGTTGTAGCTGAGTTGGTAGTGGAAGCCAAATAAAGAGAAATTTTAGTTGAAGCCAAGTGAGGGATACTCTTGTGGACATCAAGTGATGAAAAGGCAATGCAAACTGAGTAATGTAGGAATGCTTAAGAAGCTGAGTGGATAGTTGTAAATGCACTAATCATTAAATGCAATAAAAATGGGTATATTATCATGTTTTGAATCATTTTTCTTCATCACAAATGAAGAGAAAAGATGAAGAAGAGTGCAGAACAACTTCAAAGTAGAGAATCCAATGTTTAAGTAGATTTCAATAGCAATTTAGCACAATTTCATCAAATTCAAGGAATTTACATTTGTGCCGAGCTATGTAGTTTTAAGTTTCTTTGTGTTAAAACCCTAGATCGCACAAATGGCTTCTAGCTCTAGGAAAACTTAGGAGAAAGAGTCGGTTGAGGTTCAACTAGTGTCCAACAAAGTGAAACAACCAAATTTTTGGCCAATCCCTAAAGTGGCATATAAAAATGACCTAGCTAGAGCCCTATCTATAATACCCCCTATGGTAGTTATGGTTTAGCATGATAGGAGATGTTACAATTGTAAAATTGGAGCCATAGGTGATATGGAGATGAGGGAAGCCTATGAGAGGTTGTGTGAAAATGGAGTTTTGAAAGAGGAGTACCAAATTGTTGAGAAGAAGGATTTGACGTGTGCCCTAGAATTTCCCACAATTTTCAAAACTGAATGGATCAAGATAGTTCTTAGAAGGATACATGATGGAAGGTTATGGTTGGAGGATGGTCTAGTAAAAATTACAAAAAGGGTTGTACATAGAGTGACAGGGTACCCAAACCTAGATCAGCCAAAGAACCTTAGGAGTGATTCTAAGGAAGTAATTGAAAAGAATACTGATGCCAAGTGGAACAAGAGAGGAATGACAATAGACATTATTCAAGACCCTCTTGTTGAATTTTTTGTTAGAGTTATTGCACACAAATTCTACCTTTCTAGCAGACTTAATAGTGTGCCTTGCATTGCAGTGGATGTGGGTTACAAGCTAGTGAAAAAGGATCATACCTATGATCTTGCAGAACTAAAATTGCAACAAATCAATGAGAATTTAGCAGCAATAAGGAGAACCAAGGGAGCTCAATGCAAGTTTGGTGCTATTTTGATTTGCATATTCTTCTATGTATAGAATGAATTTCCTTCTTTTGGTAAAGTTGACTAGAAAACAAATAGGCCTATAATAGCTCAAGTCAATGAATACATTGAACAAATGGGAGCTAATTTTGAAACATTAATGACTAGTTATTTTGAAGATTTCAAAAAGGCCATGAAGAAAAGGTGAGGGATACTAGTTTCATTGGGAAAGAAGCGTGTAAATGATGTATTCTTTCTTGTAGATGTTGACTACTCCTATATTCAAGTTTTCATACCAAGAGTTAGATGGTTGAGACCTCTTGGCTATAAAATAAATATAGATGAGGCATCAATAGCTATAATTGCACTATTAGCTAAGGAAGTGTACCACATTTTGGGACATTTGATGTGGTAAGATCAAAGATGGATATGAAGTTGAAAATTTCCTCCACACTAAAGAAGAAAGATAAACTTGTAAAAAATTTAAAGGCCAAATTTGGCGAGGGCACTGTAGAAGGAAAAGAAGAAGATGATAAAGAAGAAAAAAGGATAGAAAACACTTGCTTTGACCCAAGGCATGGGTGAGGATGTAGAAGAAGAGGAAGGTGTCAAGTAGGAAGCACCCAAGGCTGAACCAAAGAAAAGAAAGGCACAAAAATAGCCAGTTGCACGGCCAAAGGGGAAGAAGAAAGCAACAAAACTGAACCCAACCAAGCCAACTACAAGGGAAAACACTAGGGCAACAACACAAGTGAAAAAGGAACAGGGGAAGAAAAAATCCATAGAGAAAGGAGGGCCTACAAAACAAAACAAAAGAAGAAAATATGTTGCACCCCTAGCGTCAAATGAAGAAAATACAGAATTTGACAATGACCAATTTAGATTGGTAAGGCATTTCACCAAATCTAAATTGAAAAATATTTTTAATAACATTAGAGATAATGCAAATTTAACTAGTTTAAAGACCATTGATTTTAATAAATTTTCAAGAGAAGAAGAAAAAATAGTGGAAGAGTTCATCTACACTATGATGGCCAAGTTCAAGACCACCCCACTTGAACTTGGCAATTCTATGCGTAAGGAGCTAAGCTCCATTGTAGAAAATAAATGGCATTATTGTTTTAAAATAGAGAAGGAAATAGGGGAGTTAGCATTGGCTCATGTGATGCCTAACCTAACTAAAGGTCAAATAAGTAAGGCTAGTAAGAAACATAGGAGAAAATTTGCACCCAAATATAGAGCCTTCCATATTTTGCAAAATCAAATTAAAGATGTTGTGCAAAAGTCCACACAAATTTGGAAATTGATTTATGGATTGACTACTGTCAAGGAAGGGTAGGAAGATCCCTTTGAGGAAAGAAATGATGAGGAAGAAGAGGAGAATGAAAAAGAGGAGGAAGGAGGGAAAGAAAAAGAAGAGGAAATAGTGGACAAGACATAGAAAGGTGAAGAGGCAATAGCTAAGGAGTAGTAGCCAAAACAAAGAGTCCAAGACACCCAATTGCCACCACCAAGTCCTCCACATACAACAACTACAGAAATTGTAATTGTAAAGGATGTTCCTGACACCTCAGGTTAGAACATTAATCCATTGACTATAGAAGATCTTAAAAAGATCCTTCACCAAATTACATTGCAATCACAATTGTGCACAAATCTTGTTTTGATGAGTGTGGAAGAATTGCAAAAAGCTATAGCAGAGACTAATAGGGAGAAGGTGAACACAAAAGGACCACCTTCACAACCTCCCATAGCTACATAAGATCAACCAAAAGAGTAAGCAGCACAAGACACAACTACTAAGGTTGATCATAAAGTAATAGCAATAGCAATTGCCGAGGCGCTAGCAAAGGAGCAGACAAGACAAGATGTTCCTACATCATAAAGCCAAGGTGCACCTCCTCAAATCATTATCATTGATAAAGTCAGTAAAGAAGAAGAGAAGGAAGAGAATAAAACCCAAAAGTAAATAGAGCAGGAGACAATATAGACACTGGTAAACTTGCCTACCTCAGGGACTCCTACCAAACAGTCGAACACTAATGTAGTACCACTACAAATTTCAGCACTAGGCTCAAGCTCCACCAAGGTAGTAAGGGTACTTCATTGTGGAGACCCTACACTTGATGAGGAAACAATCATACCCAATTATGACTACAAAATAATGAACCTGGCATACATAAATGAAGTGCAAGAGGCACTAGAAAGGAAGAAAAAGTAGGAGATACTTAGAAATGAGTATAGAAAAAAGCAAGCATTGGTAGAAATCAAAGACATATTCCTTGATGTATTTAGCTTGCCTATACCTAATGAAAGAAAGCCCATCATGGAGAAATTGTCCAACATAATGGACTAGGTACAAAATGAAGACATTAACACTAATGTTAAATTATTGGAATGGTATAAAAAGAAATTTCAAATGAAAGTTAATGAGAAGATATCTAGTGAGATAGCACTATCACAAGTTGAACTGGCTAAGAAGATTGAAAAGGTTAAAATAGTACTTGAGAATATATTCTTATTGTACTCCAAATTGTGAGACTCGTCATACTTCACACAAGAAACTAGCTAGAGAATACTAAGCTTGGAATGGAATCTTAAGATATCTAGCACATAGCTACATAAAGATCTAGCTCAAAGTGAGAATCATTTTGCAACCATGCTTCATACTCAGAAGGAGTTAGCTGTATTGATAGAAGAAGAGGCCAATATCAAGGCCAAATTGATACAGATTCAATCTACCATTACCCCACACCTAGAAATACTACATAAGGAAATGGTCTATGTAGAAAATGTCTTAAAGAAAGACCCCAATCTTTCTACCCTAGAAGGCCTTGTACATCTTGCAACAGAGATAGTCATCCAGCTCAAAGCACTAGTAATTTCCTTAGACAATTGGGATGCTTCTCTGAAGATGATAATGGAGGTAAATAAAACATTTTTGGCTAAATATTCTATTCATTCTTAGGACCCTTTGACATAAGTGTCAAAAAAGGGGGAGATATAGTATTTTGGGGAGATAAAGATAAGAAATAATAAGAATGGGGAGATTATACATTATGTAGATATGGGGGAGATTTACCCAAAAAGGGAGTACAAACAAAGCAGACCAAGAACAGGGTACATAGAAATAGAGGCAAAGAGTATCAAACACATCAGCATGAGACAAATTTAGCACAAGAGTCTTTGGTAACAGGAATAGAATTTTAGTTACAGAAATGGCACATCAGCTCAAGGGGAGTTACAAATTTTGAGGTATATAGTCTTCTACAAAATTTTAAACAAGTTTTTTAAATCTTGTATATATGACGAATAGAATGTGTAGTATACTCATAGAGATCAGATTCATAATTCTTAGTTAAGTGTTTTTGCCACTCATGTCAAAGGGGGAGATTTTTGGTCTTAGATTGGTTTTGACAATTGAGTGTCAACACACTTAACCAATTCTTAATTTGATGCCGAGTATAATACAGAAGTTGAGCTACAGTGTGTGTCGAGCCAAAGATTCAATAAGTGCCAAGTGAACTTTAGGTGCCAAGTGAACTTTAGGTGCTGAAAAAAGTTCAAGTGCCAAGTGATAAGTGATGCTGAGTCACTATAGGTGTTGAGCAAAGTATAGATGCCAAGTGAAATAGAATTGTTATAGGATCCGAGTGAGATAGAATTCCTATATGTTTCGAGCATCAGCAACTAGCAAGTTTCGAGTAACACAGAATCAGCGTATGAGTTAGTGTCTTCAAAAACTCAGATGTAAACCATTTTTGAATCCAACTTAAGATGAATCTCAAAGGATCTTGAAGATAAGATTGAATCTTTTACATTACCTATGTAATTAGCATGCAGCCAATAAGTAAAATGGAGAAGGCATGCAACCAAGAGGAAAAATGAAAGAATTGAGTGAGAAATGAAGAATGAATATTGATCATAGATTCATACCTAACCCTAAGTCTTCGAAGCCTTTAAAAGGAGGATAAAACCCCATTGTGTGTGCACATATGAGAAGTGTATGGGTGAATTATAGAAAAGTGCAAAGGGATGTAAAGACATAGAAAGAACTTAACAGCATTGCAAAATTTAGTTGATCATAACAAAGCAATCAAAATTTTGAGGACAGACAAATTAGATCAAGCAAGGATCACAACAGACAAAGCAAAACAAGGATCTGGAATAAAAAAATTAAGATTGCAAGTCATTAAGTCAAGACTTTCTAATACTCTCTAGCCATTGTATTAGGAATGTAAATCCTATGATGATAGGTTGGTTTAATAGCCATGTTGTAAGCCTTTATACAAGGTGTTAAATCCTTTAATAGGGTAACATTACAAGTGAGAGTTTGTAAATCCTTTAACCAGGTTTCTTTTAACAGGGTGTAAAATCTTTAATAGGATAGGCCTTTCATAGGGCAGACCACTGGAAGTGGTCAAACTTTGTAACTTTAAACAATTACATATTCCTATAGTGATACTTTGTGGGTGTCATCCCTACCCTAGTTTTACCTTCTCATTTTGGAGGGTTTCTGGGTTACCAAAATCTTGTGTTATCTATTTTCATGCATTTCTTTACTTTCATATTTATTATATGAATTAGATGCATGTGAATATTTTCAACTAAAAAGTTTTAGAGGTTAAGAATAGTTACTTCTGATTCACCCCCCCCCCCCCCCCTTTCAGAAGTAAATCTTCCCACTTGTAAATTCCAACACATACTATCCTTGAATCCTCCATACCAAAAGTCTATAGATCTCCTTGATATATTTGGATTGTGTAATGAAAATATCAAACTTCATTTGACACACTTGTAATCCAACAAAGAATTTGATTTGACCAAACATAAACATTTCAAATTCCTTCTTCATTTCATTACTAAATAATTTTCATAATGTTTCTCTTCCTAATATCATCAAAATATATTTCAAATAACAATACTTCATTGTTCTTACCATTCTTCAAATATAAGTTACTATTATCATTTGTTCTTTAAAAACCAATCTTTACCAAATAGATATGTAATCTTTCATACCATGCTCTTGGGGCTTGCTTCAATCCATAGATGACTTTGTTCATTTACATACCATGTTCTTCTTGTTTGGATATACAAATCCTTTAGGTTGTTCAATGTATAATTCTTCCTCTAGTATACCATTTTAAAATGTAGATTTGACATCCATCTAATATACTTTGAAATTCTTGTAGGCTGAGTATGAAAGCAAAGTTCTAACTATTGGAATTCTTTAGAATAACTAAGAGGGAGGGTGAATCAGTTATCTAAAGTTCAAATTTACAAATAAAACTTTTCATAGCTTAGTGAACCCATATCCATAAAACATTTTCATCATGCATGCATCCATTAGATTATGCAATCACTCAAAATTGTAGGTTACTATCAAATCAATTTGCAAAAATGTAAACATGAAACATAACAAATTCAATAACACATTTGACATAATAATTTAATGTGAAAACCCAATTTGGGAAAAACCACTAGTAACATGCTACTCATTCTCACTCTTATAAAGTGATGCCTTATGAAAGGCCAACCCTATTAAAGGTTACAATACACACTATTAAATGTGACCTGGTTAAAGGATTTCAATCACCCTATTAGGAATGAGCCTTGTTAGAGGACTTTAGATCATTCACTTGGAATGTCACCCAGTTAAAGGATTTACAAATGGCTATTAGGTCAACCTTAATCCAAAGGATTTACCCTAGACTAATACAATGATTAGAGAGTAACAATAAGGCTTGATCTAATAACAACTTACAACTTCATTTGCAGATTAAAAATCTCTATTTTAGTCCTCCATTCTTTTTGGCTTTCATACACTTGAGCTTTGATAGCTTGTTCACCCTTCAAGTATTCATACCCTTAAGCTTTCTTGCTTTGTTTTCCAATGCAATCTCTTCTCTTAGGTCACTGAATGAAGAAAATACCCTAGACTCCTTGTCTTCCTTAGGTTCTTACACATCAACTCTTGCTTTTGGCCAACCATCTCTATAAGTAGAGAATTAAGATTTTTTTTGTTCATCCTCCATTGTCCATTTTAGGGTTAGGTTAGATTAGATAGGATTTAGTGAATATACCCCTCATTTCATTTCATTCCCTTCTAGAAACTTGTCCTTCAATCCTCTTTGAATTTACCTCAAAATAGTTTATCTTGAATTCTATGCCACCAACCCATCAAACTTATCTTCCACATGGTTCACACAATCCAAGTAATCAAAATTGTCAGCTCAAATTCATTGAATTCTAAATCTTTCTCATAATTTTGACACTCGGCATTAACTGGCTTTTAATGCTCGACACATACTATGTTGCTTGGCATCCACTATCAAAATGCTCAACATGAACTAAAGTTTACTAGTGCTCAGCATGAACTATAGTTTACTTGGCTTATACTATTTCACTCAGCTTACACTGAAATTGACTTTTCTTGTCTCTAGCTAATTTTCTACTCAGCTTGCACTAACTTTGCTCGGCACCTACTATCCACTTAGCCAAGCTTGGTAAACAAACTTCGCTTAACTTGTTCTTCTAAACTTACTTAGTGTAACCGAACTTTTCAATCTTAAGTAGATTATCAATTAACTATAATATCATTGTCTTAATTGATTCTTATACTCCTTTTCATATAAGCTTGGTAGAAAAACTTTTCTTAACTTGTTCTTCTAAACTTACTCAATGTAACCAACCTTTGCAACCTTAAGGAGATTATCAATGCACTATAATATCACTGTCTTAATTGATTCTTGTACTCTTTTTCATAGCATAACTCAACCTTTCCTCTAGGTTCTATTGGTACCTCAATTGATCAAATCCTCTTCAATCAAACAAATGATAGTACTTAAATCATATAAGCAATTATCTTACCAGAAAGAAGCAATTATCATACCAGCAAGGAGCAGTTTTTACATCAGTGACAAAACAATGACTGAAACACATTTATCATACTAGTATCAATCTATTTTCAACACTGACTCCTTCAAGTCTTAACATAAGAGAAAAATTTTCTCCATAATCAACTCCGTCTTCTTGTGCATAACCCTTATATACCAATCGTGTCTTGTTTTTATGTACTCCATTTTCAATGAGCTTGTTCCTAGAAGCCCACTTGCCCCAATAAAAATTTTGTCTCTAGGTCTTGGCACTAAGGTCCAAGTATTGTTCTTCTCAATTTGGTCAATTTCTTCATTCATTGCTTGGATCCAATCTTCATTATCTAAAGCAACCTTTATTGACTTGGGCTCAAACTTACATAGTAACCATGTATTATCTTTAAGTCTTCTTCTTGTCATAACACTTGATTCAGCATCACCAATGATTTGTTTAGGTTTATGATGTCTTCTCACATATTTAGCTAATACAAGTAGTTTTCTTCTTGGTTCTTCTTTAGGTTCATTTGGAAAAATAATTTCGGGCTCATTTCTTCTTCCTTTCTATGGTTCTAGTTCAGATTCTTTATTCTTGACATTTTCTATTTGATGGTTAGCATTTCCTGTCTATGACTTGAGATCTTCAGTTTGTTGCTCAACACCCATTCTCTATTGCTTAGCAATTTACATTTGCATTCCATCATTTTTTGTCTAATGGGAACTTGGAGCTTCACTTGGTTTTTCACTTTGAGTGTTGGAAGCATCATCATCCATATATATGAATGTATTAGTAGTCTTTGTTGTCACAAAAGTTTGCACCCTTGTCCAAAGTTTTTACATAAGGACAACCTTGTGAAACATGGAAACAACCTCCAAGCTATATTGGGACTTGAATTGTGAGGTTGAGTCTCTGAAGAAGGTTGGCTTCCTTTGCTATTAGGATGCATCTAACTACTTTTGGAGAGGAAAAGGGAGAAGCAATGCATAGAAGAAAACTACCTAATCTATTCTAAGAAGACAATGCACTAAAATAGAGTCTTTGATCTTATCTCTGCCCATAAATGCACAATTGACCAGTTATAACCTCAAGGAATATAGATTTAGACTTTTTTTATTCTAGCAATCACATATAGATTAGACAAAAAAAGAATGTTATAGGAAATGATTTCACTTAATATCATTCAAATGTCAAAATAGATATAATCACTCAAATCACAAAATATAGGCAAGACCATTAACCACAAGCAAAGAAATCTTGAACAGTGTGTTAATGGCTAAAAGAGACTCTATAGAGAATTGTTATAGCTTAGAGGCATGAGAGATTATAGTAGTATGCATGGAAAAAATACTAGAGAATTAAAGAAAAGTTCAACAACTTTAATTACAACTTTTCTTTTATAGTTCAAGCATAACTGAGATATTTCTCATTGAAGTTACTCTACAACCACTATCATTAAGTGTTTAGAGAATAATCAAGATAATCCAAACAATAGATTTGATTTGGTAAACTTACAAAGGCATGAAAAACATGCAAACCTTGATTGGAGTGAACCTTGAAGTGATGGGAATGGTTTCAATCAATGCATAGTTGGGTAGATGGATAACCAGGTGATGAGTGCATGCTCCTTTTGCATTTACTAGGAATGGGGATGCTAAAAGCAATTTGTAGATGATTAAAATTCTAATATGGCCTTAAAGATTTGTTTCATCTTTGCTACATGCACACCAAGTTGGATGTATCAGTAGGTCAATCATGTTCAACATTCATTCATGTATCTTCCTACAATTCTATTGGATGAAGACTCTTTTTCTTTTCTAACTCGCACAAGTGAAATGCCTTCATCATGGTCAACTCAAGATTCTATGATCTTTTGATTGTCAACTTAACATCAAGCCATCCTTGAATTTTATTTACAATCTTAAAATCACCATGATGCTACAAAAAACCCTCATCTTTCTACCTTCTGAAGACCTCTTCATCTATATCTACGATCCTATGACAATTACATATCATAAGATTGTAACCTTTCTTACCATTGCTTGCAACCATACATTTTTACAATGTTACAATAACTACATATTGTAACATCAATGACCTTGGAAATTGACTCTACAATCTTAGGATGGATCATAAGATCGTAACAAAAGAACATAGTCATATTATCTTAGCTTTGAATTTTCACTCTTTCATGATTTGGAGAAATAGGGACCTATCGGGGACACGTGTCAAATTCTTGCTATGTCACTATAACTAAAGATCGATCAGTTTTCCATAATGATATAATGACAGATGTTGATTTGCCTCCATCTGACAGCCCAAAAATATGCAACCAATCTATTGACCATGCTAGAATCCAAACCAATTAAAACCCACCCATATGCCAACCTATTTGACAACTTTTACTTTTGTGTCCTACCAAGGGAATGATGTCACAAAATCTATGCAGCAAGTGCTCACTATGTCACACGAATTAAAATACTTGTAGCTTTCTATAACAATGTAGTGAGGACTGTTGATCCTAAGGAGATTGATGGTTTGGAAGATGTACGATGCACTCTATCAAAACTAAGGAAGAGGGTCCATCCTGCTACATGTCTATTTGTCTCTTTGTCACTTTCCATAAAACCCTTGTAACTCTACAAGGAAATAAGGCAACGACTGTAGATCTAGGAAGATTGGATGGAAGGGAAAGTTATAGCTCCACAAAAATATTAAAACATGAATTAACCTTGGGACTTTAGGATATAGCTCGCATAACCAAAGTATTTGTGTGCCCTAATATTTGAATTTTTAAATATATGAACGTTAGGGTATGCTTAGACCTTTGTATCAAATTTTGGTGGGAAGGAATTTTTAGTTAACAGTCTTTAGGTTCTTCATTATATGATGTGTCACCTCTTTCTAAAAACTCACCAACTCTCACATTTTCACTTTTCACAACTTTGTTAGTGTTAATATTTAAACACTTATAAGCTTTTCTTTTAGTGGAATAACCTAGGAATATGCCTTCATCACTTTTTGCATTAAGCTTTCCATTCCTATTATATGTTATATGTTTGTATATAGCATCTAGTACCAAAGATTTTGAAATACTTTACATTAGAAGCATAACCTACTATAGTTCAAAAGGTGTAGCATTTGTACCTTTCTTTACTTGCACTCTATTTAGGGTATAGAAAATGGTACTAACCACTTATGTTCAATATTTATGTGATATGTTCTTCTCCATCATTAATGTTCTTGCATAGTCCATTATTGATCTATTTCTCCTTTTAGCTATTCCATTTTGAGGAGGGGTCCTTGGTGCTGACATCTACCTTTTGATTCTTATATCATTGCTGAATGTATTGAACTCATGTGAGATGAATTCACCACCTTTGTTAGATCTCAAACACTTCAGACTCTTCCTTGCTTCTTTTTGAACTCTAGCTAAATACCACTTAAATAATTGAAAAGCATCAAATTTATCTATAAGGAACGTTGCAGTCATCATTCTAGAGTAGTCATCCACAAATAAAATGAATATTTGATCTCCACGGTAACTTTGAATACCAATGAGTCCACAAAGGTCAGTATGAACCAATTCCAAAATATCATTAGCAGTAAATGGTTTGCTCTTAAAACTAGACTCTTTCATCTTTCCCAATTGAAATTGTTTACACATAGTGTTTATAGGCTTCCCTCTTACTTTCTTCATTTTACTGATATTCACCAAATTGTCAAAATTTACATGACATAGTCTTTTGTGCCATAACCAAACATCTCCGTATAGTGTAAAAAATATGTCTCACTTGATAGGTCTAGATAGAATAAGTTACCTCTTGTCTTCTCACATGTTCCAATTATCTCACCATCACCATCATGTATCTTGGCCTTTCTATTGTTAAATTCAACCCAATAAACATTGTCACATGTTATCTTTTGAGTTAGTTGAATAGTACCTTTACCTTTTATAACACATGGGATATCATTACCAAATTTAACACATTTACCATTGTATGGACCAATGTCTTCAAATTTATCTGTATCACCAATCATATGATTGGAACATCCACTATCAATTATCCATCTATCAATTTTGTTCACATAAGAGATTAATGCAGTTTTCTCATCTTCATCAAAATCTAGTTTCATAGAAACATAGAAAAATTCTTGATCATTACTCTCAGATTCATTATCAGTCCTTTCTTTAGCAATATAACAAAATTTCTTACTTTTTCATCCTTGGTTCTCTTGTAGCCTTTGACAACTCCTCTTCCTTTGTACTTGTTTTCCTTCCTTTCATCCTTATCTTCTCTATCAAGATATCTTGCAGCAATATGACCAACTTTGTTGCATTAAAAAATGATTGGCAATTTACCTCTTCCTCTTCCAAACCTTTTTGCAATAAGGGCTTCAAGCTTATCAATCTTATCATTAGAACTATCACTTTCACCCTTCATGTGTTTTCCTTTCTTCTTGCAAAGAACTAGTTGTCACTTGAAAGAAAATTCAATAGTAGCAGGTGTATAGTTATCAAAGTTAGACATCTCAAAAGCAATAAGTCTACCAATTACACTTTCTAAGGTCAAATTGTTACCTAGTGTTCATCTCATTTCTTGGATTGCAGAGACTCTAATGGCACAGATAAGGAGTATAGTCCTCAATAACTTACTTATCATTGTTTCATCTTTGATTTATCCATTTGCACACTGAATAGCATTAACAACCTCTTTAACTCTTGTCTATTATTGTAGTATATTCTAACCTTCCATCATTCTCATGTCATCAAATTTTCCTCGCAAGCTTTTTTATTTTTCCCTTAGAATATTATCATCACCTTCATATATGGTCTTTAAATTGTCCCACATCTTCTTTGCACTTTCATAGCTTTTATGTCATCAAACTTGGCATAGCTTAGGGCTAAGGAAATCTCCAATGTTGTTTGGTTGTGTTCTAGTGTCATGCCACAATTGTACGGGGCAAAAAAATTTTGAAACCTGAAGGCAAGATAAAGTCTTAGTCTACTATAACCTAGACTTGATGAAGTGAGGTGAAGGAATGAAACTATCTTACTCGGATTATGAATTCAAGATCTCAAGAGGGAATACACGGTTGCTACTCCTAGAAAACTACTACATTAAGATGCCATGGGAAGAAGCCCTAATATGAAGCATTATGATGTGCGAGTGTAATCCCAAATTGGATCAAGGTATGGGTGAAGATCTAAAGGATGAAGTGCATAAGAGTTTCATCATCTGATTATTATAATACCATTACTATTTGAGTTTTCCCTATTTAATAATTTCATTCTTGTTAATATTCAAAGTATTAATATTATTACTAATATTTGGAAACTACCCTTACTTCTGATATGTACTCTTTATTCATTAGTTTACTATTACATAACATAAGCCAGTGTCATTACATTGCAATTAATCCTCAATTATCGTTAACATACTATCATCAGGTTCAATGCTTCCCATACTATCTAAGAAATTAATAATAATAATATATATAACTAAAATGTTCCTAAAGTATCTAAAATCAGAATACACTATAACATAAATAAATCTTAAAGTTAGTATCTACTCCGCTTAAATTGTCAATCATCCCTATAATTCCTCTCAATTTAAACTTTACCATTAATTTAAATAATCCCTTGCTTATATCCTTTTAATAAGGATGAAACATCCCTAAACATTACTTAATACAAAATTAAATAAACTCAAGATAACTAAAATCTAATTATATTATCACAAGTTTATAAAATAACACATCATTAATCTAACATAACATTTTCCCTTACTTGTGGTTAGTTATCAAAGATTTCATTTATCTTATTTTAATTTAATAGTTCTTATGTAATCATTAACCCTATTATATTCCTACTTCCTAGGTCATAGCTTGGAAGACTCTTAATTCCACCTAATATTTTTTATTTGCTTGTCCTTCTTGCTGCACGTGCATGTCCTCTTTCCTTAGGCGTGAGCGGGAGGAGGATTTAATTATTTTTAATCCCCATGCCTAGGGCTAGGCGCCTATGAGGAAGAAGGGACATGGGTTTTGAATAAGTTGAAGACTTTGTTTTCTTAAACAATAAAGCCTTCACCCACCTTTATGTAGGGTTGCCTCTCTCTTGTTTTTGCTGCCCACATTTTTTTATATATGGTCTTTAATTTGTCCCACATCTTCTTTGCACTTTCATAGCCTTCACCCACCTATAAATTGCTTATAATATACATTACCTTTAAATTTTTTGAACAAAATGTAAAGTCTAAATAAAATATAAACATCTAAAAATATGTTAAAAGTAGATAAATAAACTCACATATATATTATATAAATTTATTTGATTTTAATATGTAAAAAGTATAATTTTATATTTTAACTTCGATATATTAGTTTACAAAAACATTTTTATGTTTTAAAATTATTTGATTTACAATTTGATAAAATAACCAAAGTTATATTACATTTGCAATTCATAGAATTTAATATTAAAAAAATATTAAACTTAAAAAAAATATACATAGAAAAATTACAAATTTAAATAAACAAATAAAAGAAAATATTAAATTATGTGCACAAATAAATGTTTATAGCAACTCAAGCAAAAACATTATAAATTTGTCACTTCAATGCTTTGCACTTTGCGCATGTCTGACGTACTTCCCTCTGTCACGCTCAGGCATGAGTACGATCATAGGACACAGAATGGCATGGGCATGAGGAGGCATGAAGATGGGGGGCATACCCAGGTAGTCGAATCGGCTGCCTGGGTAACCGTTGCCTGAGGAAAGTGGGAAATGTGACAAGACAGCCCCTCTACCACCTTAAGTGGGATTTGCAAGTTGTGAAGTGACAAGGAATGAAGGAGTTTTTATTGTGGCTCAAGGATAATTTCATTTAATTGACTTTGTGCAGTCTTATATATGTCCTTCCACCAATCTACCTAGGGAAATGGGTGGGGATGTGACCACCCCTAAATTAGACTTAATAGATTTCTTGTGTTTTTTTTAAACCTATAACCTGTCATTCCATGCATGCCCAGGTCACCCACATGGAAAGGACATAATATATTTATATTATTTTTTGTCACTTCTTATCATGACTAATGTTTATTTGTTATAATTTATGACATATTAATATCTAGTGTTGTTCTATTTATTTATTACTTAATGTATGTAATGTTGGGAACTTTGGTTGTTTGTTTTACATACATTTTCTAGAGTTTTAAGCATCTACAACTCTTCTTTCAACTCAACTAATTAGACTGCTTCTTCCATAAAATTTCTATAATCATTTAGAATTCATTAGAGCTGATCTACTATAGCATTATGAGTTACAATTTCCAACCATAACATTTAACAACTATCAATTCTTTATCCAATTCTAATTGCAAGTAAACACTAATATAAAACTCCATGGAATCCTTACAACTAAAATTTCATAACTTCACTATTCAAATAAGTCCAGAGATATCCAATTTCATACTTGAGCTATCTTCCCAAATTCATTGTTATCAAATACATATCATACAAAAAAATTTAAATTCCATACTGTTCATCAAACAGCTAAATAATTTTCCTAGAACTTGAGAAGTTAGAGGTGTCAAATGTTTATGTTCAGTTTTCTTTTTTTTCAAGGCATAACAAGATCAAAATCTTACAAGCAAGAGATCTCACAAACACTTTTTTTTTTGGAAATTACATAGGATCAATAGCAACACTCCTACATCAAGATGAATCTTCATAATAAGGTGGAGTTCATTTCTCCATTTCAACACAACAATAAAGGTCTTCTCTATGCAAGAAAGAATTTCATGAACATCAACTTCCAACTCTTCAAATGATAATCTGCAAAAAGAAAGACAAAATGGGAACCATGGAGGCTCACCTCCCAACCTAGGCCTCAAGGAGGCCACCCACCGAGCTTGGGGAAACAAGGAATAAATGGTTCCATGCTACACTTTCACATGCCATGCATAATCACAACAAAATGACAAATTTACACAAATAATTACATCACAACCCTTCCAAAGGCTTACACAAAGATTCATCACATGAATCAAATAATGGGTGAAGGTGGGCTCTCACCATGAGGAGGATTTCCAAAGCCAATATTCATAATATATACATATTCTTCACATTATCAACATGCCCTTTCGGGGCATACAATATCTTCCCTTCCACACACCTCCTTATACCTCCTAAAATGCAAGTGAGCAAGACAACACATTCCATTGTACATATACATCCATCTCCACACATGGGAGTGTTTCCTCAACTTCATGTGTGAGCCCAACTAACCCCTTCACCCAAGCATCTCTTCCCTCCCAAGGGTGAGTGATGCCTCACACTCAATTCACAATACACATAACATGAAACAAGCAAAATCAAAGAAAGACTCACACAACACTACTAACATGCAACACACAACAAAGATCTTTTATTCACAAACACACCACAATACACCAAAATCTCATCATGAAATGAAGAACATCGTTTCCAATCTACATGCAGAATGAAGAACTTCATGGATCATGGTACCAACCTTCCTCCAAGCAAGGCAATGAAAAATTTTAGTAGAGCTCCCTCCTCTTCAAACCCTAATAGTCTCTAAAGATAGAGAGTGGCCAAGTGAGTTTCCCATTTAGCCATACTTCTATATATATCCTTCTCATTTTCGGATTCAATGAAGAATGTCATTTTCATGGGGTCTCCTAGGTCCACTAGACACCGTAGAGGTCATTAGTAGCTCCCTAACCTATAGTACTAAAATGGGTAGGGTTAATTTTAATCACAACTTACCTTAAAGTTACTTTATGACCCTCCCAAAGCTAGGTAATTCAAATTTCAAATTCCCCAAGGTGATAACCTTGTCCTTTTACTAAGGAAATAATCAAATTCCTCAATTGAGGCATTTATCACGGAATAAGGTGGCCACATGATCCATTGATGAATAACATGTCATTTCACATAACAAGCACAAGTGTCAAGTGACACACACAGAATACACTAAAACATCACAAATGATACATTCAAAATCTACACATGAAAAATATACCACACACACACATCTCACGTTTACAAAATAAGCACATCACAATGAGGTTCACAAATCTTACAAAGATTCACCTTGGTAGAGTCATTTAACATGTGTCTATACCTTGTTTCCCCATTAAATTTTCCATGGTTCCTCTTCTTGCACACTCAACTTAACATCAATAGCTCAATAAAATAATATACAAAAAATGTAGATAATGCAAAATAATCTAATATCACATAATTTTCATAACATATACAATTAACTTACATCTAATAATCCTCATAAAATATTCAAAACATTGAAATATCAAATATGTGTATCAACAATGATCTTTCTTAATATAACTCATTATCATCCTAAATATTATCACAACTCTTTCTCACATAACAATGAAACTCTAAGTCCTCTTTAGTAAATCATGAAAACATATAAAATGAATCTTAACATATATGTCCTAAGTGAAAATCGCTAATGTGCAGACTAGGTAACTAGTACCTTTCAATCAAGTTAGGTATAGTGACGTTCCTAGCAATATCCCTTTATCACATTATGAAGGGTTTGTGTGTTTTTCTAGGGTTAACTCCTCAGACTGATAGAATGTTTCAATAATTATATCATAATAATTTAGAACCAATTTCCAAACATATCCATATGTCTTATTGTCATCATAACCTATGCTCATAGTTGTTCTTAGTAGAATGAATGTTATTTTATCTTTCCTAATTGCTTGGTAGATCATCCCTAGTATCTCGTGGCCAAGTTCTTAGCTTGAACATTTTGAATCTCATTTTCATGTGGTATATTCTTATTGACCTATTGTTATTGGATAGGGTATCGACATTATGATAATCTAAAATCTAGATCAGTCTCCAAAAGAATCTCATAAATCCTTATTAATAGCAAAAATGTCAATCATGACTTAATTTATCTCCTAATCACATTCATTCCTTAAGATTTATAATAGGATATGAGGGTGGGCCTTACATCTAGCTTTTTTTTTTAATTATTTAGTAGTCAAAGAAGAAGTTACCTTTACATATTCATTGTCTATAAAATTGACAACAACATCACTTATACTGGATATCTGTAACCTCATCAAGTTCTTCCATGCAAAAAAGTTATCCTTGTTTAGCTTAGGTACATCTCTCTTATTAGTCATGATCTTTGGCTCTAAGTACCTTCAAACTTTTCTCTATAAGCATTGTGCTATAATACCAATTGTTAGAAATGTTTAGAGTAACTGGTGGGGGGTGGTGGGGAGGGAGGGTAGGGAGGGGGGGTTATTCTATACATTTCTAAAAATACTAATAATGTATCTTTAACAACTTCTTCATTTTTCATTAAGCAAATTATTCCCCCCACATGCAACTACATTACCATTTCACTCTCTAATTATTATTCCTACACCTAAGGGACCTAGATTTTCTTTTTTTAAAACTATCAAATTTGACTTTTCACAACCCTCCTTTGGTGTTTTGCATTTGACCCCTACCTCCAGAAAATGGCTTCGCCAATCCTTGCCCATTCACAGATAACATAATAATGTTTATTAAATTAATAAATTTTTAAATAATTTTACTACATTAAAACCCAAATCTCCAATTTAGATGGTTTTAAAAATATGTCCTACCCCACATGTGAAACATATGCAAAATAACATAATAAACATATAGGAGGATTTCTTTTCATAAAATAAGTATGAGATATAACACATTATTCTCAATAATTCATTTGATGCCCTTAAAATACATGTGACTCTCCTACTTTAGAAGCTATATTTACAAAAATTGAATATGCTCTATAGATCAATACATCTTTCAAATCTCCAAACCACAAGGAAGACTAACTTTACTAGACAATGACTCAGGGGAATGGTGAAGGAAAAAATGATGAGGGCACATGGAAAAAAAAACATGACCAAGATTGTCAACCCATCACAAGGAATCCAAGAACAAACACACAAATTTGGGTACTAGAAAATCAGCAAGGGAAAATGAAAATCCTAAATAAATTATTCCTTAAAAGTATTTGATTCCTAAGATGAAATTGAGTAAAGAGGATCACTCTAACCCTTCTATATAGTATAATTATATCATATCCTATAAATAATTCTCAATGACCTCTAGGATTATTACAAGAACCGAGATCAATCCCCGCGCCTGCCCCCACCCTAGTTTTTATTTATTTATTTTTTATGTGGGGGGGAACCCTTGTCTAAAAGGAAAATTGTTAAATGCGCCTCACCATATTTGCCACAGGTTTTTTAGTAAAAAATTAAATTGATCTTTGAATTTTGATAACTCTGTCTTCAAATTCTCTTCTACTCTTAGATGGATTAATATCCTTGATTTCTTTATAGAATTATTGCATAGCCATATTCTTATAAAATTTTGTAACTCATTTGGAAAATTGTAAGGACTTGAAGAAATTTTTTACAACCTCAAATAATGTTAAAATTTTGATAGATTACAATACACCTAGGGTTTTGAGATCGATCAAATTAATATCTAATCAATCAATTTATACGCTTAAACCATGATTTTACCAAAGATATATTAAATTGAGAATTAGTTTTAAGAATCCTAGGGTTTTAAAGAAGTTTTATGATTTTTAAACCCCTAATATGTAGGATACATGAGTAGAAACCAACAACAAGGTGTTGATTCAACTCAGTGCAAAGAAAGGAGGTTTTGTAATTTTATGTTCTCCAAAATAAGTTATTGAAGGAGAATCAATAGAAGAAGAAATGGAGAAAAATGAATTTCACAACCATAATAAAGGAAATTTTGATCAAAAAGATCTAAGTGTAGAGAAATATTTAATAGATTTATTTTTTCAACAAAGAAAGCACATGAAAAAAATTCAAGCTCCTTTATGTTAGTTTGTGGTGACTGATCAAGAAAGTACCTGTACATACTTCATAAATACTTTTTGGGCCCTATTTTATCAAGACTTTGGGCTGACATGTAATTATTAATTATAACCCTAAAGCAATAAAAATACTTGTATAAAAGGGCTTAGGGTTAGGGATTGTTTCATTGTTGTGATGCAAAAATTGGTTCTTTTGGTAGTATTGAGTTGTAATGGATTACGAATTGTAATCATGTTGTAATCACTAGATCATAATAATATGGGACTTGTTGTTCGGTGGATGTAGCCCAGGGATTGGGTGAACCACATTAAATCTTAGTGTCTTATGTTATTTTCTGTGTGATCTATTATTTTTTGATATTGTTTATATTTGCATGTAATTGTTATTTCTTTCTATGGTTTAATCCTAACAAGTGGTATTAGAGTGAGGTTGTTCTTTCAGTTATCCTCTGAAGGAAACTCTCATAGTTGAGTGTGAGCAATGGAAGATAAGGGTAAGCTGAGGGTTGACAGGTTTAATGGGCATAACTTTTAGTAATGGAAGATGCAAATCGAAGACTATCTTTATCATAAGGATTTATGGAAGTCATTGGAAGGAAAAACCAAGAATCAAGATCTATGTCAAATGACGATTGAGATCTTTTGGATAGAAAGGCACTTCGAAGCATTTGATTATGCTTGGCACCATTAGTGGCATTTAATATTACAAAAGTGAAGACAATAGAAGAGTTATTGCAAACCCTAGAAAAACTATATGAAAAGCCCTCCACATCAAACAAGGTATTTCTCATGAAGCATTTAGTTAATATTTAAATGAACAAGGTGGATCCATTCCAGATCATTTAAATGAGTTTAACACTATTACTAGTCAATTATCTTTTGTGGGTATCAATTTTGATGAAAAAATTAGGGCTCTCTTGATTTTTGGTTCTTTGCCTAAAATTTGGAATGGCTTGGTAATGGTTGTGAGTAATTATGTTCCTAGATCTAGTACCCTAAAATATGATGATGTGATCGGCGTTATTTTGAGTGAGAAAACTCGTAGAAAAATCTCAAGTGGATCTACATTAGGAAGTGCTTTGAATGCACAAAGCAAAAGTAGAATGACTAAGAGAGGAAGTAATTCCAAAAATTGTGAGAAATCAAGAGGAAAGTCAAAGGGGAGGAGGTCTCAATCAAGAGGACCAAATGACAACTAGTACTATGGGAAACTAAGGTATAAAAAGAAAGATTGTTCGACTCGAAAGAAAAATGAAGGAGATACACTAGATGGAGACAAGGAGGAAACTGCGATAAGTAACAAATCTGAAGAGGATGCTTTGCTTCTATCTTTAGAAAGTTTTAATGATTCATGTGTTTTAGATTTTGGTGCTTCATTTCATGCTACACCTCATAGAGGTTATTTCATTGATTATGTCCAAGGGGATTTTGGACTTGTTTATTTGGGGGATAATGAACCCTATCAAATTATTGGAAAGGGAAAAGTTAAGATTAAGTTGTAGAATGGAAATCATTGGCTATTACATGAGGCAAGACATGTTCCAAGGTTGAGAAGGAATTTAATTTTAGTAGGGCAACTCGATGATGAGGATTGTGTAGTTACTTTTAATGATAAAAATTGGAAGGTTTCAAAACGTTCCCTTGTAGTAGCAAAAGGTGTGAAAGTGGGCACCCTATATCTTTGTATAGGTCATATTGTTCCTTCTACTTTAATTGTTTTAGAGAAAAATGAATTTTCAGGAATAGTTGTTGTAGTTGAGCAGGGAGAATAAATAGCTATTGTAAATTTTGATATAGCATTGTGGCATAATAGACTTGGGCACATGAGTGAGAAAGGTATGAAAGTATTTCATTCAAAGAAATCTTTACCAAGTCTGAAATGTGTTAATATGGATTTCTATGAAAGTTGTGTGTATCAAAAAAAAAAAGAGAGTGAGTTTTGTGAAGATTGGGAAGGGAAAAAAAGAGAGGAGAAATTAGAGCTCATGCATACCAATGTATGGGGACCGGCTCAAGTATCTTCCCTTGGTGGCTCTCATTATTATGTTATATTCATTGATGATGCAACTAGAAAAGCATGGGTTTGTTTTCTTAGACAAAAATATTATGTATTTCAAACTTTTAAGAAATGAAAATGCTTGGTTGAAAATGAGACTAGTAAGAAATTAAAATGTCTCAGATCTGATAATGGTGGTGAGTATTGTAGACATGAATTTGAAGATTATTTCTCCACTAATGGTATTCATACACAAAAAACTATTCCAAGGACTCCATAGGAAAATAGAGTGGTTGAACGCATAAATAGGACTATAATGGATCGTGCATGGAGCATGAGGTTGCATGCTGGGTTGCCCTTACACATGTGGGCAGAGGTTATGTATACTATGATATATTTTATTAATAGAGGTCCCTCTACTCCTTTGGGTTTTTGTATTCCAAAGGAAGCATGGACTGGTAAGAAGATGAGTTATTCTTTTCTCAAAACCTTCGGTTGTGAAGCATTTTCTCATATAAATTCTGAAAATAGAACCAAGCTGGAAGCTAAGTCAAAGAAATGTGTATTTTTTGGATATGGCATTAATGAATTTGGTTATAGGCTTTGAGATTTTGAAAATCATAAAATTGTAAGAAGTAGGGATGTCATATTCAATGAGAAAGTATTGTATAAAGATCTATTGCAGCAAGATGAGAAGAAAGAAGATGATTATGTAGTGTTGGATAATACTCCAAAATATGATGTTCTAGCCATTCCTCATGATGTACAATAGCCATAACAAAAAATACCACACACAACAGTGAATGTTAGATGGCCAACAAGGCAAATTAGACCTCCAAAAAGATTTTTTCCCTCTTTGTATTCTATTTTACTAACAGATGCTAGTGAACCTGAATGTTATGATGAAGCTATGCAAGTGGATACTAAGATTCAGTGGGACTCTACAATGAAAGATGAAATGAACTCTTTGCTGAAAAATAGGACATGGGATTTATGCAAGTTTCCTATAGATAAAAGGGCTTTACAAAATAAGTGGGTTTACAATTTAAAAGAAGAGGATGGAGGTAAGAAAAGATTTAATGCTAGGTTAGTTGTAAAAGGATTTGCATAGAAAAAGGGCATTGGTTTTGATGATGTATTTTCTCATGTTGTTAAGATGACTTTTATCCGTATTGTTTTAAGTATTGTGGCTACTAAAAATTTTCATTTAGAGAAACTTGATGTTAAAATAGCCTTCCTTCATGGTGATTTGGATGAAGAGATATATATGGCTCAGCCACAAGGATTTGAGGTCAAAGGTAAGGAGAACTTAGTGTGCAAATTGAAGAAAAATTTATATGGCTTGAAGCAAGCACCTCAGTAATGGTATTCAAAATTTGATTATTTTATGCATGAGCATGAATATAGTAGGTGTCATTTAGATCATTTCATTTACTTTAAGAGGTTGGATGATGATAGTTACATTATTTTATGTTTGTATGTTGATGATATGCTTGTAGATGGGTCTAACATGGATTAGATTAAGGGGCTAAAATGCCAATTAGCACATGCATTTTCTATGAAGGATTTGGGGGTAGCAAAACAAATCCTTGGTATGAAGATTTGCAAAGATAGGAAGAATAGGAAATTGATGCTATCTCAGGTTGATTATGTTGAGAAGGTGTTGCAACATTTCTCTATGTAGAATGCTAAAGTTGTCAACACACCTTTACCTAGTCATTTGAAGTTGACTAAGGAGATGTGCCCCAAGACACAAGAAGAGAGGAGAAGATGTCATAGGTACCCTATGCTTCAACTGTAGGAAGTTTGATATATGCTATGGTATGTACAAGGCTAGATATTGCACATGTAGTGGGAGTCATTAGCAAGTATATGAGTCATCCAGGAATTGAGCATTGGAATGTAGTCAAATGGATTCTCAAATATTTGAGAGGAACATATGATCAGTGTTTACACTTTGGGGGCTCTATTATTGACTTGCAGGGCTATGTTGACTTAGATTTGGCAGGGGATATTGATACTAGGTGGAGTACTATAGGTTATGTATTTACTAATGGTGTGGTAATCGTGAGTTGGGTTTCTAGGGTATAGAAGCTTAATGCTTTATCCACTATAGAGGCATATAAACCCAGAGGAAAAAATGACATGTAAAAAATCTACTATGAAAGTGGGCAAGTGTCATCACATGAGCCAACTCTAAGGTTACCCAGGTAGCCTGACTGGACTCTGCCCCCTAGTGACTCTATGCGACACTAGTATCCTTTTGTATTGACATGGCATATTAATGAAGCAAGGTCGCAACTAAGCATCCTCTCTACTCCTATCCTAGCATGTACTAGCACTAGAGACATGGGTGAGGAAGAACATTGAATCTTGTTAATTTATTTTACTTTCATTTAATATAATGTTAAAATAATGTACAGTGGGTTACCCAAGAAGCCTCTTTAGGGCTTCGGCCTCCATTACAAGCCACCTTCCAACATGACATACGAATAACCTACCCTAAGCTTAATAAAATTAGAAGGTCTCATATGACCATAAAATACACATCAGTTCTTAAACAAGCAACTAAAAAGTGTTGAAATATCATTGATCAAAATCACAAGTTTCACCAATACGATCATCCTGATAGGATTGATCCAACATCAAGTACACATAAACCAAATTCATAACATCACAGACATCACCAAAATAATAACTCAATATCACCTTAGTCCTATACAAGCAACTAGGAAGCAATCTAAAGATAACTGATCAAAGACTCAAAGGTTATATCGAAAAAGTCACAACATTCACTTCAGTTCTACACAAGAGAAATTGAAAGCAATAACAAAATATCTGATCATCTCAGCATAGAGCACACATGACACATCACCATGGTTGGATATAAAAGATCATAACCAAAATAAGCCATAACATCATCATAGAACAAAACTCCCAAGCCTCTGGAAAACATCTTGATTTGGTTAAAGAACTAAGTCAACCCCAAACCCAACATACAAGAAAACATACAATAGGCAATGTAGTTTCATAGTTTTATCTGGTTTTGAGAACACACAATTTGAGTTAACAGTAAGGTTTTTTTTTTCATTTCGATGTAAGTTTTTGACTTTACTAAAGTTTATAAATTTCTCCACTACAACTTAACCCATTTTCACATTTGAATTCGAACATACAATTGACAGTAACTCACAGAATCAATGCCTTATTAAAACTTCTAAAACAAATTAAATACCAATTATTATTATTATTAATTATTATATTACTGTTGTTCTGAAGTCAATTTTGGATGGGAGTTTTATTGTTTGCATGGCAGGGCCTGGGATTTCTTCTCCGTTGGTGAGAACAGATGGTTCTTCTCCAACTATGCATGCAATGCAATCTGAATCATTTTATTCAGGGGAGAGCTCCAAGCTGATTAATGGTTGTTTTCCACATAGCCATGATCGCCCTATTGTGGTTATTCCTCCAATGGCTGTAATGGAGGACATTGATTATTGGACCAAGCATGCTTTGATATGCAAATTTCTTGGAATTCAGATTTCCCTATCCGCTCTTGAGGCATGGATCCGCCGCTCATGGTAGGTGGAAGGCAATATGGAGATTATGTTGGCGGGAAATAGTTATTTTTTTGTTGTATTCTCTTGCATGTCTGATCGGGATCATGTTTTTGAAGGAGGCCCTTATTTCTACAACCATGTGGGGTTATTTGTCAAACCTTGGCATTTAGGTTTTAATTTTGCTGGGGATCTCCCTTCAACAGTGCTAGTTTGGATTTGCTTGCCTCATCTTCCCTTGGAATTTTGGCATGAAGACATCCTTCGACAAATTATTGCGTTGTTGGGGAAGTCGGCTGTGATCGCACATCTATCCCTCGATAAAAAGGTTATTTCTTATGCTAGAATTTGTGTTGAAATTAATTTGAATAACCCATTACCAGATTCTTTGGAAATTTGTATGGGGGATTTTTCTTGGGTGCAGCAGTTAGATTATGAATCTCTCCCTTTCAGTTGCCGGATTTGTCATGAGTATGGTCATTTACTACGTCAGTGCCCCCGTAACTCAAGTTTCAAATGAGTGGATGGTTCTACATCTGGCAATACTGGTGGTTTGGCAGATACTACAGGGAAAGGACAATCTCAAATGGCTAATACTACCAAGGGTATGAATCCGCAAGATGCTACAGGTAAGGGTAAGGCTCAAATGTAGGATAAGGATGGATTTACCCGTGTTTGCCCTCGTGCTAAGGGTCGTGGTCAAAAGAGGCCTTTGAAAGAAAGATTATCTGATTCAAGTTTTAACCGCTTTGAGGTGCAAAATAGTATGGTTCTAGAGGAGGGTATTCCTCCTATCTCTTCTGATCCAGTTTGCCCAGATGAGAGGTCTGCTCGTAATGATGCTTGTGGGGCATCCCAAGTTGTAGTACATTAGAACTGTGAGGTCCCTATAGCTCCTGTGACAGAGGCTCTAGTGACTCTTGCAGTGTTGGAGGATAATGATGTTGTTTTAGCTAATTTGGTTAAGGATGTGCTACCATCAGGTAAGGGCAAGGGTTCTCCTCTCCCCTTGGGGTTGATGTCTCGACCCTTTAAGCAGGCTTCTTCTACTCCTCCTCTAAGGAGTGGGTGCAAAACAAACCAAGAGAAGATTAAACTCATAGGAGATATATTGATTGAGTCTGGTTTAGTGAAACCTTTGGATTCTCATTTTCCCAATTCTACCCAATGATGATTATTCTCTCATGGAATGTAAGGGGGTTGAATAGCATCCCTAGACAAAAGGCTATTCATAAGTTGGTGGTTGATCATAGCCCTGATGTTTTTTGTATCTAAGAGACTAAGCTCTCTATGGAGTCTATGGTCCAACATGCCTCTAGTATCGTGGCCAATGCCAGTGTGTTGGGGCAACAGGCAGTGCAGGTGGTTTAGCTATATTTTGGGATCCTCAAAAAAATTCTCCTCTTGGCTGGATGTCTTCTCGCTCAGCTCTCTCTATGGTAGCTTCTGCTCTAGACTCAGGAGAGGTAATCATGGTTACTAATGTGTATGCACCTGTTGATCTTGTGGGAAAGGAGGAACTTTGGGAACATATTAAATATGTTAGAAATTGTCATCCTTATCATCCTTGCATGTTAGCAGGGAACTTCAATTCAGTTTTAAGTCTGGAGGAGAAGCATGGTGGTTTGGCTAGATTGGGGCCTTCTTCTGCTCTTCTTCGGCAACATATATCTCTTTTGCATCTCTCTGATGTTAAGCCTTCTAATGGTCTCTATACCTGGAATAATCATAGGACTGGTGTTGCTGCTATCTCAGAACGTCTAGATAGATTTCTTGTTTCTTGCTTCTGGGTTAGTGGCACCCTTACTATCTCTTCAGAAATCCTTGATTGGAGGGGTTCAGATCATTGGCCAATCAATTTTTTTTCTATAGGGGCTTATGTTCCGAAGCATCCTCCTTTTAAGTTCCATTTGATGTGGCTTTGGGACTCCTCTCTTCATGATTGTGTTTTCTGTTGGTGGAAAGCTGGTGCTCCTGCATATGGTACTGCAATGTTCTCATTTTCTAAAAGGCTTCAATATGTTAAAAGGCAGCTCAAGATATGGAATAGGGAATGCTTTGGGAACCTTCACTTTATGAAAAGGCTTTCTCAAGAAGATCTTGATGTCATCACAAGGGAGATTAGAGATCGAGGTTTCTCAGAGGATCTTGGCAAGGCTGAATCCCTTGCTTCTAGAGCTCTAGAAGAATGGGAACTTCGAGAGGAAATTTTTTGGAAGCAAAAGGCTACAGTTGATTGGCTGCAGGAAGGTGATCGTAAAACTGCCTTTTTCCATAAAATAGTGCAATCTCGTTGGAATCAAAGCACTATCTCTTCTTTGGTTAATTCTCAAGGTATCCAACTGAATTCCTTGCCAGCTTTGTTCCAGGAGGCTATTTGGTACTTCTCTACCCTCTTCTCTGAGGACTCTCCTCCTGCTGATAATGAAGAAAATCTTATTTTGTCCTGTATTCCTTCCCTTATCACTCAGGAAATGAATGATTATCTCATGCATCCTATTTCTTTGGAAGAGCTGGAGGAGGTGGTCTTTGGCATGCCTAAGGGGAAGGCTCCTGGTCCTGATGGCTTTCTAGTTGAATTCTTTCAGGAATTTTGGGACATCATTAATCATGATTTGTTGGAGGTGGTTAAAGAATCCTATGCTAGCAAGCAGATGCTTCAAGCTTTGAACTCTACATTCTTGGCTCTTATTCCTAAGAGAGAGTGTGCTAATCAATTGGAGTTTTTTAGACCAATTGCCTTATGTAATGTGGTTTACAAAGTTATTACTAAGTTGATTGTTGAGAAATTGAAAAGGTGGCCTCCCATTATTATCTCAAAAGAACAAGGTGGTTTTGTTGCTCGCAGACAAATTTTGGATGGGGTGGTTATTGCTACTGACGCTATTCACTCTATGGCTACTTCAAGGGAGAGAGCCATTTTTGTTAAGTTGGATATGGTTAAGGCCTATGATAGAGTTAAATGGAGCTTTCTAAGGAGTATTCTTCTTTCTTTTGGATTTAGCTCTGATTGGGTGAGTTGGATTATGAGTTGTGTTACTTCTGCCTCTTTTTATGTTCTTATTAATGGTCAACCTTCTCAACTATTTGGTGCTTCTAGAGGCCTCCGCCAGGGTGACCCTCTCTCCTCATATATATTCATCATCATGGCTGAAGGCTTGGGCAGATTCATTAAGCATCAAGTGTCCCAGAATTCTATTCAAGGCTGGTGGTGGGGTAATGGCTTACCTTCTCTTTCCCATCTTCAATTTGTTGATGATTCTGCTCTTGTTGGTCTTGCTAGGATCAAGGAAGCTGAAGCCTTTCGACATGCTTTGGACATTTATTTGGTAGCTTCAGGCCAAAAAGTTAATGAGCACAAATCTTCCATTTACTTTTTTAACACTCCTGATTCTATTCAGCACAGGATTGTTGGTATCCTACGGTTTCAGATAGGATCACTTCCTTTGACTTATTTTGGCATCACTATTGCTATTTCCAGGCAGCCACGTCTCTTCTGGAAAAATTTGATTACCAAGCTTCAGGATAAGGTAAATCATGGACTCATAGATGGCTTTCTACTGCTGCCTGGGTTACTCTTCTTCAAGCTGTTATCCAAGCTCTTCCTACTTATCGAAGCATGGTTCACGTTGCAGCTATTTACTTTCTCAAGGAGTTTGATGCTCTTTCTTGACAATTCCTTTGGAGTGGTAATTTGCATAGTATTAAATGGAGCTTGGTTAATTGGGCAACTGTTTGTAGGCCTAAAAAGGAGGGTGGTCTTGGTCTTCGATCTGCTCTATTGAGTAGTCAAGCTTTGGCTACTAAACTTTATTGGCGATGGTGCTCTGGACAACATCAACTTTGGGCTCGTATTATCACTCATAAATATTTTCATGGTACTGATCCTTGCTCTATTTTTGCACTTCCTCTTGAAGGTCGTGGCTTAATGGTTTGGCATACTTTGAAGATAGTTGCGATGTTGGTAAAGAGGGGTCTATTTTGGATATGTAAAGGAGGTTCTCAGGCTTTGTTTTGGTCTAATGCTTGGGATGGATTCTCTTCCATTTTATCCATATACCCTCATCTTCAGCCTCTTTGTGACTCTTTTCTTGCCACTAGATGGGATAAAGTGGCTCATTACAAGACTCCTTATCAATTGGGACCTGTTGTTGGTTACAGATGGAAGCATTCTTCTGATTGGCCTCCTGGAGGTACAGACATGGATCGTCAGGAGCTATCTCAAATTTTTGCCTCTAGATAGTGTTCTTCTTTGCTTGGTCCAGATTTTTTGGCTTGGGGTGGTACCTTGTCTGGTAAATATCATGTCTCTGCTGGGTATCAAGAGATAACTAGACAATTATTTGGGGATGCTGAGGTCCCTTGGTGGAAGCAAGTTTGGAATAAAGTTTCTTGGTCCAAGTACAATTTTTTCATGTGGCTAGTGGCTCACAACCGTTGTCTTACCTGGGATAATCTTTATAAACGTGGATTTCAGGGCCCCTCTTATTATGTTTTGTGTGGTAATGGAGAGGAGTCTATCTCCCATCTGTTCTTCAATTTCTCCTATTCTACTCAGATATGGCACCTTTGGTGGCGCACTTGGGATTGCTCTTGTCGGCATGCTTCCTCTTTGCCTGAGTTCTGGGCCCGCTTGGGTACTGCTCCCTCCAAGTCTTCTTTTCTCCATGCTGCTTGGATTGCTGACCCATCTTTCATGCTTTGGCATATCTGGTTGGAGAGGAATCGTCGCATATTTCAAGATGTTTGGCTTGGTGTTTTGCATCTTTGGTGGAAAATATCACATTCTCTTCAGGAAACTATTCTTGTGAAGTGTGAGCTTGATGGGGGTATGGATCCAGTTGATCTTGTTATCTGTAATCACCTCAATTTTCATCTGCAGGATGGGCTGCAGCTCATAGGTTTCCTTCTATGTCCAGGCAGCTTCATCATCAAAGGAAGGGTCGGGTTAACCGGGATGGGCACTGGACTCCTCCTCCCTGTGGAGTTCTGAAAATTAACACTGATGGTTCTTCCCGTGGGAATCCTGGTCCGGCTAGTATTGGTGGAGTGGCTCGTTGTAGTTCTGGGGATGTTAAATTTTTCTTCTCAGTTCATAAGGGTGATTATACTAACAATCTCATGGAAGCTCAAGCTATTTTATATGCTATGGAACAGTGTTGCTTGCGGAGATGGAGTAAGATTATCTGCAAGTCTGATTCCCAGGTAGTGGTGAACATGTTTTCTTCGCAAGAGCTTGAGGATGTTAGTTGGCAGTTGGCTACTATTGTTAAGCAAATTCTTTTCTTCTCTTCCTCCTTTCAGTTCATTAGGTTCACGTATATTCCTCATGAATGGAATAGAACTATTGATTGTTTAGCCAAATGGGCATCTAGTCATGATCCGAGTTGGAATATTAGGGATAGGAGGCAACTGTCCTTTGAGATGGTGCAAGAATTTGATGATCTTGTTGCTCAGGATCGAGCTCCTTGTTGAGCTCTCCTTGTTGTATTCCTTTCTGTCTTAATAAATTTTTACCCCTCTTTTTGCAAAAAAATAATTATTAATTTATTAATTTAAAAAAATATTAATACTCACAATCATTACTTAAAATATAATAAAATTTTATTTAGAATTATTAAATAATAACTAATATTAATTTAATTAATCAAATATAATTTAATATAAATTAATTAAATTAATTAACCAACACAATATTTAATAACATTTATTAAATATAATTTACAAAACACATTAATTAAATTAATTAATAAATAAACTATATTTAATAAATTTTATTAAATAAATTTTAAAATTTAATAAAACTAAATAACAAATTTAAAAAACTATTAAAAAGTGTATTTAAAGGCTCGTCGACATGTTGATTATAGCGGTTGTCATAGCAAACCTACTACGACCGCATCAAAAAATTGTTGTGTTTGTAGCAGGTCTATTGCCTATGCAAAAAGTTGCCACACAAGAAGAAGGGGAGGTGGTAAGAAGGGGAGGTGGGGTGTGATGGCCCACCACCCACTCAAAAAATAATAATTTATTTTTATTTGCAATTAAAATAATTTCACTCCCCATTCCAATTCAAAATTTTATTTATTTATTTTTCTCTATAAAATTATCATGGTAAAAGTTCTACTGTGGTAATTTTATTAACTTGGATTTTTTTTTTAAAAAGGATTTCCCCAAAAATCTATTACGAGAAAAATGCATAATTTAAATGTATCTATATAAAACCATCAGCATTTCATTTTCAAACCCTACTCATATCAAAATATATAGATTATCAAAAATCTTTCCAACAAGGTTTGCTAATTCACAAATCATATATAGATAATCTCAACCACAAAGAATAATAAATTTACAACGATGGTTTCAACCCAATTAAAACTCTAAAAATAGATTTATCTAGACACAAAGAAGACATGAAATTGGAGAATGAAAAACTACTATGCAAATAACCCACAAGATTCTACTTGAACCTAATGTTAATACGACAACACACGGAGCATGCAAGTATTTCCCTTTCCTTTTGTTGGAGCTCAAAATTGTAAGCACAAATTTTGAGCATTGTTGAGAAATTGAGCCCTATAAACGCTTTTAAGTGCATGTGTATCTGGCTGTCAGTCTGAGGCCTAAAAGGTATTTAATGCTTCTAACACCATCCATTTAGTATGCCTACTTGTTTCATGAAGTTAAAATGCCATTCTGGGTCTTTTCGTGAAGTCTTGTTTTGAGCTAGTTTCAAATCTGCATTTTACCCTAAGTGTCAAACAGCGATAGGAGGCCTTGTTTGCATCTGAATATCTTGTACCCATAAATGTTTTGTGACTTTCCACTTTGGGAGTGTCTAGTACCCATACCTGAGAACCTATGTTTCAGATTTCAATTCGTTTTGAGTCCATTTGACTAGGTTTTGAATCCCTCAAAGTTGGTAAGTTACTGTTTTCATGCTTTTGCAATTTGCACATAATTTTGGGAAGCCTTGTTTGACGTGCTATAACTTTGACCCAGCTGACCACAATGCTAAAATTCCTTTTGTGTTGCATTATAGATATCAGAGACCTATTATGTTTCAATTTTTAGCTCTTGACGAATCTATCTTCATAGTTTTCAAACGCGATTCCAAATGCAATTTCCATCCTTTTACTGGTGTCAGCATTTGTAGATTGTTTGGTACCCCTGTTCGTGGTGTTAAAACTCTTAATCCATGATTGGTAGGACTAAATTGTCTATTCCCCTATATTGTCCACTAAAAATACTACAAGTGTGCCAGTTTTTAGAACTTGACGAATCCGTCTTCACACTTTACCAGGGTCATTCCATTCACAAAAAATGATATTTTACCGATGTCCTCTATCTTGCAGATCCAAGTAGCCAACTTTGCGCCCTCGCCAAATTTTCCTTGTGATTCATTATGAGCCCAAATTGTATAATCATACTCTCCTCATGACAATCTACCAGTTCCCCAGTTTTCATTAACTCATGTGCCCATTTGCCCAGTCTTCGGAGCTCAAACCAAATGCACTTTCCAGTTTTCTAACATATTTATCTGCAGGTGAATTTAAGTTGGCAACTTCGTAGGTCAATATCTTTTGACCCTGATGTTGTCATGCAACGAGATCTGGCAGGCCTGTTGAACATGTCAGAAAGAACAAAGATCCTGAGTTTCAGAGCTTGGTTAGTTGTTCGGGTCAATTTTTAAAGGCAGTCCAAGGAACTCTGGACAAAAATTCATAGTTTGACAGGAAGTGGTAAAATGAGTTTCAAATTGATTTTTCATTAGTCGTATTTGACATGAATCTGTATCAGGTCACCAGTGGATTAGTCTGAGGACTCAATTGTCCGAAAACAAAAAAAAATTTAGTCGGACCCACTTGGGGCCCGACTGATTCAATCAAATTGATAAGGTTGAGTGAGGGTTATCATGGAGGGAATTGGATTGACGAGTGTTTCCTTGATAAGAAAATGGCCTTATATTTATAGCAACGAATACAAAATTTGATTCAATCAAATCCCTCCACCTGAGGTCACAATTGGGTATATATTTCCAGAGTGGATCGAGATACCAAGTATTGAACATCTCAAATGAATGGATAGTAGGCAATGTGGAGGTGAGCTTCCCAATACTACTATATTTCTCCTTCTATGGCCAGAGAATGTGAAAGGGGTGGGCAATTTTGTCGTATATATTTCTTAAGGGAAGGGAAGTATACCTTTCAGTGGGAGAAAAAGATATAACATGATTGATGTTGTGGAATAAAAGCCTGTGTAATGCTCCACATTACAAATTTATGCTAGATGCAACACAGATGGTTATGAAAAGTTTGAGTTCTTTTGAATAGTCAAGATTGAGGATATAGCTAGATCGATATGCAAAGATCATTGAACTCTCTGTTTCAAGTTAGAATGCTCACTTTGTGCAAGGAACTGCCTGTAGTTAGTGATTCGGGGTCTATAGTGAGTAGTTGCCAAGCCAAACTTATGTCTGCATCTATAAGCAAGTGGCACACGCTAATATGATATAATTTGTACCAAAAGGATTTGTTGCGAGGTCAGCTCATTATCTGAATGCAAATTATGTGCAAAAACAAATTGCTTTGAATTTGAGTTATTTATGTGGTTACCATTGCATGAGCAATACAAGGAGAGAAAGGTAGGCATTAGAAAGGGCTCAAGTTAAATGAAAAGCCAATCCAAGTAAGAGCAAATAGTAGACCAGCATATGCATTAAAAGCATCAGTGTACAAATGAAAGAGAAAAATGCAATCAAAGTTGCAACATACAAGGAAGAAGCTCGCACACAACTTGAGGGAGGCGTCTTGCAGAGAAGACAGAGCAGCCTCGGCACAAAAAATGTCCAGCATCATGCTTTCAACATTAAGATACGCCCACATCGGATAAGAGGAGCATGTAAAAAGAAGCTCATGTGTCAACAAATGAGCCAAGTAGGAAGTTGAATAGAGGGAAAGCATGTGGCAAGAAAGCCTATCGTGGATAGGAGGATATCCATGAGCATGCAGCGGGGGAGTTTGATAGGAGCCGATCGATTAGATATAGCAGGTGGCTCATAAAAAAAATCTTTACACTATAGTCAAAGACCAAGCCGCAGCATGCTCAAGCAGCCTGTGTACAACAGAGAACATAGACCCTGCACCAAAATGAAAGCAGAGGCAGGGGATTAAGGGACTGATGATACAGTCCATTTGAAATCCATGCAAGGTAGAAGATTTTTGCCATGTAGAAGGAAGAGCAAGCCGCCAAATAGCAAGACCAAGTCACCCATCAAACTAGAAACTCACGCAAAATTGGAGGCGTTCATAATCTTGCAAACAAAGCAAAAGGCAAATGATATGGCTGGGTTTAATGTGGATTTTTCAAAAAATGTGAACAAGGCCAAAGAATGCAGCCTTTGTTGAACATTGATGCCAGTAGTAGCAGGGGCAGCATTGAAAAACAAGTCGTATGGCAGAAAACAAGCTAAGGTTTATCCCCATATTCTTTGTGGGAAGTTTTTTTTAGTTGTTTAAATATAAACTTACCCAAAGTTATAGTGTTTGATAAAGACACGAGCTTTTCAAAAGGAAGCCAATCTTGCGCGAGGGCCCCCATTGTCAACTTATTCATGTGGACGCCAGCTGGCACGGTATGACGTCAGTGAGAAGTAAGCATAATTTTAAACAAACCTACACCTCTGATGATGTGGCATCAAAAAAGTAGATCGCATGAGATTTTGACAAGTGTCTTGATCAGATGATGCTCGCATTCTCGCATTATTAAGTTGCGAGGTAGATAAATATTGCGAGAAATTAGGTTGTCACCACGTGGCAACGGGTCCCAGTAGGTGATGAGTTGGCAAAGATTAGGAGCAACTTGAGAGGATGTGCCAGATTGTGACACATGTCATGATCTGACAGACAGCACAATCTTGCATTATAGAGATGTGAGGGATTTAAAAAATGTGAGAAAGTGATATTGCGACATGTGGCACGAGTCTCAGTGGTATTGATGTGTCAGATGATGTAGAGGGCTCAGTGAATTAAACAGTGCCATGTGGCATTGGTCAAACAGAGAGTTGACCATGGATTGAAAAGATGAGGAAAATGTTGAAGAGTAAAAATTAAATATTTTAATCATTTTCTCAGTTTTAGTTGCATGTCAGAGTTTTAAGTTCCAAAAGGGAATTTTATTTCCTAAAGTTTTAACTTTAGAATTTTTTAAATTTTTCAAAAATTTAAAAAATCAAATATGCATATCTAAGCATTTCTAGCAGAGGAAGACATTTTCAAACAGACTTTCAGGAGGTTTCTGAGATGCAAAATAGGTGATATTATATATCGCCAGAATTGGGAGAAGATGAACTTTTCAATTTCGAAGTCAATTTTTGACAAGAAGCAATCAGTTCAAGTTACATGAGGATTTGTGTCAAATATTTTGACAAATAGGTTTTCATGATTGAGTAGAGGATATTTTTAAATCAGTTAGAGTGTGATGACGAAAACCAAATCGGATCAGATGGGTAAAGAAAGGAAAGAGGCTTTCAGTTGCAAAAAGATTGAATTCCAAGTGGATAGATGTTGGTTGTAGATTCAATCCGGGAATTCATCTTCATCCTATATTATTCTTTCTTTCTTCCATTGTAAGGGTTCAAATTTTTTGTTACTGGGAGACCATTGTTGGTTGGAAATCTTCAGTCCTTCTGTGAGACCACTTTGTTGGATCCAGATCTATGATTCCACCTTCATTCTTCAACATTTTTCTCTCATGTGAACAGCAAGTGTAAAGATAATACATATAGTTCTGAGATGTTAGGTTGTTTCATGTTTTGATTTCATGCATCTGAATGTATATTTTCAAGGAAATGAATACATGTGAGCAGTAATTTCACTAGTTTCATTCTGGTTCTTGTCTCCTGTCTTAGCAATCTGTAAGTCTTATGTGGTTTTGTAACAAAGATCTAAGACCCATTTGCATCCCTTGCAGGTTGTATGTTTGATGTATTTTTCTGTTGGACCAAAGGGCCAAGTAAATGCTTGATATGTTTAACAAGGTTACTGGTTACTTGAGAAGGATATTGTGTGAGAATGAGACCTGAATGAACACTGATGTTTGAATCACAAGGTGATTAGATAGATCTGATGTCTGGGTATACAAAATATGTCTTGATGTCACAGATGTATGTTTTGAATTCATGGAATTGCCCAATGGATTAGGCACTGATCAATTATAGGATCACTTGTTATATTGCTGCATATTTGAGAATCAGTTGAAAATCAACATCAATAATCAAACATTTTTCTCCTTTCATGTTGAAGAGCTATAATAGAATGCCCTCACTCAGCTTATGAGATTCCTAGATCTGCATCTAGCTATCGTAGGTCTGTGTTATTTCATGAGTTATCAGGAGAAATAAGGGTTTTATCTGCTTCATATTAGATTTAGTGTATGCTTTGATAACTGGTACCATATAAAGAATCTATAGGTCCACCCACCTAGGTTTTGCAGAGCTTGAAGAAGAAGAAGAGTCATGCCTTATAGTTGGCTTGGTGTCTAAATGGGCATGTTGAAAATGGGAGTTAGCTGCCCCTAGATGTGTTTTGTTCTCGTCAGGGTAATTGAAAATTGGTAATGTTTTCAAACACCAACACCTTCTAAAACCCTTCTCCAAAATTGCTCCAACAAAACCCAGATATTGCAAAAATGAGCTCTAGATCTCTAATAAAGAGTTCTCCCCTAAATTTAGGGCTTCGATTGTGCAATCATGCAAGAAGACTCATTGATTATTATCTTCTATTTTTTTTATTACATTTTAAATATTCATGCATAACCTTTTTGTCATTTAATTAAAATAGTTTTCTCTCTCTTTAATTAATTTGAGATATTTTTTGATAAAAATATTTATTAAGTAATAATATTTAGCATTTTTTTAAACATAAAATCTTAAATATATTATTATTAAATTAAATAAATATTATTATGCCCAAAAATAAACTTTAACTAAATCTTTAAATTTAATTCTTTTATTTGATTAATTATTCAATTAATTAAATATAATTAAATATCAAATTTTTCCTTATAAAATTATCATTAAATTAAATTGTTAATTATTCTTTTAATTTGATTTAATTATAATAGAAAATAATCACAAACCCACAAGACTGAAATGAAAATCCATAATAAAGTACAGAAAACTAGATCAAACTCAAGGTTATAATCACAAATTTACATCACTTAATGAATTCAGAAGGGTAAACAACTTAGGTACATGTCCTATTTTCTAGGACAATTGGCTTAAGGATAGGATTCGGACTCAAGAGTTGTCTCCTCTCTCTTACCATTGAGATAGTGTGATAGGGTACACTCATCTTGGCAATTCAAGGAAGTTTATACCCAATACCTACAATCTACATAAAATCCATGCATGTACATACACATATATTCTAAACTAAATAGACAATGGTTAGAAGTGGAACATCATGTAGATCCTAACTAGCAGATGACTACAAGTCCCTCCCTTAACCATATCAGAAACATCATACATAAAGTAAACATGTAGTTATGCCATACAGATGCAAGTATGGGATAAGTATCTATAGAAAACACATATAAATAATCCATCTATCATCATGAAATAACTGGAATTACTCTATACTATCATCATCATTGAAGAACAATCATGCATACATGAAATAACTAGTACCAAAGTAATCTCATCATATAATCAACTAAGTATGAAACAATATCCAACAATCTGGAAAATAAATATCGTTGATCATCAAACATAAACATAAAGTTGGCCTAAAAGAGTTCGGCAATAAAATAGAAGAGAAAACTAGGGGTAGGCACTACATCCACCCCACTAGACTTAGGCTTACTCCTGGAAGCCTACAAGAAATATAAAACCAAAGCACTCATTGTGTGGGTCCCATTGAACCCTTTCCCCCTATAGGAGGATGAGATTTCACTAAAAATACCTACACAAGAATTTTTTTTAAAATTCACAAGGTCAACAAGGGCATATGGCAAAATCATAAGAACATATATCTAAAATCCAACTCAATAGTTAAACAAGTTTTGTCTATTTTAGGTTTAAATATGTTTCAATTTGAAGTTCAAGTGTTTCAAGTTTGAAAATATACATATCATTATTTAAGTTTCATTTCAATTCAACTAGTTAACAACTAGTGGCATTCCAATATACCCAAAGCTCCCAATGTAGAAACTCGGGCTCTAATGCTAAATGTAACACCCTGCCAAGGAACCAAAAAGAAATTAGCCTAGAGTTTTACTAAGTTTGCCAAACTTTTTTTTTTGAAAGATAATAACTTAACAACAATAGATATAAAATAGCAGAAGCAATAACATACACATAAACACATACCATAAAATAGATTACAATTCTTAAGGGTCCCATGATGTTGAATCACTTTTAAGTTTAATAATATTAAAACCAATATGTAACACATCCACATTAAAGAATAACTACAAGTATGAATCCATTCAAATAAGATACAATTATCCCATATGTCACTTGGCAATAATCAGAATTCATAATCATCCATTGTATAGGTCACAAGGTATGAAAGGCTGAAAGAATATACATCATAAAATAGATTACATCATCTCTTAAGATCCATGAGATAAAATACAATACAATAAGTATAACCATCCATCATAGTACACAAGAATAGTATGAAAGGAAATACAGAACAAGGAATTCCAGCCATGACATTGAACTGTTGGATCTCAATGGTAAAAGTAAAAAGTGCTACCAGCCGACCTCATGGTAACCTGAAAAGGGTCCACTCCCACCATGCTAAGGAGATAGTCTCAAGTCCCAAACATGATAAAAATCCCAAAAATCAAAAGTAACATCTAGGTCAAGGAAAACCTAAAAGTAATCTAACTCAAGGTACCAAGACAAAAGTGATATTAACGAAGCAAGGTCACAACTAAGCATCTTCTCTACTCCCATCCTAGCATGTACTAGCACTAGAGGCATGGGTGAGGAAGAATATTGATTCTTGTTAATTCATTTTACTTTCATTTAATGTAATGTTATCACTTATTAAAATAACCTACAATGGGTTACCCGGGAAGCCTCTTTAGGGCTCCGGCCTCCATTGCAAGCCACTTCCCAACATGACGTACATATAACCTACCCTAAGCTTAGTAAAAATAGAAGGTCTCATATGACCATAAAATACACATCAGTTCTTAAACAAGCAACTAAAATGTCACTAATTAAAATCACGAATTTCGCCAATATGATCATCCTAGCAAGATTGATCCAACATCAAGTACACATAAACCAAATCCATGACATCACCAAAACAATAATTTGATATCACTTCAATCCTATACAAGAAACTAAGAATAAATCCAAAGATAATTGATCAAAGACTCAAAGGTTATATCAGAAGAGTCACACCATTCACTTCAGTTCTACACAAGAGAAACTGAAAGCAATAAATAAATGTCTAATTAACTTAGCATAGAGCACACATGACACATCACCATAGTTGAGTATAAAAGATTGTAACCATAATAAGTCATATCATCATCACAAAAAAAACTCCCAAGCCTCTGACAAACATCTTGATTTGGTCAAAGAACTAATTCAACCCCAAACCTAACATATAAGAAAGCATACAACACGCAGTGTAGTTTCATAGTTTTCTTTGGTTTTTAAAACATACGGTTTGAGTTAACAGTAAGGTTCAAGTTTTCATTTCGATGTAATTTTTTGACTTTACTAAAGTTTATAAATTTTTCCATTACTGTAGACACCTAAAAATCCTTTAGAAAATAAAGTATTTTTATTTTCTGAAAAAGTCCCTGATGACATCATCATTTATTAATTAATTAATTATTTTATTTATTTATTTATTTTTATGTCATTAAATCCCTTTGTCTTAATTTAAAATATTTAATTAAGGAATCCCTCCCAAAAATGTTTAAATCTTATTTAAACATTATTTTCCTTATTTATTAATTATTTAATTAATAAATTGACCAAAAATCTCAAAATAAATATTTAATTTATTTTTTGCCCAAAACTTGGCCAATTTTTTTAAGATCACTAACCTCTTCCAAAATCTTCTAATCCTTCTTTAATTTCGATTAAAGGCTAATCCCATCATTTTCCACCCCTAATCCCAACTCAAAATATTTAACTAAGGTTAAATATTAATTCTCATATTTATTAAAAATGTTTTAATAAATATCTCCTCAAACCAAACCTATGATATAAATAAACTTTATTTATCCTAACCCTAAGCCTATCCCAAAACCCCCTTCTTAGCCTAATCCACCCCATCCACCCATACTAACCAAGCTTAGCTACTAACTCACCCACCCTCATTGAATGTCATCCACTTGCATATCTCTAACATCCCTAGTCTAAATCCTAAATCACCTCTAATCCCCCCCTAACCTTGTCACATTCCCTAAGCAAGCTTAAGACTTTCCTAAACCAAGCAAAGTCAACAATCTCAACTCTCTCCAAAATATCCCAACCACCCAACTATGAATGCTCTTACAAGGCCATAAAAACTCTTACAAGCCCATTCATTGCTCTTACAAGCCATTTATGAAGGGTCTTTATGAAGATATTATCCCTTGAGCCTCCTTTGTTGACTCATCCTTGCCCTTTCCTCCATCCACTCACCCTGTGACATGTGTCACCCCCTGATTGGCTGTAAGGAAGCACAATCCATGTGCTCTCCTCTCATGCAATCCTAGCCCTCCTTAACCATTTCCCCATCCTTGCATCTTAGCCCTCAAACCCTCAAGCCCTTAGCCTATAAATTGGATCCCCTCTCAAGCCATTTCATCACAACCTTTAAGCTAAAGTTATAATGCTAGTTTGAAGAACAAAGCCATCAACCATACCCTTATAATGCTATTTTGAGAGCAAGTTTTATATCAAATCCATTCACCCAAGCCAAAATTCATCAAGAACACCATTGAAGCTAGTTTGAGAACCTTGAGCATACATCCTAAAGCCATATCCAAATTAGACTCATCTCTAAATCAAGAGAACAATCTCATTGAGAGAGCCTCTCAATGGCTCGCATTCTCATTTGAGTTTGTTTCCTCTTTGTCTCTCTTAAAGGTTATATTAGTCTTGTTAGTTAATGCTTTGTTTCTTTAAATAGATTAGTGTTTCTTGCTAACATATTAGTATATACAATTACAACTTAACCTATTTTCACTTTTAAATTTGAACATACAATTGCCACTAACTCACAGAATCAATGCCTTATTACAACTTTTAAAATAAATTAAATAGCAATTATTAAAATTATTAAATTATTATTATCAAATTATTAATACTCATAATCATTGCTTAAAATCTGATAAAAATTTATTTAAAATTGTTAAATAACAGCTAATATTAATTAAATTAATTAAATATAATTTAATATAAATTAATTAAATTAATTAACCACAACTATATTTAATAACATTTATTAAATATAATTTACAAAACACATTAATTAAATTAATTAATAAAAAAATTGTATTTAATAAATATTATTAAATAAAATTAACTAACATTTTTTTTTTAAACATAAAATAAAAACTATTAAAAAGCATATTGAAAGACCCGCCGGCCTACCGATTATGGCGGCTGTCGCAGTAGAGTACAATTGTGTCAATAGTAGGTATGTTGTGTATGTAACAAACTGCCGCACAAGAAGAAGGGAAGGAGGTAAGGAGCGGAGGTGGGGTGTGGTGGCCTCCCTTCCACTTTTAAAAAATAAATTTGCAATTAAAAAAAATTTGCCCCCCATTCCAATTCAAAAATTAATTAATTTTTTTCTCTATAAAATTATCACAGTAAAAGTTTTACCGTGGTAATTTTATTAACTCAAATATTTTTTTAACAAGGATTTCCCCAAAAATTTGACAGGAGAAAAATGCATAATTTAAACATATCTATATAAGACCATTAGAATTTCATTTTCAAATCTTACCCATATCAAAATACAAATTCTCAAAAATATTTCCAACAAGGTTTGCTAATTCACAAATCATATACATATAATCTCAACCACAAAGAACGATAAATTTACAATGAGGGTTTCAACCCATTTAGAAGTCTGAAAACAAATTTATCCAAACACGAAGAAGACAAGAAATTGGAGAATGGAAAACTACTACACAAATAATACAATGCATGGAGCACGCAAGTATTTCCCTTTCCTTCTGAAACCCTTCTCTGAAATTGCTCCTCCAAAACCTGGTTATTGCAAAAATGAGCTCTAGATCTTGGATAAAGAGTTCTCCCCTAAATTTAGGGCTTCGATTTTGCAATCACGTGAGAAGACTCGTTGATCTTTATCTTTTATTATTTTATTACATTTTAAATATTCATGCACAACCTTTTTTCCATTTAATTAAAATATCTTTATTAAATAGTTTTTTTCTCTCTTTAATTGATTCTTGAGATGTTTTTGATAAAAATATTTATTACCTTAAGTAATAATAATATTAAGTATTTATTTAAAAATAAACTCCTAAATATATTATTATTAAATTAAATAAATATTATTACGCCCAAAAATAGACTTTAACTAAATCTTTAAATTTAATTTTTTTATTTAATTAATTTCTTAATTAATTAAATATAATTAAATATCAATTTTTCTTTATAAGATTTCCATTAAATTAAATCATTAATTATTCTTTTAATTTGATTTAATTATAACATAAAATAATCACAGACCCACGAGACTAAAATGAAAACCCATAATAAAGTACAAAAAACTAGATCAAACTCAAGGTTATAATCACAAATTTATGTCACTTGACAAATCTGGAAGGGTAAACAACTCAGGTACTTGTCCTACTTTCTAGGACAATTGGCTTAAGGATAGGATTCAGACTCAAGAATTATCTCCCCTCTCTTACCATTGGGATATTGTAATAGGTTATGCTCATCCTAGCAATTCAGGGAAGTATATACCTAGTACATGTCATCTACATAAAATCTATGCATGTACATACACAAATATTCTAAACTAAACAAGCAATGGTGGGAAGTGGTGCATTGTGTAGATCCCGACTAGCAAGTGACTACAACTCCATCCCTCAACCATACCAGAAACATCATATATAAAGTAAACATACAGGTACACCATGCACATGCAAGTATGGGGTAAGTATTCATAGAAAATACATATAAATAATCCATCTAACTATCATCATGAAATAACCGAAATCACTATACACTATCATCATCATCGAAGAACAATCATGCATACATGAAATAACTAGTACCAAAGTAATCTCATCATATAATCAACTGAGTATGAAACAATATCCAACAATATGGAAAACAAATGTCGTTGATCATCAAACATAAACATAAAGCTGGCCTAAAAGAGTTTGACAATAAAATAGAAAAGCAAACTAGGGGTAGGCAATACAGACAAGTCAATTTAGAAAAAAAATTAAGATTTTTTTTCTTTCTAACCTTCAAATGGAAAATGAGATTTGTAACATCATCGGATTCACAAAAGGTAAATTCCCATGTAAATATCTAGGCATTCTCATTGATAAAGATATCTTTTCTCTAAATTTGATAATAAGGTAGAAATTTTGAAAGACAAATGGCTCTCAAATGCAATAAGAGTTACTAAGACCAAATGTGTCCTTTGTGGCTCTCTCATCCAAAGCCAAAAACTCTATTGAAAGCAAGATGAAGAACTTCTGGAAAGGAGTGTCCAGTAACAAAGAAAATAATTTTAATAATCTGGGATAAACTATGAAAACCTCTAGTTAATGGGGGTCTAGGTATAGAAAAAGATGAAATGGAAAAATTTGGCTATGGGTGCCAAACTCGCATGGAAGATGCATAAAGAATCTAATAGTAGATGGAGATGGAAAAAAATCTCTATCACAAATATTTGGACCCAAATGAAAGATTTGGTGTTTTTAAAAATCAGAACCCACCAAAGAGATATAAAGTATGGTACTTCATACTACATAGAATAGGTATCATTAATCATAAATTATCACGAAATATTGGTTCTCAAAATCATGCATTATTTTGGGATGAATCATGGGGAGGATACCCCCACTTTTAGAATCAATTTCTTCTCAAATCAGAAAGACCCTTTCTTCCCTCAAGTGGGATTATCTTAACAATTATATCAAATTCTCAAAAAGATATCCATGCCTAAAATTACATTAATTTTTTTTGGATAATACCCCATCATTCTCCCAAGAAAAAGAATCATTCCTCTCTTCCTTATCTAAAAGATATATCACCCCAAAAAGAAGTTATGATTCCCTAGTTTAGCTAAGATCCAAAACTAGATCTTACAGTGTCAAGTATGGATATTAAACTTTGGTCAATGATATAAAAAATTGGCAACATACCAACCTTCCCTTGCATCTATATTGGGATAAGTTATGTTTATGAAAAGCTAGTATGTTTACATGGATAACATTGCAAAAATTTATTATAACTTTTGAATGGTTTAAGAAATTGGATTTGAAGGCCCTTTCTCATTGTGTACTATGTAAATTTCATGATGAAACATTGGATGATATCCTCCTCATTTTCTCTTTTGCACAAAAAATTTGGTCGTTGCTCCTCAACAAACTATAATATCATAAAACAATGTCATATAACATATTAACTTTGTTCCAAAACTAGCCAAGGATGAAATATCATAATATTTTTTCCCCCTTAGGAATATTGCATGTTATATACTAATTGTGGAAAATGGAATGAAAGGAATTGAAGGATCTTGCAAGACAAAAAATGAATAAGTAGAGTCTTCTCAATAGAATGGAAGCTAGTACAAAAGAAATTGTCATAATAGACTAAAAAATGGAAAATTCTATGAGAATGCCTTCTCCATTTGGGACAACCAAATGAAACTTGAATGGTATGGTCTTATAACTCCCCCTCAATTGAGAAATAGAGGTAAGGATTCTGATCTAGCTGGAAAAAAATGTAAATGGTCCCCCCACCCCCCACCCCCCAAGTAAATTAACATAAGTTAAAAAATTATGGAGCATTCCATGGAAATCTAGAGATAGTTGGTATAGGATGCATAGTCCATAACTAGAGAAACCATGTTTGTGGAGAGGCAGTCAAATCCATTGGATCAACCACTAATGACATAGAAGAAATAGAAGCCCTAGTAGAAGGGGTTTTTTTATAGGTAAGAGGCCGAAGAGAAGATTAATTTTTATGGGTCATGATTAATTATTATTATCATTTATTAAGCTCAAGTAAACTCAAACTCAAGACCTTCTAGATAAGAGGCTCACAATTTATCATTTTTTGTAGGATATTCAAGAAAATAGCATGTAAATATTTATGTATTAATAATTTAGAAATTGAGGAAGACTCTCAGATAATCATTGATGGCATTCAACAATGCTCCACCCACAATCAACTCCTTAACTCTAGACTAGATAGAGCTTTGAATATGATAAAATACTTTGATCTCACCACATGAAAACATTTCTACATGAAAGGTAACAAGGAAGTGGATATTCTTGCTAATTTGGGAACAAACAGTTCTTTGATCAGTAAAACTATATTCATATATAAACACATAATGATATATTTAGATTTTTGTCCTTCACTCTTAGCTTAGACACATTTTCATTTAGAAATATCATTTGGACATTCAAACCTCTCACTTTAGAATCATCTTAGATTATGTTGTTCCTCTTCTCACCTTTTGTTAATCATTATCATCTACTCATTCGACTCCTTTCAATATTATACTAGTATATTGAATTATATTTATACAATTATATATATATACATATATATGTGTGTGTGTACATATATATGTGTATATATAGATACACAAACATATATATACATGTATACATGTATATGAATACATATATACATATGTATACATGTATATGAATACATATATACATATGTATACATATATCTATACATATGTATACATATATGTTGATATATATATATATATATATATTATATATATATATATATATATATATATATATATATATATATAATGAGCACGAGATTTGTGTCTTGAATCATGTCAGATGTTTATTAGTTCCCCTTATGGAACATGTTCTATTCACCTAGGGTCTCTAATGTGGGACCATCCTTGGATCGTTTGCAACCTTGCATCACGTATAAATATTTACTTTATGTTTGTTTATATTTTTTTGTCAATTAAGGTGGAAACAAGTTTTGAAGGGACCCCAAACCCCTTTACAACTTGACATCAACAATATTTTCACCTTAGCACAACAAACTAGAACAATTTCAAAGAGAGATATAACAACACAAAATAGTGAACAAAAATGATCCACACAAAACATGACCAAAAGAAGATGGAATAAAATAAAATAAAAATAGAAGGCCCAATCCTCCCTGAGGGGAAGAAAACCCTCATCCAACAAGAAACAAGGGGGAAAAAACTATAATTTACCTTTACTTCCCTTCTTCTAGGAGCATAGAAATATGTCAAAATAAGGAGAGGACTTATGTTGGTTTTCTCTAATAATTGGGATCCACCCCTCCTCCATTGTAGGAATCTCTTCTTGTTGGTCCTAAAGAACCAAATATTTTGCACCAAAACTACTGGGATCAATTTGGATGGACCCAAAAATATTAGACCCAATAACTGAGGGTATCACATCAATAGAATTAGCATTGGTCAAAAACATTACTCTACCTACCTCTACTAGCAAAGAGGATCCAATAGTAGTGGTAGTGAAATCAAAAGATTTATCTAAATACTAAAACCTACTAGTGATAATAGGGAAACTAGAATATTTACCAATAAAATCATCATGAATAGAACCAACGCTAGAGCCAACAGTTTCAACAAGGTAACCAAGAGATTTTCTAGTAGACTTAATAAGAACAAATCTAGTGAAAGAGCTAGCTATTGGAAATATAGGATAGACTAGGTTATTGAGAGGGGAGGGGTGAATCAGGAACCAATAAAACGTATTCTTATTTTACCAATTAATCCTTCATGTATATTCTGATCTAATTGCAAACATGAAAAATTGAGAGTGTTAAAACATTCATAACACTTTGACACAAGATATGGTGACCTAAAAACCTTCCAAATAGAAAGTAAAATTAGGGTGGGGATGATACCCACAAGATTTAGTACTATAGTGTAAAGTTGGTTGGTTGAGGCTTACAATTGATCACTTCTGATGATCTGCCCTGTTAGGAGCAATAAGGACTGCTTGGTCCACCTTGATAAAGGATATACAAAACATGCAATGAAGTATGCACTCAGTAAAAAGATTTTCAAAAGACTGTTAACTCTACCTTTTAAAAGGATTTAACTATTCCACCTATTAGGATGAACCAATGGCTGATCTCTAATCTACAACTTTGATTTGTTGGTTGAGATTCCTTTAAAGTGTAACAATCACCTTATTGTGATAGATAAATCTTTTTTTCTCCTTATACTGATTGTAGCCTTCTCAATTCATACTTATGTTTTTATTATATCTTATACATTTCATACATGTTTCTTTTTGGATGTGATACATTACATTACACATATGCCAATCCAAATTACAATTCATCAAAGTTGGCTATAATACAAGTTTCACCAAAATACACAAAGTTGTCTCAACTATTGTTACTCGAGTTCTGAATACAAACTTGGTGAGGTTCTGATACTCAGAAACCATTATCAATACTTGGCATCATCATGCTCTCAGTAGATGTAGAAGCTCAGTTTATACTAATCAATTCTAAGTAGTCTGAACTCAGTTAGCACTGGTGACTTGGTGAACACTGTGAAACTCAACATATAAACTGAATCACTTGGTTGATGCTGCAAGACTCAGTCAACACTAGCACTGCTAGCTTAGTATAAAATAAATCACTTTGTTGACACTTCTTGGCTTGGTCAACACTTGATTCACATCATTGATGTTGCAAACTTAAAAAACATTGGAAACTATAGTTGACACTGTACAACATGGTAAATGCTATGAAGCTCGATTTGCATTGATATGCATCAATTTGATAGATACTATATGATGTGGACTAAATATTGATTCTGAAATTGGATAGAACTGTAGAACTTGGTAGAACCTAAATTACTCAGTTAACATTGTAAACTGCAAGATAATCTCGATAGCTACTAACCATTTGATTAAGTGTGAGTCACTAATAAACAAACTTAACCATAATTTCAACAATCTCCCCCTTTGGCATTAGTGACAAAAACACATATCAATCAAAACTGAATTCTCAAAAAATTCAAGTTCAAAACAATCTTTAGTCTCCATCTTGTGTCTTCAACTCAATAACATACTTTGTTTTTGAGATTTTTCAAAATTATTTTTGTAAGAGATGTTTTCTAATTAATTGTACATGAATATTATGTTTCTCCCCCATACATATATCACATGTCATACTATTCTCACTATATACATATATCTCATATACTTATCTTCTCCCCTTTATATCACATCTTTTCCCCATTTATTTATCACATCTTATATTACATCTTCTCCCCCTTTTTGACATAAATGCCAAAGGTGTATGTTACATGGTAATGGCAAAATGTGACAAGAAATCAGAATGCACCTTCAAAATCAATGCCAATGTCTTGTCCCAATTTTCCTATAACGCCTTGCTTGCATGCAATGCAATCTATACTTCTGCTGATAACTCCATCATGCGATTAGCTATGGAGAAGTTATTGTCATGGATGGGAGTTTTGGTATTTGCAAAGTGTTTTTGCAATGCATCCATGTTCAGGAGAATTGTTCCTTGGATGTCTAGAAGTGTGGCCTTGATCCTGGCTTCTTCCCTTAATAATTCTACTTGCATATTAGTCATAAATCTTATCTTTGAGTAGTGAGTAGAACTGTAGCTTGGGTCAAGTGATAACTAGTGTGCACTTACCTTCAAGTCTTCATCTATCTTAGATGGTTTATCTTTGATTTCCCAAGTGAAGATAGATGTATCACATAACTTTCTTAATAATGAGGTTACATTATTTGTAGAGGTTTCTAATGAGATGAGAATAGTAGACAATTCTATTTGATTTATTGCAATTTTTTGTGCAACTTTCTTGAATACTTTGTTATCAAATTTCCACTCTACTCTTTGTAACAACTTTTCTTGTCCATTCAAATCTTCATTAAATTTCTAAACAACTTCTACTAACTGAACCAAAATAGTTTGTGTACTATCAACCTTAGTACTTAGTGCATCTACAAGTATGTTCTTCACATCTTCAAGCACTTTTTTTTCTCTACTTTTATCTTCTCTAAGCTTATGTTGATTAGCTTTCTTCTACAATAGTTCACCTATGATGGTCATTTGATCTAGATTCAATGTAGAGATATCCCAATTTGGGATAACTATGTCCTCATCAAGATCAATGTCTTCTTCTTTATCTTTTTCCTTGCTTAAAACTTTAGTACTTGATTGAGGCTTTCTCTCAACTATCTTTGTACTTACTATTTTCATACTTCAAATAGTAACAATAGTATAAATAGGAGGGCTAGCAACAAAAGTAGATATTGCACTAACAATAGAAATACCTAGTTATTGTGTAGCCAAATCTAATGATGGAGAAAGCACTAGTTTCTCAGTAGATGAAGTGTTGTTACTTTTGTCAATATGGTACTCAGCTAAATAGGTGCAGAGATTGGTTAGGTGCATGCTATTGTAGGGTTACCACAACCAACTTAGTAGAGGTTTTCTCTAAGCTTGATGGCATTAAAGCTTTTCTCAAAGAGTGAGGAAATGAGGTCATAACTGCTACTGTAATTTTCTCTAGGTTGATTTCCTCAATTCTCTAAATTTTAGGGAGATTCTCCTCGGTGGCTTCCTATTCTTGGTCCTCATCATCTAGATCTACATCACCCATTTCTATATCTTCTTCATCATTGTTGTCATTTTCTTCTTTGCAATCTTCATCATCTATGTCACTAACATGAACAACAAAATCACTCTGTTGATGAAGTTTGTAGATATTCCTCAATATAGTTGTAGTTGTCTTCACCACATGTTCAATGTCATTAACCAATATCATGCATGTGTTGAATTTTACAATGAGTTTTTCTTCATTTTTCTTCATGGATTCTTTCCCTTCTATATCACTAAGACTCGACATGAGCTATCTTAGAGTTTGTTCAAATATATCTTTTGTAGTTTTCCTAAGAATTTCTCATCTAGGTTTGATTCTTTCCATAAGCTCATTGGGAATTTTCTATGCAAGTTGATCAGGTGGTATTTCCATTTACCTAGTTTAGGCATTATCATGTCTTCAACTTGTTTCTTCTCATCTGCATTCCCAGTCTCATATTTGAGAGATTTTGAAGTTTTCCATGCCAACTCCTACATCAATTTCCTTTATTTTTTCCTAAAATGTAGGTGGAGGTCTTTTGAAAATAATTTCTTTGGCATCTTCCTCACCTAATTTGAATTTCTTTCTTGATCTGGATGCTCTTCTTGTGAATACTATAGTAGATGACTTGGTGGGTTTGGTTATGATAACCTTCCCCTTCTTCCTAATTAGATCTTCTTCATATTTTTTTTCTTATGCTTCATCTTTTGCATCATCTCCTTCCACATCATCTCCTTTTCCTTCTATCAATAGGAAAGTAGAACTTTCTTGCCTCAGTTTTGCTATCCTCTTCTTTCCTTTGCTAACTACTTGAGGAAGCTTAATTTCAAGTTCTATTCTAGCTTTGGCTTCATCAAAAGTACCAAAATATGTGGCCTTGGGATCCACAGGTTCATTCAATAATGCCTCAATGATATCCTCGGTGTCATCAATTTTAACCTCGTATCTTAGAGGCCTAACCCACACCACTCTAGGTTTGACTACTTGAATGTACACTTTGTCACAGTCTACCATGAAACAAACATCATCCTTGTAATATTCTACAAGTTTCTTATGGATTTTGAGTTTGCTATTCATATTTTCCTTGAATGAATCAAAGTAATTTTTCATAATACTGACAAATGTCTCACCCATCTCTGTTATATATTCATTAATCTGATATAGTACTGGTGCATCTTTTCTCCATATGACTAAACCTTTTGAAGGAAAAAATTTTGCACAAAGAAGAGTAAACATTTCAAGAGTGAACCAAACTTACATGGGTTGGTTTTTGAAGTTATATTCTTTTCATGTTTTTGTTGAATTGATTTAACATTAGCTCAACAAGGTCAAAGGACATGTTTTTCTTCACCACTTTGAGAGCCAGATCAACTACCTCACATGACACATTGTTGAGATGATTGGAGCTATAGATCTTATGAGCTATCACATGAATTCCAAATTCTAGCTCCATGTCAACACACTACTGATCTTCATGCCTCTTCCATCCCACTTGGTAAGATTTTTTCTTTCCAATTCTACCTGACTTAGGTTTTTGGTAGATTTTGCATTGTTCAACATCAGGAGCCCTATGATTCGATGGATCATTTTCTTTTTTCTTTGAAAAGGTTGTTCCAACCATAGCTGACTGTTGTGTACATGGCTAAGGATAGATCTCACCCATTTTATTTGAAAGTCTAAGGGCATATGCGAAATGTGTGTTAAACCCTTGGTCTCTAAATGTTGATGCTTGGGTTTCAACGAACCATTCACACATAACCTTTCCAGGGTCTCATTCATCTCTAGGGTTCCAATATCTTGTATCAAATAACAAAAATGGGAACGAATATTGTTAACAAGTAATACCTTTGGTGGAATCTGTGACTAAGTTATGGTTGGATCAAGTGCTTTTTTAATTGTCAAACTCAACTTAAAGTCTGGTGCCTTCCAATCGACTCCTCGAACCAACATCTCGGATCCTTTCTTATTTTTGCTACTAGAGGATGTCATACTCAGTAGGGTTTATGAAAACATAAAAATCTTTCAATAACTAACACACAAATCGCTTGGAAGCACAAAAATACCTTTTACAAATAGCTCTTGAAAATTCATGATGATAAATGAATTTGATTCCCTTCCTTTTAACAAATTTTCACCTTCCAATCCCCATAAATTCTTAGTATGATTGCTTATTCGGTGAAAGACTATTTTCCACTTAGTTTGACCTTACTACTTAGTAGATTCATTCATAACATGGTGTCCCTGCAATGTTTTAGTGTATCCCAACCTTTCTTAGCAGGGTCTTGCAACTCAACCTAGCTTGGTAAGGTCTATATTTTCCTTAGACACTCAATAATCCATTGGCATCTTGAATTCTGATATGGATCTTTCCTTCTAGCTGGCTCGAACTAATGTAAGATGTTTGCTTCAGAATCTTAGTTCCAATCATCCCTATAGGAGATCAAGTAGAAATTCTTGAGTGACATGTGCTTCATGGCTCAGACTTGTATTCTCAGAAGATTTTGGAATCCATTGTTGCCTCATCTTCTTTTTGATATTGTCAACTTTTTCTTTCTTTCCATCTACAATCCTTCTAGTGTTTATATAGTTCTTGGCAAGATGTCCAAGTTCTGTACAAATAAAATATCTTCTAGTGGTGTATCTTGTCCTCATGTGATGTTTCACACAATTTGCTCCAATGTGCCCAAATTCTCCACAATAGTGGCATCTACACCATGTGTTGTAGTCCCAACCAAATATAGCTTTCATAATTTGTTCTGTTGGGTTCAGTATCTTGGTTTTTCATTTAGACTATTTGTGCCCATCTTTCTTGCATTTGTGACATTTACTTTCAAATTTAGGTTTCTCTTTGTATTAATTAGCTCTATGACCATAATTATTGCAATTGTAACACTTTTCATTGAATTTTGCTTTACCATTACTACAAAATTTATTTGATGTATGACCTAATTTGCCACAATGATTGTAAATGAGCCTTTGAACCCAAAAAACTAGTGCAAAGAATAGATATCTAAACTATGAACACAAATAATACAAAATCAAAATAGAAACATAGAGTTAGTCTCCAAGAGAGTAATGCAAATGCTAGAAGCAAAATAACATTAAGAGGATGCAAAAGAAAGAGATCACAAATACAATATAGGTAGCATGCTTATATAGACTAGAATGAGAGAGGAGGTGGCAACACTGACCAATGAGAAGCAACCATCTATCGGACTAAAGATAGAAAAGTATCTTCCCAAGATAGCTAATGGATGCTCACATGTAGGAAGGTGACACCTCGATACCACTCACCTAATAAGACATGCTTTATTAACCTAAGCAAGATTATTAAAAGTGTAGGAAAAACCTAGCAATATGAGGAAAAATAAATAACCCACTAGGAAATATAAAAATACACTAACACCCCCCCACCCCCCCCATAAGTGAAGCTTAAGTGGATGTAGAAATGGGTCTTGACAAGTCAAGCCTGATGAGGTACCCATGCACATAAAATTCCCCCCAAAAGAGAAAGAAAAGAGACCCCCCAAAAATTAAGACTTTGAGTGAAAGGAAGAGGCCCCCCCAAAAGATGAAGCATCATGCACCCCCAACAAAGCTCACAAATGAAGGAACTTGCTCTTAGTGAAGAATTTGGTGAAGATATCAGCAACCTATTCAAAAGTCAAACAATAGTGAAGTTCAATGACGTGACAATGGATGAGCTCCCAAATGAAGTGTATATGGATCTCTATGTGTTTGGTCCGCTTATGATGGACCAAATTCTATGAGATATGAATGGCACTCTAATTGTCACAAAATATGACTGATGGTCATCTGATCTGGATATCAAACTTAGTGAAAATATTTTGAAGCCAAATGGCCTCAATAAGAAAATTCACAACCCCCTAATACTCAGCCTTGGTAGAAGATACAGCAATAGAAGACTATTTTTTTCTCAACCAACAAATAGGACCTAAACAAAGTGAAAAGTTGTAACCTACAGTAGATTTGCGATCCTGAGAATCACCCACCCAATCTAAATCTGTCTAGCCCACCAAATCAAGCTCAATACCTGATATGTAGTGAATCCCACAACTGTGAGAACCCTGAATATAGTGAAGGATCTTCTTGGTTTCTTTCCAATGTAGCTCGTGAGGCTTTTACATGAATCAAGAGACCATGCCTATAGCATATGAGATGTCAAGTCTCATATGAGTTAGATAAATGAGACTCCCAACAAGTTGATAGTACAAAGTGCCATCAATAAGTGGAGAAGAATACTGAGGCTCAAGTTCAACTCCAGAAAGGAAGGGAGTTAGATTAGGCTTATAGTTAGCCATATGAAACCTTGAGAGTAAATCTAGAGCATACCTGGACTATGTGATGGCGATCCCAGTAGGAGACTGAAAGATCTCAATCCCAAGAGAGTAATACAACAAGCCCAAGGCAGTCATCAAAAAATTGTCATGAAGAGAAACTTTGACAATCTTAATGGTGGGTGAAGAACTTTATGTGATCAGCAAGTCATCAACATACAAAACCAAAAATAGAAATAAATCACCCTGTTGCAAAATGTAGACATTAGGATCATAATGGTACTGAGTGAACCCAACTGATAGAAGGAAGGAGTCCATCTTGGCATACAAAGCTCGAGAAGAATCCTAAAGGAATCCATGTGGTTGCTCCATGTAGATCTCCTCATGAAGGTCACCATGAAGACAAGCACTATTCACATCCATCTGATGTACTTCCCAATGATTAGCTAGAACAATAGCAAGAACAAGTCAAATGAAATTCATTCAAGAAACTAGCACAAAAATCTTAGAATAATCAATCCCAAGAACTTGGGAGAATCTTTTGGCAACCAAGCAAGCCTTATGCTTGTCAACCGACCCATCTGCTACAATTTTTTTCTGATAGATCCACTTACATCGAACAATTTTCCTTCCCTTAGGAAGAGGGACAAGATCCAAAGTATGGTTCCTCATCAAGTAACTATACTCTTCCTAAATAGCTATATCCCACTCAAGAATGCCATAAGCCTCATGAAAGGACTATGGATTTGAGGCAGTAGTAATGAAGACATGTGGAGCATTCTGGAACTATGAATGATTTTTCTTGATGTATAATGGATCCCCAACCCAATCACCTATAGACTACAAGGTCTATCTAGCCCAAAGTGGACTAAAAGATGGAGAATCTAGAGGGGAATCATCAACCCTTGAATGATGACTAGGAGAGGAAGGAGGTGAATCCTTTGAATCACTCTATGCATCGAAAGTGGAGGTAGAAGACTACTCAGGTGAATCTGACTCATCAAAAAATTTGTCATGTATTCCAAGTGACTCCAATGTTAAAGTACAAGGAGTTGGAGAAGTGATATAAAGTGAGCTTGAAGATCCCTCCTAAAACTGAACACTACTCTCAATGAATAACTCATTTGTAGTAGGGTGGAACAACTGATATTCCTTCACACCATCAAAATAACCTACAAATATGCAAGGTTTTCTTTATGGATCTAAGGCCTTGCATTTTTTTGCAAGAATGTGGGCCATGCAGGAGAGCCAAAAACTTGAAAATGCTTAACTGATGGTTTCTAACCACTCCAAGCTTCAAAAGGAGTAACTCCCTTCAAGGCTTGGTGAGTAACATGGTTTTGGATATAACAAGCACAGTCAATGGCCTCTGCCCAATACTATGGTGCAAGAGATCTAAAGTGAATCATGGAGTTTTCCATTTCTTTAAAGGATCTATTCTTCCATTCTGCAACACCATTCTATTGAGGATTGTATGGAATTGAATGTTGTAAATCAATCCCTTTTGAAGTGCAAAATCTCTTAAACCAATGGTTGACATACTCGCCACCATTGCTAGTGCACAAAACTTTGATGGCTTTCCCAGATTGCTTCTCTACAAAAAAATTTAAGTCCTAAAATGATCAAATACCTTTGGCTTTTGTTTGAGAAAGTACACCCAAGTGTATCAAGAAAATTCATCAATGAATGTGAGGACATATCGAGCCCTACTAAAAGAAGGATGCTGAAATGGACCAACCAAATCACTATGAACTTACTCTAGTATCTGTGAAGCTCTTTGTACCTTAATTTTGTCAAACTTTTCCTTGGGATTCTTACCAAAAATGCAACCTTGGCAAACACCACCTGAAAATTGAACTGAAGGCAACCTTGTGACCATGCTCTGCTGGTTGAGTTGATGCAAGTAGCAAAAGTTAAGATGGCCAAATCACTCATGCCATAATTTACTCACATCATTAGAGTGAGTGAGAAAAATAGTTGAAGGAAGATAAAGAAAAAAAAGAGAAAATAGATAGAGTCATGACTAATGATCTGCTCTCCCAACTATGACCATAGAATCACTGTGCAACTTATGTATCTCCATTGAATTAGGAGTGAACTCAACCTGCTTTCCTAAAACTATGTGAGTGATCTAGTATACCAATAGGAGATTAGTTGATAATAAGGGCACATAAAGAGCATCATGGAATTTTCTGTCCCCCACATCAATAGACCCTCTCCCAAACACCTCAACAGGAGTGGCATCACCCATCAAAATAGAAAGTATAGTACATGGCTTCAAAGATGTAAGTTATTTCATAGATGAAGCCATGTGGTATGAAGCACTCAAATAAAGAACCCAATTGGATGGTGAAAAAGAAATTTCAACAAGGGCCTTGTCCTTTCCTTTCCCCTTGTTGTTTTCTTTTTCCTTTTTATACCCTTCATTAGAACTTTGTTTGATAGACTCATGGACACTGATATTATTCATCTCAAGAATGTGTGTCAAGTGATCAATTTGTTTCTTCAAACATTTATGTTCATCATGATCGAGACTTTTACAATAGGCACATTGGACCCTTTCTTTCTTAGGCTTATCCAGTATTTGATCCTTCTTCTCCTTGCTATTCTTTTGTTTCTTATCCTTACTATTGTTGTTACTACTCTATCATTTTTTTTTTTTTATGCCTTGGTTGGCAGCCAAGGCATGTGACTTAGAGGACTTAAGAGTGCCCATCTGGATTAGCTTGTCCTATTCCTGAGTGAGATTGATAGCAAAATTATCTAAAGATGGTATGGTGAATTGAGTACCAAGTGCACAGTAGCATAGAAGGTAGAGACAAACACAAAATATTTTGAACTTAGCTTAGAGAGAATACTAGGAATCAATTTTTCATCTTCCTTTTCAATTCCACATTATTTCAATTGCAGTCTTAATGAAGAAATCCTGGATTGTGTTGAAATTGCCTGGACTTAAACTAATTAGTTCATTTTCCAACATATGACCCCTCATTGAATCTTTTGTACCAAATAGTTTTTCTAGTTTTGTCCATATTTCATTTGGTGTATCCAAAGACTAAATGTGAAATAGAAAATTAGGAGAAATAGACAAACACAATGTTCCATATGCCTCATCACATTTTTTAAACCACTTAGGCTTATCTTTATCTTTATCAGGTTTAGTTTCAAGTCCCATAGTTATCCTATTTAATCTATCTTTTCTTAGGTGAATTGACATCCATGATTTTCACTCAAAGTAATTTTATGGAGTTAGGATGGGCATATTTGTTTGATCCATGATGAAGAAATGCTAAAAAGAAAAGAACCTAGCCAAAAAAATATGCCCCCCCTAGTTTTACTCAATCAAAGAACCTCACCCCCAAAGAAAATATGATTTGGTACTTTATATTAGTGTGTTTACAACTACCACTAGCAAGAAATATTGAGTGGTCTTGATTTCAATGCATTACAAAACCCTCATGAAGAGCATATGTTGAAAATGCAACTTTGGCACAATACTCAGAGAAATAAATAGTACCACTATGATCTACTCAAAAAATCATGCACTTTCAAAAAATGAATCACCTCGATATGAGGTCGTATGAGAAAGTTATGATCCTCCAAAGTTCCCAAAATGAGAACTATGCAAAGTCACGACTGAGAATTTGAAATTTCTAAAAATATTATGAATGAAAATCAAAAAATGATTGCACTAGTGGATAGAGTATAGAAAAATAGCTAAGATCATAACAAGAATCATTAGAATTGGAGTCTATATGAGCAAGAACGCGATATTTGAAAACTGCTTTCAAATCTACGATGGCCAACGGAGAGGGGTATAGCTATAGCTTTTTGCGCTCAATTATGTAAACTATACAGCTTTCATGCAAAAACTAAAAGATACCTAGATGGTTTTTCAATGCTGGGAACAAAACCCAGAAGGCATTTTTCTTGTTGATGTATAGATGTAGCTCTAGTGTAAATTAGATGCCTTTAGCAACAAAAAATGACCGCAACAACCAAAAAATGACCCCAACCAAAATACATCTTGCAAAGGTTGAATCAGCTACCTAAGTCAATCAATGGCATGCTAGAACCTATAATATTGATTGAAAACACCAAATATGCAAGTTGATTGTCAGATTTGAGATTGAAACCCTAGTTTTGCAACTTGTATGATGATCTTCGATCTCAATGAAATGAAAGCCAAATCTAACTTTCTCAAGCCTCCTAGATGCATTGGAACAACCAGAATTGTTGCCAATATAACCAAAAATGTTGCAATCACCCAAATTTCATAAAACACATGTGTAAACCCTAGAGATTTAAAATGTTTTTGTCAAACTTTTTTTATTGTCAAGATCATCCAAAGATGCAAGAGAAGAGCATATTGGGTTTTTCAAAAACTTATAATAAGATTTATTATCCCCCACTCCCCCCCCGAATCTCTCAAATAAGGAAACTAAAATCTACAAATGCACATAGAATGACTCTAATACCATGTTAGAATCTGAAAATATTAATAACCCAGAAAACTAGTGCAAAGAATAGATATCTAAACTATGAATTCAAATGATACAAAATCAAAATAGCAACACAATGTTAGTCTCCAAGAGAGTAATGCAAATGCTAGAAGAAAAGTAGCATTAAGAGGATGCAATAGATCACAAATGCAAGCCAAGTAGCATGCTTATATAGACTAGGAAGAGAGAGAAGGTGAAAAAACTGACCAATGAGGAGCAACCATCTATCAAACTAAAGATAACAAATTATCTTCCCAAGATAGCTAATGGATGCTCACACGTAGGAAGGTGACACCTTGTAACCACTCACCTAATAAGACATGCTTTATTAACCTAAGCGAGATTATTAAAAGTGTAGGAAAAACCTAGCAATATAGGCAAAAATAAATAACTCGCTAGGAAATTAAAAAATACACTAACATTTGATTCTTTTGAGCTCCTTGCTTGGATGATTCACCTTCTTTTGTATATCATATTCCTACTTTTCCTTTCTATCTGTATTAACTTTGCTCATTCGACTGATTCGTGTCTATTTGAAATTTCATCATCCTCTCATCAATATGCTTTTTAGTGTTTAGATCATTTTGTAATCTTTCATTCTCTTATCTTAGATTCATGATTTCTTCATTTGCATTAGTAAGTTGATCAATGAAGTCTTCCTATTGAAGGGATAGATGTTGAATTTCATTGTTCTTTCCTTCTATCTCTTCTTTGGCTTTGTCTTTTTCTTCCATGACTTCAAAAAATCTTACTAACTGAATTTCTTGTTGTCTTTTTAGTTTTCTAACTTCTTTTTAAAGATTACAATTCTTTTCTAATAGGCCTCTGATTGCCTCATTTGCTTCATCTAAATTTCTTTTTGGATAGATATCTTCCATTCTTTCTTCAGTGTAGAGTTTTTCATTCATTTGTAATGTAAGATCTTTTCTTCTTTTTAAGGATTGAGAGAGTTGCTCCTTTGCTTTCTTGAGTTGTCCAATAGCCAACTCCAAATCTAGCTTTTCATTGTCAATAGCCTTATCTATCTTGAATACCTCCATTGCCTCTAACCTTTGCTCAACCTATTAAACTTCTTCTTTGAGAACCACAAAGCTCAGATACCAATTGTTGAAAATATAGGATAGAATGGGTTAATGAGAGGGGAGGGGTGCATTAGGAACCAATAAAACTTATTCTTATTTCACCAATTAATCATTCATATATATTTTGATCTAATTACATACATGAAAAACTCAAAGTATTAAAACATTCATAACACTTTGACACAAGATATGGTGACCCAGAAACCTTCCAAATAGAAAGTAAAACTAGGGTGGGGATGATACCCACAAGCTTTAGTACTGCAATATAAAGTTGGCCGGTTAAGGTTTACAATTAATCACTTCTGATGAGCTTCCTTATTAGGAGGAATAAGGACTACTAGGTCCACCTTTCTAAAGGATTTACAAAACATAGAATGAAGAATGCACTATCTAAAGAGATTTGCAAAAGACTGTTAAGTCTACCTTGTGAAAGGATTTAACCGTTCCATCTATTAGGATGAACTAGTGGCTAATCTCTTATCTACAAATCTGATTTGTTGGTTGAGATTCATTTGAAGTGTAACAATCACCTTGTTGTGTTAGATAAATCTTTGCTACTCCTTATACTACTTGTAGCCTTCTCAATTCATACTTATGCTCTTATTATATCTTACACATTTTACACATGTTTCTTTTTGGATGTGATAGAGTACATTACATATATACCAATCGAAATTACAATTCATCAAATTTTTCTACAATACAAGTTTCACCAAATGACACAAAGTTGGCTCAAGTTCAAAAGACAAACTTGCTGAGGTTCTGATACTTGACAACCATTATCAACAATCGATATCCGCATGCTCTTGGTAGACATAGAAGCTCAATTCATACTAATCATTTCCAAGTAGTTTGAACTCGGTCAGCACTGGTGACTCGATGAACACTGTGAAACTCAGCATATAAATTGAATCACTTGGTTGATGTTGCAAGACTTCGTCAACACTAGCACTATGAACTCAATATAAACTAAATGACTTGGTTGACACTTCTTAGATCAGTCAACACTTGATTCACATCACTGATGTTGCAAACTTGGCAAACACTAAAAACCAGAATTGACACTGTGCAACTTGGTAAATGCTATAAAGCTTGGTTTGCACTGATAGGCATCAACTTGATAGATACTACTCAGTTTGAAATGAATGTTGATTCTAGAACTCATTAGTAATTGTAGAGCTCGATAAAACCTAAATTACTCACTTAACACTGTAAACTGCAAGATAATCCCAGTAGTTGCTAACCATTTGAGTAAGTGTGAGTAACTAATAAACAAACTTGACCATAATGTCAACACCAACATCAACGGTAAACTTTCTGGCCACAATTATACCCATAATAATACTAGTAGCATCAATTAGATCAATACCAATAGAGAGACTACCATTGGACCAACTGACTCAGTAGTAGGGGAATCATGCACAATAATATGGGATACACTCTTCTTACCAACAGCGTAATGTTTGTATGTATTTTTTTCTAATTGGATAGTTTTTTTATGTTTAAGGTAGTGATTGATCTAGTCAGTTCATTATTTTATGTGATACTTCTTGTGGTCTAGGCACCATGGATATCCTATGTTTAGCTTCATAGCTCAATCTTATGTTTAAAAATGAAGTTATCTTATGATTGGTTCAGTCCTATATTTGGTTTCCTATTCTAATGACGAGGATCATAAAGATTTGGCTTATGATGGAGATTCACATTATGTGAAGCTTAATGGTCCATTGTTTTATATTGTTGGACATTTGGTCGACCACCTTGTGTGTTTTCACATCACGATGTATCTAATTGGGATTTCTCTTATGGATTTAAGTCCTAACCTAAATGTTTGTAATATGGTACTTTATCTTAGAGAATGTTGATCGAATAAGTCAACTTGTGGTTGGAGATCTTGTATATAAGTAGGGTAGTAGTTCTCATTTATAGGGATTAGTCAAGTAGTGAGTTTGGTAATGGGGAGAGCCAATATAATTGATAGTGAAGATAGGGAATAAGGCTTAGTAATGAGGCATGTATGTTGAGTATCTGTAATCCACACTTGCAATCCACCTTGATGTAAATTGATGTAAATTGAAGATCATTATTCCTTTTTTGTGGGTGTTATTTATTTCTTTACTTTTTCATTTCCATTATGGTGTTTCTAATTTCAAGTTTGGACATCTCCTCTAGGTATTTCTCCTTCCTTGATTATGTAACTTATTCTTCACAAACTTAGGTGCCAAAAGAGCTCTAGAACAATTCATACTAGTAATGAGCTTCATCAAATTCTCACTAATATAATATTGTTGATTAATCCATAAAAACATCACGTAATTAACTCATTTCCATTTCTATAAAAATTTTATCATAACAAAAATTAGGGACAGGATTTCAAACTTCCAATTTTGTATCAAAGTAAGGCCTAATATTTATGTTTTACCACAATATCAAATCCTATCAATTTATCAACCACAAATACACCAACTTGTTGTGATTGAATCATTCAAGCTTCATATGGATGTATGCTCAAATATCTTATGTCAAGACAACCCCACAAAGATTGTTGGAAAGAATTGCTTCTAGAATATTTTAGAGTACCTTATGAGAATGTCTTTTAAAACTTGTTAAAGGCTCAACATGCAAATCAACAATTGTAGGAGTGTCCTTTTCTGTATAAAGTAAAAGTTACAACCAAAAGTGCCTTCTTTAATAAAACCCTAGCATTTAAATCAACTTAATCACTCCTTCAACTTCCTTTCATTTCTATGAGAAAATAACTTAGTAAAATCTCTTTTATCTTTTTTTGCCTACTTGCTAGTTGTAAATATGGTGAGATAAAAAAGAGTTGTCCACCACTTAGATTATTTTTGTGGTGATTTGTAAGACCTTCGTATTCAATCATGAATTAATTAATTTCATCATATTCTCCACATGTTACCATGTTATTACTACACCCTTACATAGTTCTGTAGGGGGTATAAAATAATCCTTTCTTTTCTCCCCCTAAGGTAAAGCCATATGCTCTTGTACCATCCTAAAAAGTTAGCACCTAGAATTGGATGTTTTATTAGGACCTATTAGACCCATTTTGGTGATTTTGAAGTCTAAATGTCGAGTGTCCTTGATCCCAAAAAATTTCCATTCTCCCCTTCATCTTTTCACCCATTTTGACACCCTATGCAATTTTGGTCTCGTGCTCTAGGGTATAGAATGAATTTGATGTTCTTCTCACAAACTTTTTAGCCCAAGTTTGGCTTGGTGAACCATGTAAGGGTGCTATTGGGAAATCTAATATTGTAGTTAGCTTGAATAATTTGAGCAATGAAGACAAGCATCTTAAGATCAAGTTTCTCCAAGTCTCTGATTCTTCAAGATCATTCAAGTAAAAGGAAATCTTCTCCAAATGAAGAAATTTTATCTCTCATGATGTCCAAGTAGAGTAATTTGGGTTCATACTTTCTCTCCTTCAATTTAAGTGATTATTAAACATTTATACATTCAAGGTCTAGGATGGACATTCATAAATTCATGCATTTTTATTGAATCCTTGATTCTGCATTATATCCCAATGGCTCTTGATTTCAATTACATTTAAGCATCTTCATTGGAATCAGTAATTTATGCCTTCCTTCATGAGGGTTTATGAGAGGTAAATGAGACATTTACCTTTTTACATGCTTTCCTCTATGAAATTTCATTCCATTTTCAAATTTGGTTCCTAAACTAGGGTTTGACCAAGGCAAACCCATTTAGACAAAACCAATTCCTATTTTTTTGTGTGCAAGAATAGGTCACATAGTTGACGCAGTGAGAATCTAAAGATTCCCCTATTGGAGGTAATTTAGATCCCTACAAATAACCACACTATGGAAACACAAAAATAAGATACACAAATGCAAGATCTGATACCCAAATCACAATACTTGATTCATAAAATAATTTTTTACATGCAATATGCCCGGTTGTAAGATTTTTCGAGTTAGGGCCAAATACAACAGCAATTACAAAATAGTTTTGCAAGATCCCTCAAGATCCAACTCCACACTAATCCCAAGTAGTCGAGATCCACACTCTAGTGAAAACTCAGAGGAAATCTCAACTTATGCTCACAAGCCCACCAAGAAATCTCCTGGTTTTCCAAGCCTCAACTATTGGCCCTTCAAAGTTCGCTCCTACACTTCATCCTCTTCCCCAAGATGGATGACTCTATTATCTGATTCACTCCCCTAAATGAATGAATTCCTAAAGACTCCACAAGACCCCCTATTTATACCCAACTAAGCCACAAGTCAGCATACTAAGCTACAAATTAAATAAACCCTTACATTAAATACATGTTGAGCCACAAGTCAGCCTCCAACAGAAATTAAATACTAAATTCCTTAAAAGGATTACAACACAAATAAATGCACATAGGAGAGATAAAAAAGACCCAAATAGGTCCACACAAACTCCCAGATCAATCCATGTCATGATCACATGCTACATGCATTAAATGAACCAAATCAATCAAGAAAATTCACAAGAACTCCATCTAGTGTCAGCAAAACCACAAACCTTGTCGAGCTCCCACAAGCATTGTCGAGTTCCATAAGTGTCAAGCAACCAACACACGCATGTTGAACAATAGTAGATGTTGAGCTCCTTGAGTGACTGATCCCTTCAATGACCGAGCACCTCATCCAACACTACTCCTAGAATCCCCAAACTCCCAGTGCATCTCGAGTTCCTACAAGCATCATTGAGTACCTTCGATGACCGAGTGTCCCAAGCTATGTCGAGCTCCTTCGAAAACCAAGCACTTCTTCTCCAATCGAGTAACACTCCAAGTACTCTCCAAGGTAACTACTGAGCCTCCTTCCATGAACTCCAAAGTAGCCACCGAGAAAATCTAGAAGATGCTCTTGCATCAATAGTTATTGGACAAAATATAGAAAATATCAAAAAAAAATTGAAAGATGATTGACAAATTCATTCAAAAACACTAGCTATAGATCCCCAAAATCATTTTGTACCCAATAAAGATTTTCCATAATTGTGATGTTCCCAAATATTAGCCACGTTACATTTGTATTTTAGTTTTTATTTTTGTACTTTTTAGCTCTCTATCAGTTTATATTAATTCTTTTGTTTTCATTTTTTTCAGTAACTTGCCTAAATTATCATTTGCATTACATTTTCTCATCATTTCCATCTTCATTATTATATATTTAGAAAATGATCATCATCTCATTTAGTGCTCAAGTCTTCTCTTGAGCCTAGCAGGACATCTTCCTTCTCAATGTGCAATTGTGAAAAGGAAGTGTGAACTTACCTATTTTTCCCATCTCCCTACTTCTCCTACTATATAGTTCTTTCATTTCTATAAGGGATGTTTGCACCAGAGTTAGATGCACCCACAAATTTTTTCTTTCTCCAAATATTATTCATATGTGCCTTTCAAACTTCCACATTGATTTCCTTTATTGGTTCTCTTGTATTCACTTTTGATGCTTTGTATTGTCTTGCAATGTGTCTGAATTCATTGTGGTTGTAACTTCTTAACATTTCCTTGAACTTGTCCTGACCTACACTAGTTATCTTTATGTTTATATAAATTGCATAAGTAGTACTATCTTGTAAAGTGATTGGCACGATTCCCACATTAACTAGCTTTATGACCAAAACTATTACACGTGTAGCACCTATCTAAAAATATTTGACAAATTGATTAAACTAGTAAATTATTTTATGTCAAATTTAAAATAATATCCATAGAAAGAAGGATTTTTGTTACTTATATATTGTTTGATTGGTTGCACGCCTTTTTCCTTTGGTAGGTTTTGCATCTTCAGTTGAAGAGGATTCATCTTTTCTAAGTGAGCATTCACTTATTTCAAATCCTAAGCCTTCCTTGATTCCCAAAGATCTTTGCACAACCATTATCTTGTTAAGCTTATATGAGCTTTCCTTGAATTTTTCATCTTCTTCCTTAGATGTTTGTAGATTTAATTTTAGGTTTGATGCTTCTTGGCTTAATATTTTTGCATTCCTCTAATTTGCACTTGATTATGTTGTTTAGGTTCTCCTTGATTCATTCATCTTCATTGCTTTTGGTTTCAACACTAAGATAGTATTATTTTCTTTCTTAAGCTCTTCAGTCACTTCCTTATATTTCTTTTTAAATTTTCATATTTGATCTTTAACTTCTTGATGCATTCATCTACTACTTCAATACTATCTTGTATACCTTTGTTTTAATGTTCAATATTTATCTAGATCTTCAAGAGCATCTCTGAGATACTCATAAACATTAAAAAATCTTTCTTGACCCATAAGTTCAATTTCTCGGATCCCCTTCAAGCAGTTAGACTCTTCTAAAGTATTGGGCTCTAATAACAATTGTTGAACTCTTAGAATACTGAGAGGGGAGGGGTGAATCAGCATTTCCTTAAACTTATTAAAAACATTTACCAACCATTTACTTAAGTGCATAAATAAAAAGAATAGAAAGTACAAGCACATAATACTACATCTATTTGTCGAAAACCTAAAACAAGAAAAGCCACATAGAGGGTGAACTCATAGATATTATGTACCCAATTACAAGGGGTGGCTCAATGCAAGAAGGGGCTGACTACCCAAAATATAACAACTCATTATCAAAAGGTGACTTATAGCCAATATTACAAAATTGAATTGTTAGAATTGCATTTCCCATATGCAAGAGATATAATTCCGTTGAGGTACATAATCACTTTCTTTTTCATTGTTCATTTCCAGCTCTATATGATAACTTTTTACATTCACTACTATTCACATATACAAAGAATATATCCAAGAGACATCTAGATTTTCCTTTTCAAGGAAACTAAACATATACCATTTGAGTTTTCTTCAAGTTGACTCAGTTGATGAGCCTAAATAATGGCTCATTTTGATTAGGACTTTTAGATACTTCTGTTATTGTATTAAGGGTTTGAAATATGTTTCTTATGCTTTTATCATGTTTCATTAAGACTTGTTAAACTTGGGCATGAATTATATTTGGAACCTTTATAGATTTTTTCAATAATATTATCCTACTATGTGATGTATTTATGATAAATATTTTATGTGGTTGAAAAAATATTATTTGAAAGAAAATATGGATATCCAAATGCTTTTGTGAACACTAACATTTTGATGCAATTGAAAATGAAGCTTAGCATATTAGATATACATGGCATAAGTATACAATTATTTACAATGAATAAGGTTTCATCATACAAATTGGCCACGTCTTGCTAAATCCTATGTAGAGGTCAAGGTTCTTTATTAGTAGATGACTTAATTATGAGTAGGTCTATGGCATGATAGCTTCGAAATTGATATGAAGTGTGATTCATGTAATTGGTTTGGGTACAATATGTATATTGAGCTATAAAGCCCATGACAATTATTAATAGGTTTTTTTTTTTAGTCAAAATGTTGAGTCTTATTTTTGTATTTCCTATAATCGTTATAATTGTTTTAATTCTTAACTTACTAAAGTCTAGTAAGTGATTAAGGAGATGTTACAAGTGGTATTAAAGGTGGATACTTGAAATAAGTATTAAATAAAGTAAGATAAAAGGTGTTGTGTGTGATAAGTTTAGCCAATTAGAGTATCAAACTCCTTTAAATCTTTGGAAAGGTTGATTTCAACATGACCTTTTTGGGGAGATGAACCATAAAAAACCTATCTAACTTGACATGGGACTTTGTCCATTAAGATGGCAATTTGATTCAAGAAATTCCAACATGACAAAGAAAGACCCCCAAATAGGGATACAAGGACTTCATTCTCTACAAACAACAAAGTTTTGAGTCTATGGTTAAAAGATCAAAGGGGATACACATACAAACCAAGAGATGTGTTTAAATATGGCTTCTATATTGTTACACTACAAAGTGTAAGAGCTAAAAAAAGCTTAGTAATGTTTCAGATAGTATCAAGGAGCCCTACATATGATTGATGCCTTCTTAATGCAATTTATTATTATGTTTACATAATGGACTCTCTTAACAAGTGAAGTTCTCAAAAAATATCAAAGTCTAAGATGGGAAGAACCCCTTCCAAAAGTAAGTCAAAATGTGTAATTTTATCAATGGGTTGTTGGTCTATTAGTGAATTTTGAAGGGTTTTGAATGAGCCCACTAATGATCAAATCTTGTTGGGTGCAAGGTCTTAATGTCATAAGGGGTGAGAATGAGATCATTCTTTAGACAAATTTGATAAAATGATTACCCCTAAGTTCTTGGCTCTTGTGGTTTGTGCTCTTGTATCAAGAAAACATTATGGTGATGAAGGGCAGTCCCCTTAATTACATAAATACATAAGAGAAATAGATAAATAACAAGTTGCAAGAACAAAAAGTTGGCTTCTTATTATCTCCTCATGTATAGAATTACAAATTTCAGAAATAAAACATGCAAAGCCTAGTATTTTCTCTTACAATATTATGTAAGCCAAAGCCACTACCAACAACCCAGAACTATCCTTGTAGTGCCTCTCATGTTTGTAGTTTGTACCTTGTTATATTTTGATTTGAGAGGTACTTGATACTCTTATTATTTGTACCTTGAGATGACATTAGGGTCAGATGCTATACTTTGATTTCAGTACCATAGATGCTTTACTGCTATGTTGTTTAGTTTATCATATTTGCATATTGATGCCATTTTGAGATGGCAGTAGGTTTATGATGATATCTAATTATCTGGTATTTAGACATATCTCTGATTTTGTTATGTGATGGATTTTATGCTATGGTTATTTACTTCATTCTTGTCTCTTTATGATTTATGTGAATGTGAGTGATGTAAATGGATTATCACATATAATTGAATAAATGGTTAAATTAGTTATTTAATGCATTTTATTGCTTTGGCTATGATATTATATGCAATTTCACTTGATCGTGTGTTTTAGTGTATAGGATTTATATCCCTAATAGTGGCACATGGAGTTAGTGATTCAACTATTCATATTTTACCAATGTTGTCCCTATATGGTCGACATATCCTTATTTAATTGTTTAAATTAAACCTTTCGGTGATTTGTTAAATCTGGACTCATTTGCATTATGTGATTAGACCAGTGAGCATGTATGTGCATTTAGCAATTCGCATTGTCACGAAAATTGCTAAGAGATTTTCTGTGATTTTGGGCTTTCAAGCTTTAAATTTTATTGAAATTAATTTTTGGCATCTTTGTCATAGATGAATTCTTATTTCTAGGATTAATCTATTTTTGTTTGGGTTAATTCAGAGTTTAGCTAGTCTAACTAGCTATTTGCCCTAATTGATTATTCACTCGAAAAGTGACTAAGTATTGAAAAAGGTAATTATTTTCTCACTTCTCACTTTTGCAAAATACAAATTTGAGAGCATTTTTTAGAATCCTCTTCTGGAGGATCGTGTTTCTATTCATTGTGAGAGTTTTGAGCGTGGAATCTTCATGAGGTTAGTCTCATTGGATCCAGCTCAGGGAGACCTTGCTTTGTCATCACTTTCGGTAGTATCAGCGGGTTATTTATTTTATCAGGTTGATTTCAGTTTCTACCCTTTTTGTTGTCACGTAGGGCTCTCCCGTTTTCTTGTTTCTACTACATTTTAGCTTGTTTCTAGTAACAGTTTGTTAGGAGGCTAAGAACTAGTGTTCCCCTCTGTTTTTGTTTGCTGGTTCTACCCGATTGGTCGAGTATGAACATTTTCCTTTTTTTTGGAATGAGGGTTTGGGGTTTTGCACTGTTATGTTGGTCATTTTTGCATACAACATTTGAACCCAAATTTTATTGGATTTTCGAGGCTTTTGTGCCTAAAGACCAAATGGGTTTTAATTTTGAAGTTTTTCAATTTTTGGATTTTTACCTTGTTTTATGTGTCGACCTATTTTCTTGAGTTTTCTTGGCATAATGTTGGTCATGGACCTGGAACATCCATTTGGATGTCATTCAGACCATTGTTGCACTTTTATGTTGCATTAGGATGCATGTCACATATTTGCTCCTGAGTATATTTTCAGTTGACTGTATTTTTGCATTGTGTTCTCATCTAGTCCTTGTGTTATGGTCTTCGTGATGGTGGTGTGCCACACACTAATATGTGCACGTACATTGTCGAGTGAATTGCAAGGCCCGATCTTCTGTGATACTTTCAAGAGTTATGATCATCGGGGTTGGGTTGGGAATATGCATGCCTATAGGTACTCATTTTTGGATGAGCATGGGTAGGGTAGGGTAGCATATGGAGGGACTTCTATCTCATAGCTCAATGACTACTCCCATGGGTTGGAAAAGGAAATTTTAAGTAAGTGATAACTAAATAAAAATATTGGGTAGTAATTGAACTAAGATAATAAAAAGAATCAGGATGTGCTCCTTTCATAGGGAAGTGTGAGCTACCAACACTAGCTTGGGCTTGTCGATGCTAAGCAACTCTCCATGATGTTAGCCCCTATATAGTAGCCCTTTGAGTGTTTGACCAAGACCTGTAGTTTATGCATTGTCTATTTTCTTGGTTTTAGTCATCATATTGTCTAGCGTGAGTGTTAGCCATGGACGTTTTCTTTTTGTGTGGTTGTGGTTGGATCATTCTCTCCATCAGCATAGTGGGAGTGGACCTATGGGTTCCACATGGTTGGGAGGTGTAGCTACCTTCACCACTACTGGGGACCGGTGTACAAAGACGATCTATTGTTCCAGTATGACCATTGTTGGATGCTTTCACTTGGTACTTCAAGTTCCAAAGTATACTACCTTGTGATTTATGCTTTCATTGGAATGTTTGGTTATCATGTTAGATGATTTTAGTATTATTGACGAATTCTTGGATTATGATATTTAGCATATGTTAGATGATGAGTTTGATTTTTAGGATTATCTTATGCTTTACTTCTAGCATGTTAGATTTTCTTACTCTTATGTTGTAGAATATTTTAGTAGTGACGTCTTCATATGATAGCTCCAACAATCTGGTTGGTAGTTTGGGATGTTATGCGCGGGGGATGGCTAGGACCCACAATGGTCTCATGATGCTATTACATTTGGGAGGAACTGCATACTTAGTTTGGTTGTTCAGTTATTACGATGTTATTTCAATACATTACGATGTTGCTTTTAGTTCTTTCCCTTCTCTAATATGATAGATGGTTAGTTTCAGTTCCCATCTTGTAGCTTTTGTTTCAAGTGTCTTTGGCTCAATTGTGGATCCGGTACTCCCCAGTGTGGAGATTTTGATTTCCCATTTTATCTCTTGTTTTGGTCCTTAGAGTAATTGTTTCTTTCTCTAGGTGACCATGCATCAACATTGGGTGATACATTAATATATCGCACATTCAAAGGAGAAGAATCATACGATACTGGAAAGTATCGCATGCCCTTGTAAACTCTATTGTGTGACAATCGATTGTATCACATGCCTCTTTAAGAAAGGTCGTATGATACTTGTAAAGTATCGCATGTCTTCTTGAGAAGTGTCACCCAAACCCTGATTGTATCGCGTGCCTTCATTGGAAAGGTCATATGATACAGGAAAGTATTGCACTGTGTTGTTTTAAAGTATTGCTTGGGTTTTGGAAAAACTTGTTTGAGCGGACAACGGGCACTTTTTGTTTTGACCAGAAGTTTTTCAGAGGTGTTTTAGATACCCTTTATGGTGTTCTCAAACACCTTGGAATTGCATTTCAAATTTGGTATGTTTTTGAATTCAAAATCGATTGTATCCTTCTGTGGTTAGTTGTTTTGGTCCGTAGTGGTATTTAGAGATCCATTGGTGTTTGGATATTTGGTTAGTCTTCTAATGCGATCTTTGAGATCCTTGTATGTTGTATGTCGTGTGCATCCATACTAGTTTTTTTTTGTAATTATCTTGGCTTATATTTATCCTTGTTCCAAGGATCTCCAAGCGGAGCATTACAGTCCTAAACAACCCTACGGGCATTCTTTATATATAGGTAATTTTTGATTTCCCAAGAAAGTTTTAGAAACTTGGCCCTAGAGCTTAGGGCCAACCAACCTTAAATTATTATTATTTTGTATATTTTATTACATTAATGTAGGCCCCAACAACTTTCAGAACTCAAAAAAAATTGAAGAAATTGTATTTTTGCCCATTTCAAGTGGCACAACTTTCGAAGACCGTAATGCATCGTCACTTGCTTTGATTGACTATTATGACCCCATTTCAAAAATGTCACAATCTAGTCTAGAGTGTTTGACTTGCACAAGCTCCAATCACCCAAGGTTTGACGCCTTTTCAGATCCTCTAAAACCTTAAATATTGAGTTCAAAGTTTTTATAACCTATTTGCCAATACCAAAAAAAATCAAAAAACTTCACAAACAGACTTGATATTGCAATGTAACTTTACGAATAGGCTAATATATCTAAAATAAACCTTCAGCAATGAAATCAGAACATTCTGAGCTCAAATGACCAACTTACTAAAAAGAGTAAGCCTCTAGAAATAGTAATTTTGCACTGAGATAATCCTTATTAAAAGACAAATCAGAAATATTTTGGGGTGATGCAAGACTTCCCTTACACCCAGGATGCTCTTGCATTGTATGTGCATGATATAAAATCCCTCGAACAACAACAAAATTTGCATACCTCATGAAATACCTGAAGGACAAATTTCCTAGGTCAATTGATTAGTAGAGTTGTCCTTGTGCACCTTTAAACCTTCATCTCTAGCAACAAGTGCTAGTTTAAAAAAGTTTTAAGGCCATTAAAAAGGCTTAAAAAAATGCCCACAAGTGTGACATATTAAGACCACTTGCAATTAATGCAAAGGAAGTTCCTATTTTTTAAAGCAATATGACATCTTAAGGACACAAAATAACACAAGCTAAGCTAAAACAAAAAAAAACCTAGTACACCTCCATTTGCATCTTTCGCCAATCTAAGCCTATCAATTGGGGTGTACTTCAACTTTAAAATAGAAATGAAATCACATGTTGGGCATACAAGTAGAAGGGTAATCACATGTTGAGCACACAAGATACACAGATCTAGTGATGACTTGCATATAAAGGTAATTAAATCATTGTTCAAAATATCTACAATAAGTCTATTTATCACATTAATTTTTGGCTCCCGAGAAGTAACGTCAACTAATTGCGAATAAATCATTGCAAAGAAGATTCAAAATATTGCATAGAACTTCGTAAAATATCGACAATGTTTCTATACTTTAATGTGATAAATAGCAAAAATGTCACCCAATGTGGTCCAAAGTAGGGAAAAACACATTTTCTTGATTGGAAAAACAAATTTGGAGAGGATAGAAAGGGCAGAAGAGGAGAAAGAAAGTTTCGGGAAAACAAATTTTTGATTGGAAATATATATTTTAAGTTCCTAATATTTTCTCAAGAAGTTTCATGTTTGCCCAAGATTTGAAAATGTAGGAATAATTAGAATATGGAATGTATTTATTATTTTCCTTGAAAATTGAATGTCATTACTAAACAGGAAATCAAATTTATAAAGTAGACCGCAATAACAGTTATGAATTGTTATACAAAACTGTCGGAATAGAAAACTAAAAGAAAGACCCTAAACTAAAATTAAAAAACCTAATCTAATACTTAGAAACCGTGAAGATTAGTGATTAACATCCCCCCCATAATTTGAAGGGGTTAAACCAAGCATTGCTCTAAACTTCTCAAACTTTTCTTTGCCCAATGCCTCAGTAAAAATATTCACTAGTTGATCTGTAGTGGGACAATATTTGAGGTGTATATTTCCATCTTTTACATGATGTTGAATCAAATGAAACTTTGTGTTGATGTGTTTTGTGCAATCATGAAATACTGGATTTTTAGCCATTTTGATAGCGGATTGATTATCAATCAAGAGTGGCATTGATGAAACCTGTGATATTTGCAAGTCTTCTAGAATCCTTTGAAGCCATAAGATTTCTCGAGTTGCTTTAGAGCCTACCATATATTCAGCTTCAGAGGAAGAGACAAGTGGGACTTATTGCTTTTTAGATTTCCAAGAAATTACTACAGACCCAAGATGCATTAAATATCCAATTGTAGACTTGTCATCTATTGAGTCACCTGCATAATCTAAATCAAAATAGCCAAGCAAAGAAAACTCTTTTGTCTTGGAGTATTTTAGCCCATAGTGTTGAGTACCTTGTAGATATCGAAGAATTCTTTTAACAGCCAACCAATGAGTTTGTCTAGGTTGTTGCATAAATCTTGAGAGAACTCCAATAGCATAAGAAATATTTGGACGAGTAGTTGTAGCATAGATCAAACTACCAACAAGTTTCCTATACATAGTTGCATTAACCAATGTTGAGGCGTCATCAAATATGAGTTTGATATTTTGCTCCATAGGAGTACTAAGGGGCTTACAATTAGTCATACCAAACTTATGCAAAAGATCACCAATATATTTTTGTTGGGTAATAAAAATAGAATGAGGTTTTTGAACCATCTCAATACCTAAATAGTAATGAAGATGACCCAAATAAGTCATATCAAATCCCTTCTTCAATTGTTCTTTTACATCTTGAATATAATTCTCATCATTGTCAGTGATAAGTAAATCATCCATACAAACAACAAGATAGATAATAATGTTATCAACCTTTTTAACAAAAAGTGTTGCATCATCAAATTCAAAATGTTTGAAATTCAACTTCAAGAGATTCTCTATAAGTTTTTCATTCCAAGCTTGAGGTACTTGTTTCAAACCATATAGAGATTTGATAAGCTTGCACACCTAATGTTCCTTTTCATTAACTACATATCCTTTAGGTTGAGTCATATACACTATTTCTTTAAGATCAACATTTAAGAATGCAGTTTTGACATCCATTTGGTGAATTTTCCACTCATTTTGAGCTACAAGACTCAACAAAGCACGAATAGTAGTCCATTTTGTTGTAGGTGCAAATGTTTCATCAAAATCTATTCCCTCCTTTTGAGCATATCCTTTAGCAACCAGTCAAGCTTTGCATTTTTCAAGTGCGCCATCTGCTTTATATTTATTTATAAAAATCCACTTACAACCAAGTGGTAGATCAATCAACTCCCATGTGTCATTTTTTATAAATGCATCATACTCATTCTACATAGCTTTCCTCCAAACTGCAATATTTTTAGCTTCATTAAAGGAACTTGGTTCATAGTAACTTGTGAAATTGAGTTCATCAATAGGTTCTTGGTTATTTACAACATTGGATTGAGCCTGTAGCCTTGCCTTGTTAGAACTTCTTGTACTTGTTTTACCTATTTCATCAGGTCTTAAATCTTTCAAAGTTTGTTGGACTTGTTTTGCCCACTTATGAGAAGATTTTGGTTGCACAGAAGATGTTTCAATAGTGGCCAATTGTTCTGCAATTTCATGTTGATCATTTAATAGATTTTTTTCTTGCTCATTCATAGGTGGATTAGTTTGACTGAGGATGGCTTGAGAAAAATATTCCACATGTGAATCCATTAACAATGAGGCTAAATAGGTTGGGTTCCCCTCAGAAAGTATATCATTTAGCTGACATTCAATATTTTCAGCACTCTTAGAGGTTTCACAAAATACAACATCACATGTAATGATGAGTTTATTATTAGCTTCATCATACAACCTATATGCTTTAGAGGATTTTCAATATCCAAGAAAAATACATTTAAAACTATGTTGATGCAGCTTACTTCTTTTTCCTTTAGGAATTAAAGCATAGCAAGTGGACCCAAAAAATTTAAGATGGTGAATAGGAGGAGGATAACCAAACCATACTTCATATGGAATTGTTTGCTGAAATGCAAATGATGGAGATCTATTACGAAGATAGACTGCAATTCTTGTTGCTTCGGCCCAAAAATGCAATTTGACTCCTTTAAAATACAACATTGCTCTAACCATATTCATGATGGTTCTATTCATTTGTTCAACAACTCCATTTTGTTGAGGATTACCTCGCACAATTAGATGATGTTGAATCCCATGTTGACGTAGATAATCTTCAAATACTAGAGAAGTAAATTCTCCACCATTGTCTATTCGAAGAGTACCAATTTTAGATTGAGCTTGATTTTCGATCATAACACGAAACCTTTTAAAAGTTTCAAAAACCTCTGATTTTTGCTGCAAGAAATAAATCCATGTCATGCAACTATAATCATCAATGAACAATACAAAAAATTGAGATCCTCCCATAGAAGTTATTGGTAAAGGCCCACACAAATCAAAATGAATAAGCTGCAATTTTCTTTGTGCTCTCCAAGTGGATGAAGGGAAAGAACTTCTATGTTGCTTAGCAAGAATACATGCTTCACATTTTTCATTTGATTTAGGCAAAATACGCAAGCCATCAACACCATTCGTTTTCATAAAATGAATTTTGTCATAACAAATATGCCCAAATCTTGCATGTCATAACATAGTAACAGATAGACAACCTTCATCAGTAAGATATGCAAAAAAAATTAGGAGCACAAGTTCCTTTTAATTTTAATAATTTTCCATCCTAACATCCAGTCAATACAACTTCATTATTATATTGCTTTCTGACAACAACTTGGCCATCTTTTAATAGAATAGTGTCCTTTTTGTCTTATCAACATTGGTGATAATAGATTACATTGTAATTGAGGAATAAATAAAACATCATGAAGCACAAAATCTGGAAGATTGGGACGCTTAAACCAAATAGTTCCCTTTCCAATAGGTTTGAGAATTAACTTATCTGCTAAGTAAATTGGACCACAATCAACTTTTTGAAATTCTTCAAAGTAATCACGTTGAAATGTCATATGTTGTGTGGCTCCAATATTTAAAATCCAATTATCATACCATGAGGAATTAGATGCACATTCTGAAACAGAAAGAACATATTGATCTTGATCTTCATCACTGTCACAAGCAAATTGAGCTGCTCCTAAACTTTTATCACTTGAAGGTGTATCATCATTATAAACTTTGGTTTTATCTTTGTGCTTAAAATAATTTTCTTTAAAACTTTCTATCTTTTCCCAAGAGAGTTTGCATTCACGGGCTTCATGACTACGTACCTTTTCTACCACATCTTTTACAATGTAAAAATTGCCTATCATTTTGATTATCATTTTTCTTCCAAATGCTTTCTCATGCTTTGCTAACTTTTCAAACAATAAATCAAAAGTAAGAGTTTTTAATTGGTTGCTTGCTTGAAGAGATTCTAGATATGTGGAATGTGTTGGAGGAAGTACTTTAATAAAAGCTGCAATATACATATCAACTTTCCCACCTGCAACATCAACACCTTGTTTTATGCCTCTAATTTCTGAAGCTAGACTCATAACATCACCATTTTGCAATTCAAGATTGAATAGCTTTAATTGCAATTGAATGAATTCTAACTCTGAATGAGAATCAAATAAATTTTTCAATTTATGAAGGGCATCGCGAGCAAGTGTGCATCCCTGTATATGTCAATACACTTCTCCATTAACAGAAGCCCTTATCAAAGCTAAAGGTTTTGAATTTTTATATAGTCATATTTCTTTTTCTTTAGCATCAGTTGGTTCTGCAGGCCGAGAATTTCCATCACATATTTTGGTCCACATATCACTAAAAATAAGTGTATTTTCTACTTTTCTATTTCATTCTATCCAATTATCTTTTCCAGACAATATTTCCCCAATCAATGAAACAATAGACTGCATTGTGAGTTCAAAAATAAAACACAATTTGCACAGATTGCAAATTTAAATAATTGCTAAAAAAAATTTGCCAAAATTTAGCAAAGAATTCAAGTTTTAGAAATCTTTCAAAAATGATTGCCCTTCAATCAATTTTGTTTTTCGTGTAAAAATGCTCCAATCTTCAAAAGCTTCATGCATAGATTTGTTCCAATGCTCTAATACCACTGTTGGCCCAATATTTTTAACTATAGATTAAATAGCAAACCCAATCAAAATTGCATACAAACTTGAGCAAAGTAATTATTATTTTACATCTAATGTGCACAAATAACGTCCCAACAGCTCATAGCAAATACTAAGATGTAAAAACTTGCCACCTGTCACTGATTTGTTTAAGCCATTATTTTTCCGGAATTACAATCGCAACTTAGCTTGTAGTTAATGTCTAGTAGTCTAACGAAGGACAGAGTCCTATGTATTGAGTCCTATAGAGTCCATTGTAAACTACAGAATCTATCTGGAATCTAAATCTCACAAGGCTGTTCCATCATCTAGATTATCATCACGTGTCGTTCAATTGGAACGTTTGCAATGGGGATAAAATCAAAAGTCCATAGTTTTGCAATTCTTCTACTGCCACTGGAGATATACAAAATGACAGCGACTTCCTCGATGCAATTTTCAGTTTTCTTCACTTCATGGCAAATAGTACATTTTATCAGGACGCTTCAATGAGAATATATGGCCCACAAAAATCCCCGCAGATTCTGATGACAGAACTAATGTTATACCCGTAACCAATTGCAAATCTCCAAATGAAACTATTCCACAATCATGTAACCCAAAAACTGTTCCAAGAAAACAGATTATATAGAAAATATTATATAAGCTTTTGCCATAAAAGAAAAAAGGAAAATATTTAAAAAGAAAAAAAAAAACTCAAAAATGATACCCCACCCATACAGGGCTTAAAACAAACCACATTACTAATCTCCGGAATGAAGATAAAATGCTTAATTTGCAATGCTCTGATTCAAATTTTAAATTACAACATAAATATCGACAGCTGCTTCCTCAGTGCATTTTTTTCTATTTTCTCCTGTTCACAGAAAATAGTAGCATCCTCCAGAGGATGTTTTGACAAGAATACAAGGCCACAAAAAAGGCCTGCAGATCCTGATGAAAGAAACAAACTTATTACACGCATAGCCAATTCCAAATCCTTCAAATGAAACTAATCCTCAATCTTCAAGCCCAAAAACTGTTCCAAGAAAAAGGCTTTTGTGCAATTACCTAAGCTTTTATTTAATCGTGTGAGAACAAATATGGAACCCTACCTATGGCGGCAACTTTGTGTTCCACTGTGAAGAAACAATGGAAAGGTAATTATTGTGTTGCTTTAGCTATTGACATCAGGTGCAAGTGGAGAATGATTTATCTGTTCAGTTGTTACATCATAAGAAAACTGCAACAAATTCAATAACTTCTATTGATAACCCTTTAATGTTTCAATCGCTAGATCCAAGAAACAGTTGTATCCCCAGCAGATAATTGTGTGCAATATAAAACTTTTAGATGAAAATCCCGAAGCCCTCTGATTATCGCTGGAGAGGAAGGAACCAGTAGACTGGTAATACCCTTGGGATTTTAACGAAGAGAAAATGGTTATACCTGAACCTTAGAAGAACAAAAGCCAGTGCACATACCATAAAATGCACTACCAGTGATTACCCATTCGAAGCATTTGAGAATTTACAAGAAGTAAACTTCTCCCATTCTGACCAATCCATGAAATACATTAAAGTCAAACAATATGCGAGTGACACAATGAAATCGGGGGCATACATTGAGTTTCTTGCTCCTTTTCATACTTTTCCACTCTGTTTCTCATTCCTCCTCATTTGCAAGTTCCTTACTTAAAACAGATCTCATGTGTTGTCTACTGTCAATTAACGATGTTGTCAATTCACCTTTAGAATCTGAAGATCCTTTATGCCCTTTTACATTAGAAGCAAAACTTTTCTGTTCAAATGCTTTCCTCCCAGAAAAAGATGAATCATTTTTTGTCACTTCACCTTTACCCTGGCGTGCTCTGCGTACAGCTCGTTGGATGTTTCGCTCATGCTTTTTTAAAATATCATCAATATTGGCAGATGGAGGCAACAGAGGTCCAGAATAAAGAATTCTCTCCTCTTGATGGCCATATCCCTGCAATTCCACTACATAAGCCCTTTAACAAAAGGAAAAAATGAACATGCAAAACTCAATGACTTTTTTACTTGAAATCCCAAGTATTAAATAATCAAATTACTAAAACAAGAAAACTCACCATGAAAGGTTCTCTACCAGGAACTCTTTCACCCCTTTGAGGATATAATCCAGACATATCCTGCAGTTGAAAACTATCTAAACGTTTTAATGACTCGTGTCTCTGCTGTTCAACCATGTTTTGTTTTGTTGAGAAGTCTGGAATTTTTGAACCTTCATGCTTGCCATTCTGCAAGCCACCCATACTGTCGCCAATATTCTGTTGTAAAACATTACATTGGTCTTTGTATGTCTCAGTAACATCATATTTTCTTCCTGCTGCCAATTTTGCAGCCTTTGATAAATCACCCACAGGTTGTTGTCTGTAAATTCCTTGGGTTTTCAATTCAGAACATACTGGTAACTTCAATGATTGAGCTGACATTCGAACAGGATATTTATCTGTACTATCTTCTTTATGCATCTTTCCAAAAGCTGCAGTTGAACCACTCCCATAGGCATATGACAGAGGTCCAGAGCGTGCAATCACAGGTGTCACATGGCAAGCACTATCTGCTGATTCATAAGAATGTTGCACAGACCGTTGAGGATCAACAAGTAATTCATGGGGCTGTGGGTTTGAGTTCTCGTTCCTGATATTTGAAGTTCTATGAGAACTTGGTCGTTGCTTCTGTCAACAAATAATCAAAACCAAGAGTAAGCTCCATAAATAAATATCCACCTGTGGGTTACATGACAAAACATCAAAATATACCTGTGCAGGTGCCACTGATTCAGAAGCACCATCAGGTGTTGGAGCTGCTCTTGGTAATTTTGACACTCTTCTTGCTGCCTCAGGTCCATGACCTCTCCCCCCTGTAGCTCTTTGCCTGACCAAGTGATAACTATGAGATTCCTAACCAAAACAAAACTGAAATTTTGAATATACTCTTGCAAATCAAGAAAGGGTGTAAATTCCAAGTTTTAGGCAGTTTCAAGTTTTAAACATAATTTAAAAATAAGAGCATTTGCACAGAAATGATATAAACAAGAACAAATCACAACTATTTTCTCATACCGTCTGGCTTCTTCAGCACGGATTTTTGCATCGAACTCTTTGCTTGGGGGGTACTTAGGCAAGCTTGATGGATCACAAGGAAGTGGCTTTGTAGTGAAGAACTAAAACTCCAAATCAGACAAAAAAAGATATTGTGAGATTTCCATCCATACTAACTCATTAACAACATAATAAGCATTACAAAGACGAAAGCATTATAAAGACGAATAAAAGCATGCATCCAAACATATTTAAAAGATGTAGGTATTTAAAATTGAACTGAGATATTAACAATTATTATTATTAAGGTGGTTAATCATATTACCCATAACTGATTGCATGGTTATTCAAGTCTCCAATAAAGACTGCTGAGTATGGTTTAGTTAGCTCATATCCGCACCGACCAATGTGGGGTTTGACTGTACCCAATGAACAATGCAAGAAACAGTTGATATGGTCAATGGGCCACTGATTTCAAATCCAAGTAATTTGCAGAATGTAACACATCACCCTCTATAGTATAGAAAATTAACAATGGTGGCAATTTCAAGTAAAGGCCTAGTGGCAATGCAAAGCTCATAACACTCAAAATTATATTCCAGCATGATAGTGTTCTTTTGCCATCCTTCTTACTACCATTCCCAATCAAATCATGGCTTGTCCACACTCTATGGTAGAATAATATTGTCATTGTATCACAACAATGCCAACCTTGTATTTATTGGTGAACGGGGATTATGTATGTAATGTTTAAAGTCCATGGATGGCTCTTGATGGAAATAGTGAAGGTATATTTCTCTTGACTGTACGGAATGACAAGTTATAAATAGTATAAATTTAGACATACTTTGTATACATAGGCATGTATTGCTTATGTTGATAATGCAATAGCATAGCATTGATTATTTCTAAAAGCCTATAAGGTAACAACCACCAATATGCCAAAGATAAATTCATCTAAGTGTTTTCCATTCAAAAACTCCCTACATTTAATCTTTCAACATTCGGTATCAGAGTGAGGATGCCCTAGGTGAGGGTATGCTAAATGAGATTGAGTAAACCCTACACAAGGCTAAATCAATCACCAATACAGAGGAATAAATGCTATGTGAATATTAAAGCCTAAATGGCTGTTGAATGCAAAACACAAGCTGCTAGGGCCGTCCTTGAAACAGCAAGTGGCTAAACTGATATTTATTTTAGAAATGCTGTTAGGACCAACAATTTTCACAATCCAGGGACAACTGCGATTTCTGCAGGGAAAACCATGAGGATATCATAGAACAGGTGTATAGATAGAGCAGAGCACAGACCAGATTTGACCATAAAAAATGCATCTGTATTTTGAAACAATCCTTGTTCACTCCTGCATTTCTGGATGCTCGGGTGCTGAATTTTCAAATCCATTGCAATTGTTTATGTTTAAGCTGAAACTTTGTGCCACTCTGAAAGTTTTGAAGCGCGATTTCAATATGTTGAGAACCTTCATTTCTGGAAGCTGTCTATAAAGAATAAATATAGGGTGCTGAAATGTCTATAAAGAATAAAGTTAAACATAGGGCGCATAATCAAGACCAATATTCAAAAGCTAATTTTAATTGAGCCCAAATAATCAACATGCCAAAACTTTAACGTCTAGAGCCACAAAAATGTCATTTTCACTATTGTTTTGTTAAGCATATAAATCGAAATAGAAAGATCCTCAGAACAGAAATCATAACAGCTCCAAATCTTGTTGATTTGATAACCATCATAAAACCTTCTTGTTGAAAAAATCTTTCTTTGATGACTTGATCCTTGAAGTTTGGAAGTGCCTTATGCATCAAGCCAACTCTATAATAATCTTTCTTCTTCTCTCAAGCACCTCATTCTGCTGAGGAGTTTATAGAGTTAAAGACAATCTCTTAGCACTTGTCAAGATAATCCTATAACTACTTGGAAGTACACATGCCCCATTATCAGACTGTCTCGATACAGGTGCATTTTGAATTTTCAATCAATGTCATCTTGACAAAGGTTCCAAGGCAAATAAAGTTCCCTTTTCAAACATTCATCCACACTGCCTTGAAAAAATGCCAACCATCAACAGGAAAGTACCTCTCACAATAGATTATCAAAGATCTCGAATAGGAGTCTAAATGAAGTTGTATACACTGTGGCTTGAAAAATTGTAGATCTCTTACAGTGATGATATAGTTTGTCAGTTTCTTTGGATTTTAAATTTCTAGGAGATTAACAAGCCCTGTGAGCCTAAGACCTGAAGATTGAGGAACATTTTCAAGATTCTGATTCAACAAGGTCTTTCTGATCCAATGTCTATATCATATACCATGGCGATGAACATTATTATTTTCTGTCTACAATCTTGCCATCACACTGGTCAAATGCATTGCAGTGAATGAAATCAGGATAATTAATATGTTTACTGATTTAGGATTCTTATAGTAATGCTCAGGTGTCAAGTTTTGTCTATGTGAACATTTCATTTTGTTACATCCGAAATTTTGACCTAATTTTAAATTTGCTCATAGCTGTTAGATTGAATGGATTTTTCTTTCATAATCATGTGAAGTAGGTAGTTATTTATATCTGTTGTATTAACTATTAATGAAGATGGTCGTTATCCATTATTTGTCATGTGATGTTTAGCAGTTGATTGATTTTGGAATTATGGTTAAAAATTAAATTCTTTTAAATATTTATATGAAAAAATATTATTATGGAACTTGTTATTATGGTGGAAGTATTTCACAGGTGATTGCAGGAGAAGATGAAGGGGGGAAGTACTGCTAAACGGGAACAACGTAATTGAATACTAGCTTAGTCCAGTCAACAGGATTGATAGGTGTGACCTTAAATTGCCTTGGTAAGGACCTAGTGACTTGGAACTTCAAGATACAACTGAAGGACCCGTATGAGCTATTAAATAAATAATTTTAAAACATAAAATAATTTAATTAAAATATAATACGTACCTCAAAGGATTTTGAATGATCTTTAAACATATTATCATAATATATATCTATGTATGTACACATAGATATAAACATAAAGTGACACCATAATATTATTTTTTTTATAATAATATGATGCCACCTCATTAATATATCTACGTGTACGTAGATAGATATAAATCATAATATTTTTTCGATTTATAACCTTCAAATCTTCTTCCATCCTTTTATTCTTTTTCTTGTTTGAAACCGATTGAACACTTGGCATTTTAATTGGCGTTCAAAAGCCAAGATATTTCTTTATGTTACGACTTCTTGGAAGCCAAGGAGTCACGTTAGTCTTTATATTTTGAAGTCGAAGGAGACGGAAGGCAGCATTACTCTTATTTTCTTACATCACCTGACTTCCTTGTTTATGCATACGACTTTTGTGTTCATCATCACCACCTTACATTTTAAAGACTACCTTTTTCTTAGTGTCGATATCACTGCTGTTATCAATTTATAACCATTACATTTTTCCTTCCCACGATTTCTTGAACATACCGTTATTCTACTAGAAATCGTGAGCAACCTCATACTAGGATTGTGTTCGAGAACTTTACAAGAAAAGGTAAGGCAGGTTGCTGAGCGTCTAGCAAGACTCCATTTCCAGATTAATCCAAGTTATCTGAATATCCAAATCCAACATTGCAATATGATTTTTCTTGATCAAATGTTGCAACAAAACCGAATTACATAGCAGTAAGCTACAGCTTTTATCATGATGAATACCTTCTTTGATATTATAGGATAGATCTTCTCTAAATTAGAATTGTTTATAGAAATTAAAAGCCAAGTAACCATGTTATGAAATCATGATTTATTATGCCATTGAAGATTAGAGTTAAACAATATTTTTTGCAAATATTTAAGAACGTCTTCTTCAAATCATAGTGTGATAAGTTGGAATATATATATATATATATATCATGAATCAATTGAGAATCAATGGACAAAGCCGATTGTTCTCAGATTCGAACACCTAAGACTCACCGGCTGCATAGCCATGGAAAAGGTGAAAAGGTGAGATAGAATCTGCAATGACATAGAAATAAAAGTTAGATATGATGAATTTAAAATAAAAAAAAATCATTTTATTAATAGCTCATGCTCGTCATTATTATTGTTTCCTGTTGTCAAGTCGAGTGGTGGTGATTGGGTCATTGAACCCAATTGAAAACCTTGGCCAAGGTCGTTTAAAGGCATGTTTGTCATCTATGATCACTTGATGTCAATGGTGCCAGTTATGCAGACATGTCCGTCCATAACTGTGCAGATATTCTGAACACCAGAATGCTCAGGTGGTTGGACTAAAAGTATCCCAAGCCCAATCCCGGGGTAGGGAAGGCCTTTCTAATTTAATAGATTGTGTGGGGATAAGTATTGTCCAAGGTTGGAAGGTTAAGCCTAATTCAATGCTTCTCCTCTTACCAAAAGCTAAGGCCTGCACAACCAACTAAAGACCCACCGGATAATACTTGTATGTTTTCTTTTTCTTTTTTCCGTGTTAAGCATTTACTTTACTTGTATGTAGAAAAAGATAGTTAATCATTATTATAGTTATAGTTAAATTCAGTTAAACTGATCATTGATATAGTTATTTCAGTTAATCAATATTTCAATTGATCATTGATATATTTATTTTAGTTAATTGTTATTCTAGTTATTTCAGTTGATCATTGATACGGTTATTTTTAATTAATCGTTAATCTAGTTATTTCAATTGATCATTGATACAATTATTTCAGTTAATCGTTATTCTAGTTATTTCAGTTGATCATTGATACAGTTACTCTCAGTTAATCGTTAATCTAGTTATTTCAGTTGATCATTGATACAGTTATTTTCAGTTAATCGTTTATCTAGTTATTTCAGTTGATCATTGATATAGTTATCTCAAATGATCATAGTTATTTCAGATAATCGTTGAAAGTTAAAACAGTTGATGTCCTATGAAAGGGAATTCAATTATCTGTTTAATAATTGTTGGGAAAATCTCTTTATAAATCGTCTTTGTTTTTGTTATGAAAAACCATTTGTTCAATATGGCATTAGAGCATTGGGTTTGACATTGAACCTAGGGCACACTACTTCCTAATAACCCTGAAAGTTCTTAGAATAAATGTACAGGATGCAAGTACGTAAAACACCCTGCAAGAAGGCTCGACATCCCATCTTCTTGTACTTAATTAAAAACATGTCAAACTTCGATTACACTTGTTGCTCCATGCCCGAAGACAATGAAACTCTGAACCACGCCTTGCAACGAATGAAGGAAAGAGTCAAGTGGACTCCTGCTAATAAAGCAGCATATAGGAACAAACTAATTCAAAACTGGAACGCTCGTCAGGGCAACTCTCTTCTGCATTTCTACAGATCTCGGATGGTGCGAGATATGTACAAATCTGAATCGGAACTGAATACTGAAAATTAAATTCCATAATGTAAACATCCTCAGTAGAGGAAATTTTTGTAAATAAGGCTGCCATGAATGCAACAGCAAAAGTATTAAAGTTAATCAAATAAATTGGTTTATTCGTGTGTTATATGCACTCACAAAACTCTTTTAATTTGCTATAGGCACACTTAAAAATATGTATACAATAAATTGACACAAAATTTTGTAAATTTCCAGGTTAAACCAGTAAACAAACAAAATAAGCAACGATGAGAACGTTGCAGATCATGACATGGTCCATGAAAAGACACAATCATCCAATTACTTCAAATTTTGCAAGAAATGCAACTGAAGTTGTATAATACGGATAAAAGAATGAATGAGATGACAGCACAGATGGGGCATAACCAAGAGGAAATGCAATCATCGCCTCTTCTCAAAACAGAAACAAAAGTCTCCAGATACAACAAGAAAACCTCTTCACCCACTCAAATTGAAAAATAAAAGAAACAAAAAATAGTCAGTGATCTGTCCATAGATATTAAGAAGATCAAACCACCCAAATTTGTCGGTTCTGAATCCGGAGAGGATGCAAAGGCTTGGTTAACTGAAATGGAACAATACTTTGAAATTAGGAACTTTTCAGAAACCTCAAAAGAGGTTTGGCGAATATATCACTTCACTGGAGAAGCTGCTACATGGTGAGGAAACACCAAAGGTTGAGCAAAACATTAAAACCACTAAAATTACCTGGGAAAAATTTGTAACCATTTTTACGAATCGTTAGTTACCTCAAACCTTTTATGACCAAAAAATATTGGATTTCCAAAACCTGAAGCAAGGAGACATGATTCTACACAAGTACTATGAGAGATTTACCCGACTACTGAAGTATGTACCACCATATCAACAAGATAGAAATCTGGAAGTGAGGAAATTCATCATGAGTCTAAATAATAGAATAGGAGCAGTTGATGTTCTCACTCCTCAAACCATGGAAGAAGCTTTAGAGAAAGTTGTCCGAAAGGAATACAAAATCAAGAGAGATGACTCCAATCGGGATAATAAAAGGAAAGCAAACTGGAATACAGAAGGTACAGATACTGGATCTCAGAAGAAACAGTTTAAGGATTATAAGTTTAGTAAGCCAGAATCAAAAGGAAATGGAATCAAGGATATTAAAAGTAATTTCAATTTAAGTCAAAATAATAAGAGGAGTGAAAAGAAGGGGCCACCTTCAAAATGTTACAATTATGGGGAAGATCATTATGCTAATAAATGCCCTGTCAAACCCAACACCAATTAGCCGCACCAACCACCTCTTCCAAAACAGCAACATGTTTATCAACAAAGAATCCACGCAGCCCTTGACAATAGACAAGCAGAACAACAGATAGGCCCAATTGAAACTCCGGGTAAGATCTACGAGAACCCTATCTCTATTTTAATTGATACTAGAGCTTCTGAATGTTTTATGTCGCCTAAACTATTAAGTAGATTTTCAAAGAGATCTAGTTTTATGGCAAAACCATGGACAATCAAGTATGCAAACCAGTCAAGGGCTAAGGTAAAGCAGTGTTTGTTTGAGGCTCGGGTTGATTTTCCAAATTTCTCCACTGAATTGAATCTGTATGTAGCACCTCTTGGTTCTTGTGACATTATTATAGGTTTTAATTGGCTCAGTGAGCATAAGGCCAAGGTGGATTGTCTTGCTAAAACTGTAGATTGCCTCGATGACCAAGGCAAACCAGCAAGCATTATAAGAATTAAACATGAAATTAAATCAAAACAGATATCTGCTATGCAACTTAAGAAATGTGGAAGAAAAGGCTGTGAGATTTTTGCAGTAAGAGTTGAAGATATGAGAGATCCTATAAACACCACTTATGGAGATGACTACGTTTTTGAAGATGGGGAAATCAGAGAAAGTTAAAAGAATCTTTCGAAGAAAAATATCCCTACCTAAAGAATTATCAGGATGTGTTTCCCAAAGAACTCCTCGGTCTACCTCCATCCAGAGTCTTTGATTTTACTATAGATTTGTTACCAGGAGCAGAACCCATTTCTCGAGCACCATATCGAATGACCACCACCGAATTAATGGAGTTGCAAATACAATTACAAGATATGTTAAACAAGAAACTGATTCAGCCCAGTGTATCACCATGGGGAACCCCAATATTGTTTGTTAGGAAGGATGGAACTATGAGATTACGCATAGATTACAGAATGCTCAATAAAGTTACTATCAAGAACCGGTATCCACTTCCTAGAATTGACGACCTCTTTGATCAAATGAAAGGTGTAACAGTATTTTCAAAAATTGATTTGAGGTCAGGATATCACCAACTTCGTATTAAGGATGAAGATATTCACAAAACTACATTAAAAACCAGGTATGGGCATTATGAATTCATAGTGTTACCTTTTGAGTTAACCAATGCTCCAGTAGCTTTTATGAACTTAATGAATAGCATATTCCAAGATTGCCTAGATAAGTTTGTGTTGGTCTTTATAGATGATATTCTAATCTATTCAAAGAACGAGGAAGAACATCAAGAACATCTGGAAGAAGTCTTACAAAGGTTAAGAGAACATAAATTATATGGAAAATTGTCTAAATGCGCTTTATATCGAAAGGAAATTCCGTATTTAGGACACATTATATCAGCTCAGGGAATAGCTGTAAATCCGTCAAAAATCAAAGCAATTAAAGAATGCCCTATACCTAAAAATGTGACAGAAGTTAGAAGTTTCATGGGATTGGCAGGGTTCTATAGGAAATTTGTCAGAAATTTCTCCAAGATAGCCTACCCGATTACATCACTTCAAAGAAAGGGAAGGAAGTTTGTCTAGACGGAAAAATGTCAATCAACTTTTGAATACTTGAAGGAAAAGTTAACCACAACACCCATGTTAAGAGTACCTAACCCACAAAAGAAATTCGTTGTTATAACCAATGCATCAGGAGAAGTAGGAGGTGTGCTAATGCAGGATGAGCAAGTAATTGCATACGAATATAGGAAATTGAAGAATTATGAGTAGAATTACGCCTCTCATGATCTGAAATTAGCAGCTATTGTTCATGCTCTTCAAATGTGGAGACATTATTTGATTAGAAAACCTTTTGATCTACGATCCAACCATCATGGCCTAAAATATATTTTTACTCAACCAAATCTTAATGCTAGACAAAGAAGATGGCTAAAATTTTTAACAGACTATAAATTTGACATAAGTTACATCAAAGGCAAGGAAAACAAAGTGGCAGATGCCTTAAGTAGGAGGAGACAAATTTTTACAATGTCTACTATAAATTTCAAATTAAAGGACCAAATTTTACAGCATCTAGAACATGATGAATTTTATGCATAGATCAGCCTAGCTCTCATCAAAGACCCATAAGACCCCAACTATTTAGAATTTGAGATAGAAAAGGATGGATTTTTAAGATATCATAATAGGATTTATATACCTAACAAAACTAAACTTCGGAGAATGCATTTGGAAGAATCTCATTCAGCTCCATATTCAAGACACCTTGGAGTAACTAAAATGTTGTCATCTATAAAACCTCTATATTTTTGGAAATGAATGAAAAGGGAGATAACAAAATTTGTGACAGGATGCTTGGAATGCCAAAGCGTGAAAGCAGAACATCGATACCCAGCGAGTCTTTTGCACCCAAACGAGGTACCAAAATGGAAATGGCAGATAATCTCCATGGATTTTATACAAGGATTACCTATGACACGGAATAGACACAATACCATTCTGGTAGTAGTAGATAGATTGACAAAAGTTGCTCATTTTATACCAGGAAATCTAATTGATGGAGCACCAGAAATCGCTCATAAATTCATAAAAGAAATTTTCAAATCGCATTGAATTCCAGAGAAAATTACTTTAGATAGGGATGCTAGGATAACTTCCAAATTTTGGCAAACATTATTTTTAGCATTAGGTACTAAACTAAACATCAGTTCAGCTTATCATCCTAAGACAGATGGTCAAACAGAAAAAGTAAACCAAGTATTAGAAGATCTTTTGAGAGTTTACTGTATGGATTGGCAATATCAGTGGAAAATGTATTTACCTTTGGTAGAATTTGCTTATAACAATTCCTACCAATCCACCATTAAAATGGCCCCCTTTGAGGCTCCATATGGCCGTAAATGTAGAACTTTTGTGAGCTGGAATCGATTGGAAGATAGAATTATTGTTGGCCCTGAAATGCTTAAGGAAATGGAAGAACAGATAATTCAAATTTGTCAGAGATTGAAGGAAGCCAATGACTGACAGAAAAGTTATGCAAATGCAAAAAGAACACCTAGGGAATTCTCAGTGGGAGAAAAGGTGTTATTAAGAGTAAAACCTCAGAAGACTACTATCAAGTTTGGTAAGAATGCCAAGTTAGCCCCAAGGTATATGAGACCCTTTGAAATATTGGAAATTGTGAACCCAGTAGCCTACAGAATTGCCTTACCACCAGCCCTTGCAAGGATGCATGATGTCTTTCATATGTCATACCTTAAAAAATGCATTACTCATCATGATCATATAATTGATTAACAAGTGCAAGAACTAGGGGTGGTGGAAATAGACCCACTCTGGAATACTCAAGGTACGTAAGCTATGCTTACGAAATTGAGAGGTGACTCACTGCAAGGTCTAGTGGGATCAATATGCAGAAGATAATGCCACTTGGGAAGATTATCACGAAATCTTTCAAAAATACCCTCATCTTTTCTTGAAGGCTAGAACCTGAACCTTTGGTTTCTTGAAATAATCTGAATAGATATTGTTTAAGTTTTGTTGTGATATTGATTGGGGACGATGAAAAATTTAAGGGGGAGGGTATGTTACATCCCAAATTCTGACCTAATTTTAAATTTGCTCATAGCTGTTAGATTGAACGAATTTTTCATTCATAATCATGTGAAGTAGGTAGTTATTTATATCCATTGTATTAATTGTTAATGAAGATGGTCGTTATCCATTATTTGTCATGTGATGTTTAGCAGTTGCTTGATTTTGGAATTATGGTTAATAATTAAATCCTTTTAAATATTTATATGAAAAATTATTATTATAGAACTTGTTATTATGGTGGAAGTATTTCACAAGTGATTGTAGGAGAAGATGAAGGGGGGAAGCATTGCTAAACAAGACCAACAAAATGGGATACTAGCTTAGTCCAGTCAACAGAATTGATAGGTATGACCTTAAATTGCCTTGGTAAGGAACTAGCGACTTGAACTTCAAGATACAACTGAAGGACTCGCATGAGTTATTAAATAAATAATTTAACAACATAAAATAATTTAATTAAAATATAATACGTACCTCAAAAGATTTTGAATGATCTTTCACCATATTATCATAATATATACCTATGTACGTACACATAGATACAAACATAAAAGTGACACCATAATATTATTTTCTTTATAATAAAATGATGCCACCTCATTAATATATCTACATGTATGTAGATAGATATAAACCATAATATTTTTTCGATTTATAACCTTCAAATCTTCTTCCATCCTTTTATTCTTTTTCTTGTTTGAAACGATTGAACACTTGGCATTTTAATTGGCATTCAAAAGCCAAGATATTTCTTTGTGTTACAACTTCTTGGAAGCCAAGGAGTCGCATTACTCTTGATATTTTTGAAGTCGAAGGAGACAGAAGGCAACATTACTCTTATTTTCTTACATCACCCGACTTCCTTGTTTATGCATAGGACTTCTGTGTTCATCATCGCCTTCTTACATTTTACCAACTACCTTTTTCTTAGTGCCAATATCACTGCAATTATCAACTTATAACCATTACATTTTTCCTTCCCACGATTTCTTGAACATACAGTTATTCTGTCAGAAATAATGAGCAACCTCATACTAGGATTGCGTTTGAGATCTTTGCAAGCAAAGGTGAGGCAGGTTGTTGAGCGTCTAGCAAGACTCCATTTCCAGATTAATCTAGGTTATGTGGATATCCAAATCCAACATTGCAATATGATTTTTCTTGATCAAATGTTACAACAAAACTGAATTACATAGCAGTAAGCTATTGCTCTTATCATGATGAATACCTTCTTTGATATTATAGTATAGATCTTCTCTAAATTAGATTTGTTTATGGCAATTAAAAGCGAAGTAACCATGTTATGAAATCATAATTTTATAATGCCATTGGAAATTAGAGTTAGACAATATTTTTTGCAAATCTTTAAGTACATCTTCTTCAAATCACATATTGTGATAAGCTGGTGTATGTGTGTGTGTGTGTGTGTGTGTGTGTGTGTGTGTGTGTATCATGAATCAGTTGTGAATCAACAGACAGAGCTGATTGCTTTGAGATTTGGGCACCTAGTACTCACCAGCTGTATAGCCATGGAAAAGGTGAAGAGGTGAGATAAAATCTGCAATGACATAGAAATAAAAGTCACATATGATGAATTTAGAAAAAACTAAAATCATTTTATTAATAGCTCATGCTCGTCCTTATTGTTGTTTCCTGTGGTCAAGTTGAGTGGTGGTGATCAAGTCATTGAACCCATCAGAAAACCTTGGCCAAGGTCGTTTAAAGGCATGTTTTTCATTTATGATCACTTGATGTTAGTGGTGTCAGTTATGCAGACATGTCTGTCCATAACTGTGTGGACATTCTAACCACCAAAATGCTCAGATGGCTGGACTAAAAGTATCCCAACCCCGATCTCGGGGTAGGGAGGGCCTTTCTAATTCAATAGATTGTGTGGGGATAACTATGGTCCAAGGTTGGGAGGTTAAGCCTAAGTCAATGCTTCTCTTACCAAAAGCCAAGACTTGCACAACCAACTAAAGACCCACTGGATAGTACTTGCATGTTTTTTTTTCTTCTTTCCATATTAAGCATTTACTTTACTTGTATGTAGAAAAAGATAGTTAATTGTTATTATAGTTATAGTTAAATTTAGTTAAGTTGATCATTGATATAGTTATTTCAATTAATCGATATTTCAATTCATCATTGATATAGTTATTTCAGTTAATCATTATTCTAGTTATTTCAGTTGATCATTGATACAATTATTTTCAGTTAATCGTTAATCTAGTTATTTTAGTTGATCATTGATACAATTATTTCAGTAAATCGTTATTCTAGTTATTTCAGTTGATCATTGATACAATTACTTTCAATTAATCGTTTATCTAGTTATTTTAGTTGATCATTGACACAGTTATTTTCAGTTAATCGTTTCTCTAATTATTTCAGTTGATCATTGATATAGTTATCTCAAATGAACATGGTTATTTCAGATAATTGTTGAAAGTTAAAACAGTTAATGTCCTATGAAGAGGAATTCAGTTATCTGTTCAATAATTGTTGGGAAAATCTCTTTATAAATCGTCTTTGTTTTTGTTATGAAAAACCGTTAGTTACACATTTCCATGACCCTTGAGTCTCTTGATATGGTATTGCATGATTTCCACCAAACCTTTGGTAGTTGAGTTGAAATTGTCAATGCATGATGATTCATCATGATGGATCAGTCAATATATAGTTGGGCAGTCCGATATATCTTGCATCCACATGATCATATATTTATTTTTGTTAGTTACCTTTCTTAGTTTCTGACATAACCAAAGCATTTTCATTGGCAGACAACAAGATGAGTTTTGCAATATGTCAAAGGCACTCTAGACTTTGGCATTCTCTATCACAAGCTTCAATGTTTCTATATATAATATATATAGACAAATAGATAGATATTAATTGGCATGACTCAACTGATACTTGACGATCAGCTACTAATTTTGTTTTCTCTTTGGGACCGAGGGTTGCTTTGTAATGTCCCTAATTTTAATAAAATACTTTAAATAATTAATGGTCCCAAAATTTTAATAATATTAGTTGGACCTTTAATTATTTAATAAAGGGGCTCAATGTTTATTAATTATCCATAGGTGTTTGTCGTGTCGGCACTCTTTTGTAAATCTTCGAGAGTTTTCTTCAAAGGGGTATTTATGTACAGCATGTAGGAAGTTGTTGGTATGTGATTTGGATCATTTCTTTGTATTTGCGAATTCATGTTGGATTTTTAGATTGTTCGCCATTTCGGAAGTGGAAGATCTTCCCTACTTGGCTATTTTGGTTTCAGTGGGAATCAACCCTCAACCTATTCCATCACCTATAATACTTTTCTCGGATCTGACAAATCGGAGCACCAACATTACTTGCAACTATAATCTTATTTGGTTACCAATTGATGATCTTGGCGCACTCACTACATTGTTCATTTTTTGGAGGTCTTCTCTATTGTTGAATCAAGGCTATTGTTAGTATTTCCTATTTTCATTGATTGTGTTTGTAATACTCTTACATACATAAACAATTGTACGACCCTCCAACAACTCATATAGACACCCACATCTATCACCGTACAACCCTTCCAACAATCTGTACAGACTTCATAATCACCGTACAACATTGTTGCACTAATACCGTACGAAAAATACAAGCTGCCTCACCTCCGGATGAAGACACCTTCGGATGGAAGTCACCTCCAGATAGAAGAAACCTCCGGATGAAAACGCCTTCGGCAAATGTCACCTCCAGAGAAAAATCACCTCTAGACAGAAGACAACTTTGAACAAAAACACCTTCAGACAAAAATCACCTACAAATGGAAAACACCTCCAGACAAAGATAATCTCCTGACAAAGATCACCTTCGGAACATTACATGCTTCGCACAAAAAACAAGATGCAACACACTAGCTTCATCAACTAAAGCAAAGTACAAGGCAATTACCAATGTCAGTTGTGAAGCAATATGATTACACCAAGTTTTGAGTGTCCTACACCTTTATCAAATTATTCTAACTATCCTTTAAAATCAAGGAGTTTTGTAATTAGTGAAACCACAAACTTAAAATGTTGATACCAGGACACCGATGTCATCACCACTACTTTTGACGATTGGTTGATAGTGATAATATCATTAATACTTAGTTCCTGTCTCTTGAACCTTTGTTAAATTTCAAGAAAAAACTAGAATTGTCACTAGTTCAATCTAAGGGATATGAATATAATGTTAGCATGCATTTATTGTTTATGATGTAATAACACAACTTTAGAACATCCTAATTCTAAAAGACAACTTGCAATATGAATGCAACCACAAAGACATTTGAGCATTCATTCAATTCAATTACAGTTCCAAAACAACATTCTTTCTTTCTAATATCTACACTCGTAAAAGCTGCAATATTTCCAAAATCACAGTTGATCATTCCTTACCCCCCATCTCCAATTTTTTCAACAAAAACAGCGAGTTTCTACAAAAAATCAGTCAACCTGATAATTTGACCAAAAATCTGCCTTTTTTGAGAAATACAAAAAAAACACTTTTCGGAAAGTTCCACAAAAGTTATGATCTAGCCAATATTCAACCAAAAATGGGTTTTAGGTTAGCCTACTATTTATTTTATTTTATTTTAGCAGCATTTTTTTTTTTTATCCTAACCTAATTTTTCCCATTTCATTTTGAGAATCTCAACTTCTTTACTTGCCAAGTTATTCCCTAGGAAAGCTTTGCTACTATGCCTCTACTATTGATTAAAAAACAGGGTTATATACAGATCTGTGAACAAAATGCAATATTCCGTCAATAGTAATGATAGTTAAAAATTAGAATCAAGTGCACACATGCAAAATTGATAAATATTTGTCTTCAACATTTTGGGCTTGGCCATGAGTAGCCAATGCAAATTAGTGTACCTGAGAATGTCTTGGCAAATAAAACATGAGATTTGGGGGAAAATGACATGAACATACAGATTTCAGGCTGTCGAGCTTTTCAGAACCAAAACTTTTTAAGAACTAGCAATTGCACCTTAGTGTGCCCTGAGTATGCCAAAGAGGTGTAAAAAGTTAATTACGAAATATTGTGATCTATTATTTGCATACATTTGTGTTGTACGAGATCAATTGGTAGGCATTTAGGCAATTAAATTGTTTGTGTAGCAAATGTCTGAATGTGAGAACTGATGTCGTCAAATCAATACGCACCCCTCCAAACACAACTGAAGTAAAACCTGTCGGTTGGGAAGAAAATCAAGCTCCATTAGCAATAGTCTCGTGTTATGCTTACAATAAGAGAGGGGGTAGTGACAGGAGAGAGAGACCTCTGAGTTGGGAAGCAAATCAGGCTCCATTAGAAATAGTCTCATGTTATTTTACAATAAGGAGAAAAAGAAAGAAGTGAAAGATAGAAATGGAAGAGATAAATATATAGATAGAAGGACAAGACATATATAGAGAAAGGAGAGGGAGTGATATGTAAAGATATAGATGGTGAGACAAAGTGATAGAGATATAAGGAGATAGAGAGGGGAAGAGGGATATAGAGGTAGAGATAATATAGAAATGGAGAGGGAGAGAGATATTGGGTAAATGGAGAGAAAGAGGGAGAGATTAAGATATACAAAGAGAGATGGAAAGCGAAAAGGGTGAGAGAAAAGGGGAGAGAGAGAGATGTAGAGGATAGTAAGAGAGTGAGAAAGGGAGAGAGAAAGAGATTGAGATATACAAAGAGAGACGGAAAGCGAAAAGGGTGAGAGCAAGGGGAGAGAGAGATGTAGAGGATGGTAGGAGAGTAAGAAAGGGACAGATGAGGGGAGATAGGAGGGACGGACAGGGAGAGGGGGGAAGGTGGGTATAGATATAGAGAGAGTGATATATAGAGAGATAAAGAGGGCTAGGAAAAGAGATTGAGAGATTGGGGGGTAGAAGTAGAGAGATGGAGGGAGGGACGGAGTGAATGGGAGAGAGAGGATGAAGAGGAATGATATTAGATAGAGGGAGATATAGAGAAGTAGAGAGGAATAGGGAGAGAAAGTGATAGAGAGAGGAGTTAGAGAGAGATATAGAGCAAGAGATCTGGAGTGAACAAGTGAGACATATAGAGATAATGAGATATAGATATGGGGGAGAGAGATAAGGAGATAGAGATAGACGAGGCAAGAGAGATATAAAGGGTGACAAAGACAGAGAGACGAAGGGAGAGACATAGGGAGGGAGAAACATGGAGAGAGAGGTAGAAGAATACATATGTAAGATAATGATATAGTAAGTGATAAATACAGAGAAATAGAAAGAAGTGTGTGTGTGTGTGTGTGTCTGTGTGTCTATGTGTGTGAGAGAGAGAGTGGGGGGGTTATGGAGATGGAGATGGAGATGGTCGTTCTTTATTTCTGATATTTTTAACATATGACAAAAAATCCACCTTGGTAGCTCTCTATTCATTTTCGTCTATCAAAATGGACAAACAACGCGATTGACATCCACCAAAAGATACTGAAAAGAGACATCGCAGTACATTCACTTTTTTAATAATGTTTGATAAAAAGATTTTACATGTAGCTTCATTTCAGAATTTTTCATAAAACTTGGAACAAACTCAAAATGTGTAACATTGCAGACAAACGTGGTAATCAGTGTGTTGTCTAAATGATTTAATTTTAATTGAAAATTATATTTTATTTATGTTTGGTATATCATATCTTTAATATTTATTTGTTTCTCTTATAAATGGAATTAATATCTGAACTGTATTTATACCATAGATTTTGTTTTATATAACATATAGTATTATATACAAATATAATACAACATGATTAACAATTGTATACATATTATGCTTTTACATATAATACTAATTAAATAATAATTATATCCTATACTAACTATTTTTTATATTTTACTATATAGTATAAAAAATCATAATTATTTGTTACATCCCAAATTTTGACCTTATTTTATTTTATTTATAGCCGTTTAATTGAATGGAGTTTCTTTCATAATCATATGAAAAGGGTAGTTAAATATATTCGTTATATTCATTATGTTAATTATTTAATGATGATGGTTGTTATCCATTGTTTGTCATATGATGATTAGCAGTTGCTTGGTTTCAAAATTATGGTTAATAATTAAATTCCTTGTCTACATTAAATGTTATTATGGATTTATCGTGGAGCTTGTTATTATCATGGAAAAGGTTGCACGGGTGGTTGCAGGAGAAGATGACGGGGAGAAACATTGCTAAATAGGATCAATGGAATGGGATACTAACTTAGTCCAATTATCAGGTCAACAAGTATGACCTTTAACTATCTTGGTAAGGACCTAGCGACTTGGAACATCAGGATACAATTGATGGACACACATGAGCTATTAAATAAACATTTAAAATATTGGTTATTTTTAATAAATTAAAAATAATGCGTACCTCAAACAGCTTTTGATTGACACCATAATATTATTTTTACACAAGATTCTATCTAATACATACATTTAAATACATGTACAAGAAGATAAAATAATCTTCCAAATAAAGCATGTATTTAGATATACATAATAATACATATGACCTTGAATAAAATAAATAATATGATGCCATCTCATAAATACATCTACGTGCAAGTAGATAAATATATTGTAAATTATCCTTGATTTATAACCTTCAAATATTTTCCCCTATTTATTCAATTTCTTGCTAGAAACCAAAATGCACATTTGGCATATTATATTTGGCGTTCAAGAAGCCAAGTCTTTTCTTTATGAGTTATGGCTTCTTGGAAGCCATAAAGTTTATCGAAAACCTCTTTAAAGATTTGGAAGCCGTGAGAAACCATAGATATGTCTTTTTACAAATTGTACTCTTCTTCACGTTTTTATTTTTCTGAACTTTTGGCCACGTTTTTCCCTCTCTTTACCTCCGCTGGAAGTCAAGATTGTTATTCACTTCGAGATTGCACTCAAGATATCTCAGGAGTAAGGGCTGGTTAATAGCGTCCAGCAAAAGCTCATCCTTCTCAAAAGATAATCAGGTTATGTGGTCAGCATACTATTTCTGATTGAAATATTGTATTCTTTTCTACAGTACTGTGCGTGTATTACAGCAGTAAGGATTCTTACCATAGGATATCGTACATCATCATTGTTATTTGTTAATGAATAGTTCCTTAGACAGTTTGAACTTTTCAAACCAAATCAAGAACATTGATCATGATATATTTTACTGTTGTACAGCAAAATCGAATGATATTCTTTTGCAAGTCTTAAAGTTTATTTTCCTGAAGCGATATAAGCTGTGATGTATTGAAATATGAAACATTATTACACCTACTATGGAATCAACAGAATGAGTTGGTTAAACTCAAAGAATTAAACACCTAGGACTCACCTGGTTGAATGGCCATGGAAGAGGTGCATAGGTGAAAAAGAAATTTGCAAGTAACATGGAAGCAAAATCAGATGTGACATAACAAACACATAAATATTTTTTAAAAAAGAAAATCATTTAATAGCTCATGCATGTTCATGTTTATTGTTTTCTCCTGTTGTCAAGTTGAACGGTGGCGATCGAGTAATTAAACCCATCCAAAAACCTTGGCCAAGGTCGTTAAAGGCATGTTTGTCATCTATGATCATTTGATGTCAGTAGTGCTAGTTATTCAGACAGACATGTTCGTCCATAACTATGCAGACATTCTAAACACCGGAATACTCAGGTGGCTAGACTAGAAGTATCCCAACCCTGATCCCAGGGTAGGGAGGGCCTTTCTATTCAATAGATTGTGTGGGGATGAATATGGTTTGAGGTTGGGAGGTTCAACCTAAGTCAATGCTTCTCCTCTTACTAAAAGTCGAGGCTTGCACAACTAATTAAAGACTTGCCAATTACTTCTTGTATGTTCCTCTTTCTATTTCATGTTATGAATTTACTCTACTTGTATGCAAAGAAAGATAGTTAATCACTATTTCAATTATTTCAATTGTTCATTGTTACAGATATTTCAGTTGATCATTATTACAGTTATTCCAGTTAATTGTTATTTCAGTTGTTTTTATTATCTCAGTTAATTGTTAGTAGTTAAATCAGTTAATGTTTCATGAAAAGGATTCAAGATAGTTTGTTTCGAGAGTTAGTTGAGGAAAACTCTTTCATATACTAGTTCTCTTTTATTTTGTATGAAAATTTGTTTGTTACATTATTAGATATAAAGATGGTAAATTATTACAAGTAATTGGTAAAAAAACTTGATTGGTATTAATAGAGATCAAATGATCAATATATATACAAATGAATAAGCAATGATTTCGTAGGAAATAGTCGTCAAGAATAGGAGCATTCTATTCTAGCTAACAGATAACTAACAACTAACTAAATATTAGAAAGATTCTAATATTTTTACAAGAGATTACATTAGATAATCATTAAATAGATATAAAAACTATCTATTATCGTAATAACCTCCCTTAATGGTTAAGCTATCCACTACACCAAGTTGTCCTTTGAATTTGACAAACTTATCTAGACCAAGTGGCTTGGTGAGAATGTCTACAGTTTGATCCGTTGTAGAAACATAATGCAAGTCTATTGTTTCGTCTTCAACCAATTGTCAAATGTGGTGACAATAAACATCTACATGCTTGTTCTCTCATGGAAGACTGGGTTTTGTGCTAACTTGATAATGCCTTTGTTATCAAAAAACAAAGTTGTCGGGCATGCTGATGACATCTACATATCCCTCGACATCTGACAAAGCCAAACAACTTCACAACCTGCCTTAATTGTCCCTTTGTATTCGGCCTCTATAAAGGAGAGAGAAATTGTCTGTTGCTTCTTACTGGTCAATGGGATGGCACTGGAACCCAAAATAAACACATATCCAGAAGTTGGCTTTTTATTGTCAACAAAACCTCCCCAATCTGAATTTGTGAACCCAACGAATCTAGGATTAGGTCTCCGAGAGTAAAGGAGTTCATAATCAGTAGTGCTCTTCACACGCTTTGAAGTCATTCAATGATCATCCTTAGGAGCTGTCATAAAGTGTGAGATATAGGTGACTATGAAGTTGATATCAAGTCTTGTAGCAAAGAGGTAGATGAGGGTGCCTACTAGTTGCCTATATATAGTATCATCAACTAGAGGAGAATAAGACTTGGCTAATGACTTCAAACCTTTCTACATGGGTGTAGATGCAAACTTGCAATCCTGCACATGAAACTTGTTTAACAGAGCCCTGGCATTTTTGGACTGAGAAATGAAGAAACCAAAAGACTGTTGTCAAACCTCAACACCTAGGCAATAATGCATGAGCCCAAGGTCAGCCATATCAAAAGACTGGCATAAACTCTGTTTGATTTCTTAAATAAAAGATGTCGAACTACCAATGATGATCAAATCATCTACATAAATGACTGGAAGGATGATGTCATTGTCAGTAGTCTTGATGTACAAATTTGAGTCTGAAGAACTCCTCCGGAAGCCTTAATCACTGAGGTACTTATCAATTTTCATGTACCATGCCCTAAGGGCCCACTTCAAACCATAGAGAGCTTTCACCAATCTAAGAACCTACTGTTCTTTTCCAGCAACCTTGAAACCAAGAGGTTGTGTCCTGTAGACCTCTTGTAGGTCACCATTCAGGAAAGCACTCTTGACGTCCATCTAATGGACCTTCCAGCCAAATTGTGCCACCATGGCTAGCACTAATTTGATTGTGTTCATCTTTGTTATAGGACCAAAGGTATCCTTGTAATCAATACCCTGACACTGCTAAAAGCCCTTTACAACTAAACAAGCTTTTTGTACTTCTCTAAAGTACCATCACACTTGGATTTTATTTTGTAGACCCATTTGCAACCAATGAGTTTTTTCCCTGGTGGAAGATCAAAAAGGACCCAGATGTGATACTTCAACGAGCAGGGCTTGTTCCCACTCTAGAATTCCTTTAGCCTCAGAGTATGTTTGAGGTTCAAACAGACAATGACTGTTGGCCATGATAGAAAAACTTATTGTCTTCATTAGTTTGCTCTATTTTTGAGCAATTCTTCCATCAATGAGCTCATCATCTCGAAGATCAACTAGTGCCTTAGCCCACTAATTAGGCCAAAGAGGAAGACCAAAATTAATGTCAAGAGGTTCTCTATGTTCGAGTTCCTCACGAAAAGAATATGGATCAAAATCAGGTGAAGCAGTGCATATTTGGGTGATCTTGCAAGAGAAGTCATAGGTGTCTATACAGGAATCACTAGTATTACTGGAGCTACTGGTGGACCTAATGGAAGTCGAACTCCCAAATCATGAGCCTTGCATAGGCCAATTTGTTGGATCAGGAATAGAGGAAACATGCATGAATAGTCTTCATTGCTCATCAAAGACTACATCACGATTGTACAAGAGACAAGATGTCTCAATGTCGATCAAGTAGTACACTTTGTGAAGACTATTGTATCAAGAAAGCATGAGTTTCTAACTCTTGGCATCCAACTTGGTGTATGACACATCAAGGATCCAAACATAGGCAAGAGAGCCAAAAATCTTCAAGTGATTGATTCTAGGCTTGTGATCTGACCAGCCCTCTTCCAAAGTCTTGCCTTTGACTACCACAGTGGGTTACCGGTTCAAAAGGTAGACTGTAGTGTGAACTACTTCTACCCAAAACTTCTTCGGAACATGTTTGTGGTCGAGCATAGATCTAGCCATCTCGGTGATTGTTATGTTCTAACGTTCAACTACACTAGTATGTTGTGGTCTGCGAGGTGTGGTTAACTAGAGATTGATGTCTTGAATATCACAGAAGCTAGAGAATTCTTTAGAACAAAATTCCCCCCCATTCTCTGTTTTAAGAGCAATAATAGATTTCCCAGACTCTTTTTCAACTAGAGTTTTAAACTTCTAAAAAATAGAAAACGCTTTTGATTCCACTTTAAGAAAATACACCCACATCTTTCTACTGAAATCATCAACAAACAATTGAAAATACTTGGACCCAAGAACAGAAGGAATGGCCATAAGGCCGCAGATATTGGCATGAACAAGCTAAAGCATCTGAGAAGCCTACCATGAATTGCCACTTTTGAAAGGTGCGCAATGTTGCTCCCTAGCCTACCATGCATCACGAACTCCAAGCTACTGAGTCTGAATCTCTGGCAATTCAAGGACAAGCTCTTCCTGAGCAAACTAAGAGAGAGAATGCACATTTAAGTGCTCATACCGCTAATGCCAAAGTGAACTAACAAAAGAACATCGAGCAACCATACCTAAGTCTTAAGAATCAACAAGTCTGAAAAGATCATAATCCTCAAGGCCAACTACAACAACAGACTGAGTCTCACTATCAATGATGGTGCACTTGTGTGAACTAAAGGTGACATCCAACCATTGAGAGTGTCGTAGCAACTGACTAACTAAGGGTAGATTTAGTTCCATCCTTGGACCATAGTACACATCAAGGAAAATGAGATTCCTCCCAGTCGACTGAATCTAAATGTTGCCTTTCCCAACAATAGTGTACTCTTCCCCTCTACCAAAAATAACTAAATCTAAGTAAGGTTGGTTGTCAGTGAATCAGTCTTTGCGGTGGGTGAAATGACGAGAGCCACCTGAATCAATGTACCAAATAGACGACTTGACATGATTTGCAAGTGTTTTAGCCATGAAGGCATAAAAGGCAGATTCGGTTTGTAAGTGTGCTATGCACTGTTCGCTTTGGGTTGCAAACCAAATTGCTTAGAAAAGGCAGCTAAGCATCTCTGACATTCAGCCTTCATGTGACCATACTTGTGGCAGTAGTATCACTAAATGTTCTTTTTCTTGGAGCCTTCTAATGTTAGAGCAGAGGACTTCTACGGAGAAGTATACAGTGAATGAGAGACTTGTCCTTATCCTTCTAAAAGGATTTAGCAGCAAAGGCTTGCTCTATGGAGGTGGAGCTGGAATTGCTACCGAATTGTTGTTTCCACCAGCCTTGTTGACGCAGAAGTGTGTAGACATCTATGAACTTGAGGTCGACATCAATAGAAGTGTTGTCGAGAGTCTCAATAAAATGCTCGTAGGCTTTAAGTAAATATTTTAGAGTGATTACCACAATGTCCTCTTCCTCCATCTTGTGTCTAATGGCAAGCAACTGATCACAGAATTCCTGAATCCTATTCAGGTGGTCCTCAAGTAGTTTTTGCTCATCCAGAACAATAGAAAACAAAGTGTTCTTAAGAAAGAAAGCTCAGCTTTTATCGAAAGTCTCATGTAGTTTCTTTAGGTGCTCCAATCTCTCGGCAATTGTTTTGTTGCATGGAATCTGAGGGGGTTGTTCATCAGCTATTGATTATTTGAGAAGCATCACTGCCTCCTGATTATGTTGATCATAGACACTCTAATCATGACAAGCTTGAGAAGGACAAGTTGTAGTCCCCAAAACCACTTGATCGTTGCCGCGATATTCGAAGATGGTTAGCATCCGCTAATTCCAAGTGCCATAATTCTAACCATTGAATTTATGATTTCCCTCGAGCAAAATATTTGTCAATGACGCCATGGCGTGTTTTGTAGTGAAAAACGTCAAAATCTATGAAGGTGCATACTTCAAGGGAAAATGTCGAAAGACCCAAAAAATGAAGAGCTACCCAAAAAAGAGCTCAAGAAACCCAGAAGGAATCTAATGTCATATCCTGGATCTATTGGCTTGAAAATCGAGGCAAGAAAATTGAGGCACCTAGAAAAATAGATAACAACCAATTGAGCTCTTGACAATTCTATCAAGAATATACAAAAAAAATCAAAACCATACAAAAATATTAGGGTTTTCAAAAAAACCCTAATTGGTTTGAAAAAACTCAAAAATCTATAGGAAAAATGGCGGACTTCCAAATCGATTTGCAGAAAATAATTTCAAAAAATTTGCTCGAATAAAGTTTGTGGGAAATTATAAATTTTTCGAAAAAAATTATAGTTTATGCTCTAATACTGTATTACAGGAAGCAATTGGTAAAAACTCGATTGCTATTAACAAAGATCAAATGATCAATATATACAAATGAATAAACGATGTTTGCTTAGGAAAAGTTGTCAAGAATAGACACATTCTATTCTAGCTAACAAATAACTAACAGCTAGCTAAATATTAAAGAGATTCTAATATTTACAATAGATTAGAATAGATAACAAATAAATAGATATAGAAACTATCTATTATCGCAATATAAATAATAAATAATTCATTATTAATATTCATTTAGCATAAACATAATATATAATTTATATAGTATTCAATATAAGTATATAAAATATAACTTAATATGTATTATATAAAATATATATTATACAATAATTATATAGCATATTTTATTTATATTTAATAATTTCTATTATTGAATGCAATGTATATATATAACTATAATATCAATTTAAAATAATTTTGAAAAAATAATTGTTGTACAAAATATTATTTTAATATTTACAGATTGAGAATCCATGACTTTCTCGCATATCAAATTCTTTAAATATTCTGCATATATCGTGCTGTGCTGTTCATGATGCAAACAAGAAAAAAATGGCCAGAGTTTGCAGGAAAACTTGAAACATTTCATTTCAATTCCAGAAAACCTGCTAAAGCAGATTTTTATGCCAATATCTTCTAGGGACCATGTCATTGCAGTTAAAAAGTTGTAACATTTCATTTCAGGCTTTTCCCAATTTTAGACGTTAAGCGGCATTCACTGGAGGGTCATGATATAACCTACAAGGAAAAAGGCCTGCAATGACTGGTTTGACATTTAGGGCTCAGATGCAGTCAATCGCCTTGCATAGTAGGCAGACAATTACAGCCATTGATCAAATTAGTTAGTTCAATCCGTTTCATAGAAAGATCACCTGTGGTATAGTAAAAATGCTCAATGCCTCTCCCTGAATTATGTATCTAAATATAAACAATTTCCTGTATTGCAAAAACAGAAAAATAAGCTCAACTCCATCACCATATATCAAACAAAATGTACCTGATGCAAATGAAAATTCTTCTCAATATATTCAAAAGTTTCCCATATTAGATTCGAGTCTAATTTACTCCATAAGCTCAAATAACCACCATAAATGGATATAAAGCATTTCTAAATTGAGGCTTCTGATTTCCATTACTTGCTATTAAAAACATTATTAGAAATACATGTTGTAAAATGGTAGTAAGAATTTGACTACAAAAAGCTATCAAAATCTATTAAGAATCACTGCATAAACTATTGCACTTACCTCACTCTGAAGAGCCGCATCTGCCTGTCCACGGTCTGCAGGTTCTATTGCAAGGAGTGTTTCTAACAAGACCAATGCTGAGGGAGGAAAATCTTTGAAAGCCTCTGCAATGCAACATTTGTAGGGGTGTTGTGGTTTGAATATGGTTGCATGTGGTAATTTAGACTTCCTCCAGTATTCTTCAGATGGTGAGCCACATAGCTTAAATATTTTATGCAACTGCTCCACCTAAACATTTCAAATATTTAATATTATTCTGTACTCATGAGATTGAAGATGGACAAAATATTAAAGAGCTCAATTTTGTTTTCTAAAAAAGAGGCACTACTTCAACAGAAAGACAAAATATAAATTATGTGTATTGCACAACTCAAGCTTTTTGCAACTTCAGTACATACGTATGGGTCCTGCAATCTTTTTTCAGACATCACACAATGGCCTTTTATTCACAATAAGCATAGATTAATATATGCATTAGCTCTATAGTGCAGGTAGATGTCTAATAATTTATGAATTTTCCTATTTAAATCAGGCTTAGGATTAGAAACGAGTGGCTTGGAACAGAGACAGAGATAGATCATTTTGGACTAGAAAAGACACACTTAGAAATGTGCTAACGGTGAGAATATGCATCCCTGTTGAAGTAGGGATGAGTAGTAGGCAATCCAGGACTCCTAATAAATTCATTGCAAACTATTGCATTACCATCTTGAACTTGCCATCTTGCATCATGATCATATAATTGTTGAACAAAAGAAGCTACTGAAAGCTAAGATTTATTAATTATTTGATGTCTGCAAAACCAAAAATTTATATTTAATGTACTTGTAACTTCTATGTTTAAATTAAAAAAATAAATTAGCTCATATAAATCAGTATGAAACACCAATAATTAAATATGTCAATGGAAGACTATTTCAGTATCAAACCAGGATATTCTAAGGGAAAATCAATTCAGTAATGTCCCAAGGTATACTTGAAAGCAAAACCACTTCAGCGCTGTCCCATAATATTCCCAAGGGAAGATCTCTTAACCCATTATGTTCTCAAGGGCAGATCATTTCAGTATCATTCTGTGATTTTCAAGTAAGTGGGTACCTTTGACATCATTAATCATTCATGATATTCTATCGTTTCAACATATTACTTTTGTATCACTGGGATGACCCTTTTAATAAAAAGAGGCTCCATACAATAAGTTGATTAGAGTCTGAATTAATTACCAAACGTTGTAACAAGGCAGAAATTAATGCCAAGGAATGTGCATCTACATATTGCCTATAGGTGAAGTATCAGTCATCTACTCCACATCAAGCCTTGCAGTTTTAACTGTTGAGACATATTGATCACATTTTTATTGTACTTGTATTTTTTATAGAAAAGCAAGTGTTAATAGGGAGGAGTGACAGATAGTGTTACATCCCAAATTTTGACCTAATTTTAAATTTATTCATAGCCGTTAGATTGAACGGATTTTCCTTTCATAATCATGTGAAGTAGGTAGTTATTTATATCTGTTGTATTCATTATATTAACTATTTAATGAAGGTGGTCGTTATCCATTATTTGTCATGTGATGTTTAGGAGTTGCTTGATTTTGGAATTATGGTTAATAATTAAATTCTTTATCTATATTAAATGTTAATATGAAAATTATCATGGAACTTGTTATTATCGTGGAAATGTGATTGCAGGAGAAGATGAAGGGGTGAAGCATTGCTCAACGAGATCAACAGAATGGGATACTAGCTTAAGTCCAATCATCAGGTTGACAAGTATGACCTTAAATTGCCTTGGTAAGGACCTAGCGACTTGAACTTCAGGATACAATTAAAGGACCCGCATGAGCTATTAAATAAACAATTTAAAACGTAAATTAATCTAATTAAAAATAATACGTACCTCAAAGGTTTTTCATTGATCTTTTCTCCACATCATTATAATATATACCTATGTACGTACACATAGATATAAGAATAAAGTGACACCATAATATTATTTTCTTTATAATATAATGATGCCACCTCATAAGTATATCTACGTGCATATAGATAGATATAAACCATTGTTATTTTCGATTTATAACCTTAAAATCTTTTTCCATCTTTTTATTCATTTTCTTGCTTGAAACCGATTGAACACTAGGCATGTTTATTTGGCATCCAAGAGCCAAGACACTTCTTTTTATGTTACGGCTTATTGGAAGCCAAAGAGACATATAATCTCTTTATATTATGTAATCGTGAGAGGCAGTAGATATACATTTTTTTCGATCAGTCGACTTCCTTGTTCAAACACCAGACTTCCTTATCATTCCCGACTTTTTTTCTATCACACGATCTTCATTCTTTTATTGCCCGATACCTCTGCAGATTTTCGTCTGATACTTCTGCATTTATGAACATTGCCAACCTCTTTCATGTTCTGCCTTGTATTACTCCTTTCTTTGCTGAAGACGTGATTAATGTTCACACAAAGTTTGCACCTAGAGGTCATTTTGAGGAAGAGCTGAAACATTAACATCTAGCCAGACTCCCATCTTTTCCCAAATTACACCGGGTTATGTAGTCAATCATATTCCAAGTATTGCTATAAATTTCATTACCAATTGTTACTGCATTCTGATTTCCATAGCAGTGAGCTACAGTTTACATTCGGCATACTTAGGTATCATCGGTTAGACCCTTTAAGAAGGTGTTGTTTATGATAAATAAAAGCAAAGTATCCATGACATGGAATCATTATTTATTTATGCCATAGACAGCCAGAATCAAATGATATTTTCTCCTGTAAGTCTATAAGAACACATTTTTTCTTATCTCAAATTGTGATAAGCTGGAAATATATAATACTCATTAATCAATTGAGAATCAACGGACAGAGCCGACTGCTCTAAAATCTGAGCACCTAGGACTCACCAACTGTATAGCCATGGAAAAGGTGAAGAGGTGAAATGGAATCTGCAATGACAGAGAAATAAAAGTCAGATGTGAGACAATAAATTTAAATTAATTTCATTTAATAGCTCATGCTCGTCCATATTATTGTTCCCCTGTTGTCAAGTCGAGCGGTGGTGATTGGGTCAATGAATCCATCAGAAAACCTTAGCCAAGGTCGTTTTAAGGCATGTTTGCCATCTATGATCACTTGATGTCAGTGGAGCCAATTATTCAGACATGTCTGTCCATAACTATGCGGACATTCTAAACACCGGAACGCTCAAGTGGCTAGACTAAAAGTACCCCAAGCCTGATCCCAGGGTAGGGAGGGCCTTTCTAGTTCAATAGATTTTGTGGGGATAAGTATGGTCCAAGGTTGGGAGGTTAAGCCTAAGTCAATCTTCTCCTCTTACCGAAAGCCGAAGCTTGCACAACCAACTAAAGACTCACCGGATATTACTTGTATGTTCTTCTTTTCATGTTAAGCATTTATTTATATGTATGGAAAGATGGTAAATCATTATATCAGTTATTACAATTGATCCTTGTTACAATTATTTTTGTTATTATAGTTATTACAGTTGATCATGGTTACAGTTATTTCAATTAATCGTTATTATAGTTATTACAGTTGATCATTGATATAGTTATTTCAGTTGAGCTTTGTTATTTCAGTTAAACATTGGTAGTTAAAAGTAGTTAATGCCCCATGAAAAGTAATTCAGAATATTTGTTCAAGAATTTGTTGAGGAAAACTCTTTCTAGATCACCTTTATTTTATTATGAAAATCCGTTTGTCACAGATAGTCTAATACATAGACATGAATTGTCATAGAATGGTTTCATTTGAGCAAAATTCTGCTTTTGTACATATTTTGTAATGAATTTTTTGTTCATTAGAGAAGACAACCTTGAATTGAGGAAACAATTATACTTCCAGGATTTGGGGCCTTGGCTCTTAAGTTGTTGTGAATGGGCTCAAAATGGATGGGGTCAAACAATTGTGCTTCAACATATCATCCACAATGCAAATGGATGGTTCCTCAGTGTATTGTCCAAAGCCAAATTTGCTGCCAATCACTTTCGTCTCAATACCATCTTCAACCTCATTTGATTTTATTGGTTTTCTCAGGATCTGCTACAAATGTAATAGCACTGTCATCTTCAATATGTGCTTTCCAAAATGCAACTCCCTCTCTTATAGCATAATCCATGAAGGGATACGTTCCTTCAATGGGCATATCCATAATAATTTATTATTTAAACAGACACACACATAACTCCAATTTAGTCTCTTGAGTTTATCCAACTCAAGCTACCAAAAATTAATACTCCTTCTTAGCTAGGGAGGATAAATGCAAGACATATATTACACCAATGGTAATATTAGGCATGACAAATTTTAAGGATATCTTTGATCAGAAATTTTCATCATTTTTATGTCACATAATATCAAAAGTATTGGTCTTCAAAATATCAACATATGATATTAACCAAAACTCTGGGTAATGGTCTCTAGAGTATCAATGCTTGATATTCATCACGTACTCAATAAGGCAATGGTTTGTAGAATATCAACATATGATATTCACCATTTTTTGATATCGCATTTGAGTATTGATCTCCAAAATAACAATATATGATATTCACCAAATACTCATTGAATAATGGCCTCCAGAATGAGATGCAAGATATCGACCAAGCACTGTGAGTAATGGCCTCCAGAATATCAAGTCGTATGAAATTCACCACGTACTCTGTGTAATGGCCTCTAGAACATGAATTCGCATAACATTTACCATATATTCAAAAGTGTTTATAAGGTATGTGCACACGCATTCTCATAATACTTACCATATAAATATCCACCATGCAAAAGTATAATCTATTATGATCTACATAGATATTGTAAGATATCCATCATAATAGAAAACTAAGTTAGATATCCATCATAATAGAAAATTAAGTTATTGTAAGATCGTCACCTTTCAATAACTTCTATAGATACAAGTGACATCATTTGGAAGTTGTCACTTCCTTGTGATGTACACAGGGGGTAGGCCTATTAAAATTACATAGTCACGTGGTATATTCATGAATCATAGTCCTCTTGACTGCTACAACTTAATGATCACTGGAGAATCCATCTCAACATGGTTTAATCCCTGTAAATCACCAAAGATAGAATCATATCCTTTATCGACTCCCTCTCTTTCAAGGTTTGCTTGAAATATCAGACTCCCTCTTTATCTCAATCTCCTTCCAGTAATAACATTCTCAGAGGAAAAGATAAATAAAAATAAGAGAGAGACTGCAATAATACTCAAAAATAATAAATAGTTTGCATAATGATATAGGATCATTTCAATATATATCATAGATAAATATAGTATACATATATTCACTATTTTAATCTATGTTTCCTATTTATTATTTCCTCGTTAATAAATATAAGTCGTGACGCTTTCTCAATATACCAATACTCATTAACTACAAATATATTCATAATAAGTTAGATAAATACTTACCTTAATGTTACCTTTTATATAGCGGGACAAGAAATTGTGTAACATACAAATCTAAACACACATTTTCGGGACCCATTTCATTGTGGTCCTCCTTACGCTATGGTGTATGAAATGTCTCACGGGTAAACCCTTTCAACCTACTTCTCCCCTTTATCTTGAAAAGAATGCCTCTCTTTATAAGAGACATACCATTTGATATGATTTTTGCTTTAATAAACAAATTGCATTTCCTTATTATCAATACTAATTCCTAATACTATAGGAACTTGGGCACGGGTTTGATTAAACTCGTATCCATCTTTGGTGTTGGTCATCAATGAACTTTAGATTTTTCACATAATCCCTTGATGACCTTATTTCTTCCGTATTATCCCCGACTCTTTATTTCAATGCCTCCTATATGCATCAACCAGTCATTGCTTAAGTCTTAATGTAGGTTTGAATTCCTCCAAATATTTAATAGGCTAGCTCCACCCTCTATAATGATCGTCATCTCCACTTCATGTAGAAATAATGATCGAATTTACTAGTCTATGCCACATTGGATAACGATAATCCTTGCATTTATGCTTACCTTAATTGGTCTATGGGACTCTATGCTATTAATACTTGCTAAGACCCACTCTTCTTCCTTAAATCAATGTCAATCTTGCCAAGCAGCCTCATACTATGTTGGTAGTTCTCTTACCATCTCTCTCTCGGCTCTACTCTTTTGGCGTAACAATGGCCCTCAGATCTCCTTGCAAGTGTCACCTTAATAGGTCAAAGAGCATGCCTACAAGACTGCAAGAGCACCCAATCCTCATAGATGCACTTGTAGCTTTGGTGGAAAGATTGGAAGATTCGTGTTCCTCTTCCTCATGTTTTGGAGTAGATTGGCTTTGCCAAGCGTTGCAAGAGGTGGGGAATTGCTAACGAGTCATTACCACCATGTTTCCTTACATCGAGTTTCTTTTCAACGAATCATCCTTTTTCAATGTCTTTTCCTATTGACTTTGCTGAATCGAACATTTCTATATGCTATCATGCATCAGCTCCAAACATGTTTTATTGCAAGAAATATTGAACTATTCAGCCAAATCATTGGTCGCAATTTCTCCGAGTCTAAGACTTATTAGGCGTGTTGTCAGTATTGAGCTTTATATTATGAAGAGATGTCTCTTCTTTTCTTATAATCTCTCGCTCCTCTATATCCAATGATAAACATCTCCTTTCAACCTGCGTTCTTATCCAAGCCGAGTTGCTATTGTCCCCTTGATCCTCTGTAACCAGATGTCTTGAGTTACCTGTTTAGCATTGCTTAGTCATTATAAAATTGCTCTCCATGCCCGTCTACTGTTAGCAGTAATAGTTTGAAAGACTTTCCAATATTCCACAATAATGGGAAAAAATAATAGTTTGCCTCTATATACTATTAAGAGGAACTTTATATTAAATTTGGCTCTAATTTTATTATAGCACTGTCGTCTTCGATATGTGTTTTCCAAAATGCAACTCCCTCTCTTATAGCATAATCCATGAAGGGATATGTCCCTCATATCCCTTCAAGGGACATATCCATAATAATTTATAATTTAAACACACACACACACATATAAATAAACTATATATAACTACATTTAGTCTCTTGAGTTTATCCAACTAAAACTACCAAACATTAATAGATTTATACACAAGCTGAGATCCATGAATGGGTTTCTTGTGTCTCATGCGAGATACCCTTTCTTGGTGTTATGTTCCTCAAAAGAGATTGCCTCTATGAGCCCCTTGGGCATCAAGGTTGTTCGTTCTCCAAAGTTCACATATTCTTCTAATCAATAGATGTTTTTTTGGACCAAGTCCCTCCCTTCCAGTACTCTTTGTGTGTTCTTCCTTATCTCCTTCCAAGTAAAGAGATGTTTAATCAATCCCTCAAAGATGATATTCTCTGTCAATGCATTTAGGTCACTTGGGCTTGCCCACTATAGCTTCTATTAGCCCCAAACTAGATTTTTATGCCAAACATTTCTTACAAGCTGTTGAAGGGTTCATTGTTTGGCCCATTGATATTCTAGTTGCAAGTGTATTTCCATCATCTTCCTTTTAAGATGAACCACCATAATTTCTAGCATGAAAAGCAATGCTGCATTTTCTTATTATCCAATGTGCAATCTACTCTCAAATCAATAGATAACCCTTTCAACTTTTTCTTGCTACCTTCATCAAAAGTGTTTGAACCTTTTTCTTTATGAGATCTCAAGAATCAAGCATGGGACTCTTTATGGTGATCCCATAGCTACCCAATTGATTGTTTCTTTCTTCAACTTGTTGCCAATATTGTTGGCATTATGCTTATGATTTGCATAGGATAGGCACGAATTGGTGAGGCATTGCTCTTCCTTGCATTCTAGTGCAACTAAGGGTCCAAAACATCCAATGCTCACTCTAGTGGATACGACTCTCTATCATCCCAGCATCAACGTCCCTCTCACACATTCATTCCACGAAGCAAATCTCAATAGGAGCCCATATTACAAGATTTGTATCCACTGTTTGCAATTCATAAGCCTTCAGTGTTAGGAAAGGCTTCACATGACATCAGCTATCTCCTAGGATTCTCCAACCTAGCCACTTCAGCTCTGGACTTTCCCTAGCGAACCTTTCCAAACACCACATAGGTATTGTTATCACATATGATTGCACCCAAAATGATAAGCTGAGAGCTCAACATATTGTGATACATGGGACTAATTTCAGGTTGTGGATGACCTATAGAGAAAGTAGAGCTCTAGAGGGAATTGGTTCTCCTTCGAAAATAACTTAACTTCTTTTAATACGGAAATGGATAGAGGTTACTTGAAATAAAATGCCAAAAGATTTAAAGGTTATGCACCAAACTTGTGAGAAGCTTTAACAGTTGTTCAAACTCACGATACATTCTAATGAAACAAGTCTATGCTCACAACTCAAAACATGACATGAATACACATTTTCTCATAGGAAGGCAAGAAACCAACACTTTCTTGAAGGAAAATCAATGCTTTTCACAACTACAACCTACTGCTTTCAACTTCTAACAACCTATGATTTGCTTCAAACATCAATCTCCTTGCTGCAATATTACATGAATGAGAAAAAATCAAAGAATTTTAAAATAAATCACAATAATTCCATCAATATCATTCATTCATAATACCAAAACAAGGAGTATTTAAGAAGGAGCTGATGCTCTGTTTATTAAAATGAAAGGAGTTTTCTGCTACAAATATGAAAATGCTTCTCCCAAAACATAAAATTTCTCCTTTGAAATTTGAGTTTCAATATATTTTAAGCCTTTGCACATGCATTAGGAAGAAAGAGAAACAATATCCAAGAAAAGAAATTACATTTGCCTTATAGATGGCTTTCCTTCAATTGAAAATGGAACTAGACTTGCACTAGATGAATCTCGTTGAAATTTTGCAAGAGAGAAGGAAACTTTCCCAAAAGTGTCTTGTGATATGCATGAGTTGTCTTCATGGGTCGGATGTAACTGAATAATCCCCAAAAATAAGAGGCAAAAATGAAGGCAACTTGCTCATTATGCCTTTAAAACCTTCCTCAATTGATATGCAACCCATATGGAAACTATATCTTTCACTCTAGGTTAATCACAAGTATCTCATGAAGTGGTAAAATATGTCTATTGAAGGCGCTATGTGGCAAGGTGAGTCTTTCTTCAACATGCATCCACAATTGTTATGCATTGAGACAATGCTTGTCAAAGGGGCATAAACATGCTGCACTTTTGGCCCATTGAATATATTGGGGCATATGATAATTGACTAGAAGTTACATAATTTTTACTTTTGCGATTTATCATCATGTTTACTACAAGCTAGATCGGGCTCATTGGGATAGAATGATTAATATTGCCCAAATATGTCAATAAATAGGAAATAGTTGTTGACATTAAAGTTAAATCTCTTTATTTTTGTTTCTATTTCTTCTATAGATTTATTTCTATTTCTAATGGTCACTCCTCTTCTATATTTCTATATTCCTTGTCTATTCAATATGGAAACTCTCTTTCTGTTTCTAATTCTCTCTTTGTTCATTATAGAACATCCTTGTGTATACTTGTATATATAGATCATTTACAATCTCTATTTAATAACACATTTATTATTTTTAAATAATACGTATCAAAGCTATTTTTTTCACAAAATAATAATTTCATCATTGAAGTTTGAAGTTATTTTTTGAAATAGGTTTTGAAGATCTTTAATTTCTTCATGAAATGTTACTCCTAAGTTCAAAATCTTTTTGCCTAGGTGTGTTCAAAAATCAATTTGACCTGTCTCTCTATCAAAACCTGGCTAGGGTTTTTTCGTGGACTTTTTCCTCTACACAATCACATTCATTATTGAGTCATTTTAGGTTTGCAACTCGTGTTTACATGTTAGGCAATTTTTTTACAAACTTATTTGTGCTTCTTCCATGCAAATCACTTTTTTTTATGGCCCCTATTTCCATTCTGCCCACACGTTTTACAATTTTTGACTCAAATAATGGTGTTTTCACTCTTTTAGCGTCATCTAGGGTTTCTAAAAAAAACCTCCATCTCTAATCAATAGCCAGACCTTCCACTATTGTTTTGAATCTTTGTAATTCTTTTTTGAGGGGGGTGGGGGTGTTCAAAAACAACTAGGGTTTCTTTTGAAATTCTCTGATTATTTGTCATTTTCAAAATCTATCTGCAAATTCTTGGTGGATTTTTAAGATTATTATCTGAAGACTTGTAATTGATGGATTGACTGTTGTAGAAGTGCCTCATTTTTCGTACCTCAATCTTCAATCCTTTGGATTCAGGATCTAACATCAGATTCCTTTTGGGTTTTTGAAGCTCTCTTTTGGGTCTCTTTTCATTTTTCCTGGGTCTTCCATCAATTTGCCTTGAAGTTTGTGCCTTTTCAAGTATTCACCTTTTTTTGCATCGAAAATCATGTCATGGCATCTCTCAACAATCTTCTCTTGGAAGGCAGTTAGTGGTTCAACGCAAAGAACAACACCTGAAAGCAAAGAATGATGACAATCTAGGAGTATCGTCGCCTTAAGGCGATTGTTCTAGGTACTGAGACTCATCCTACCACAAACGATGCTACTCAAGAAACGTTTGATGAGCGTAGCCGTGAAGTTTTTATACTCGTTAAGATTTTAGTTATTGATGATCAATTGCCTCAAGAGTCATCTAGCAAGATAATTGCAAAGATCTAAACTACACTAAAGGACATCCATGAGACATCAAATAAAAGCAACGCTTTCTTTCTGAAGAATCAACTATTCTCGATTATTATCAATGAGCATGTGTCCTTGAAGGAAAATCTTCTAAAGATTAAGGACATCAAAGGTCATCTTGAGGCCATTGGTTGTACAATGGAGGAAGGGGATATGATAGTCATTACTCTAAAAAGTCTACCACAATCCTATGAGAACTTTATTGAGACGCTCAATATTATTGCAACTAACATTGACCTCTAATTTTCAGATTTGTGCACCAACTTCTACAACGGGACTGTTGGAAACAACATTTTGGTAGCATCGCTCCTCTGAACAAGCATTTATAGCCCAATCCTTTCACAAGGATAAAGGCCCATCTCAATCATCACCTTAGTCTCAGGATCTCTCTATTTTTGTTCCTCTCTCTTCTACAGATTTATTTCTATTTCTAATGGTCACTCCTCTCCTATGTTTTTATATTCTATCTTTGTTCAATAAGGGAATTTTCTCTTTTTGCTTCTCTTCAAAATGTTTCTCTCTCTCTCTTTGTTCATTATAGAAAAATTGTGTATACTAGTATGTATATATGTATCATTTATGATCTATGTTTAATAACACATTCATTATTTTACCATAATAGTTGAAAATCATATTGCAAGTTATGTTCTTATTGTAAGAATTTCAGAGGTTGCCCACTAAAAGTGGCTTATTATAAATGAAAAAAGAATTACATTTTTCCTATGTTCTTCTCTTGTAATAAGCAATTTCACTGCAGGTTTAAATTTTTAACAGCCTATTTACTCACAACAAGCTTTATTTTTATCTTATATGAAATACAATCTGTGAAAAGTTAAAATCGCATATTTTTGAGGTTGCAGACCAATTGATAAGGGAAACGCTAAATATGGGTCAAACACTGCAGTACACGCCAGCAATAACATTACAACCACAAGCATAATGCCCTACTTTTGGGATTTCCCTAAATCTTGTCCAAGCACCTTGTAAATATAAATTTTGCCGACTTACTCTCTTTGGATGCTGGTCACTACTTGCTTGGATGAGTGCTATTGCTCAATGGTTCAATCTTTCTTGATTGATGCCTCAAGGTATGCATGAGTGATGATTAATAAGTCCACTTCAATGCAAATAAATCCTCCTTTATACTTCATTAGTGGAAGAGTTGCCACCTTTCATAAGGATTGAGTCGCCAATTTTTGTTGTCGCCTTTGAGAATAATATATTATTCCCCAAATTGATCTCCTTTGGATGTCCTCAAATAAAACATTCTCCCTTTATATCCTCCAATGTGAGGGAGTGTCATGGCTCTTCTTAATGGTCACAACCTTTTACAATACCACCCTTTGAAAGGGTCACAAACCTTCATCATTGTTGCCCCTTTGAAAGAGTCACTTCCTTATCTTCTTCTCATTTCTTTCTTCTTCCATTAATGTACCCTTAATTCCTTGTCTCCATTCATTCTTTCTTCCTTCCTTCATACCCCCCTTCAAATGAATTTATTTTCTCCCTTTTATATCTTGTGTTTGAAGAAGTCGCAACATCCTGCTGATGAAATATGGAGCATGATCCAAGACAATGGAAAAATTAATCAGAGTCAAATCCACAAATCATCAAGTTAACTTATCATGGACTCAGGAAATTTTGTGCATTTAATTCTGAAACCTCATTATTATTTTCCCAAAAGTAAGTGAAATGAGATCAAAGAAGAAAATAAATAACATTAAAGACATAATTCTGCCTTATCTTCTACCTTATCTTCCACCCCTATGTTGTCTTTTATACAACCACTACTTTGGAACATTTAAATTATCCTCTTCATTCAGCTTAATTGTTTTACAATCTTTAACTTGATCTCAGTTGTGACATCCTGAATTGGCTTGCAATCAGGATGCTAACTTCGAAACAAAATTTCCCAATTAACAAAACAATACAGTTCAGAACATTTTATATGTCATTTGTTAACAACAAAATATTTAATTTAATATCAGTACATAACCTTTGGTTTTTCTCAAGCATCCTCACACTTGCAAGTAATTTAGCGAACTTCAATGGCTACATAAAACTTTAGAAACATGAAAATAACCTTCTACTGTTAGCTCCCAATAACCAGAAGAATTAACACGAGTAGAGTGCAGTTCTCTCAAGTGAATTATATCTCTCCAATTCTTCATTGCCTTAGATAAGTAGAACAGTATTCAAGAAGAAGGAATTAACTACCAAATAACCCAATATTTATGCTATAGATGGGTATGAAATTTGAATCAATGAAGAAAAAATGGAATGTCTTCCATGCAAAGACATAGAAGCAGAATCACTCCAAGTCCCCAGATGAGTCATTATTTCTGCCATTTTTTTCTATATGGGGCATATCATCCTGTAGGAAAAAATATTAATTGTGCTCTATTCCAATCAGGAATTGATGAGAATTTTATATAGAAATATATACAAATGCATGAATTCAAAACAGTCATCTGTAGACTTTTTTATTTCACTTCTTCACCTCTTTTCCAACTGACTTTACTTCAAGAATATAAAACAGCGTGATTTATCTCTCAACCGTCTATGTGTATTCAACAATATTGGTATCACACAAAAAGAAAATCGAGAAGATTACATATAGAAAGGTTTGAGTATCTCTAATTAGTGTGACTGACACAGTAAGTCCATAAGAACTCATCACAAACTTCATTTTTCACACAGTTTTGCTGGTGAGGAAGAACATTTCTTATTGCATTTAGGTAATCATTAATGACATGACACTGCCATACATTCACATCCTTGTTTAAATTTTTACAGTTGTGGCAGACGTAAAGGAAGAAGATTGGTGCACAAATTGCCACTAGTAATGCTGCAATCTAATCCATAATAAGCCTGAATATTCCAATACACAATTCACTAGTGAGCATTTACTTTTCCTAATGTGATGTTCCCAAGTTTTATACTACTGAAACAACAATAAGGTTGTAAACTGATGTTTCCTACAGCTCTATGATTGCTGTGTGTATCATACAATTATTATGAAATTATGCAAATGGTCACATACATTGCAACAATTATGGCATATCAGACTGATTACCCCTCTATGCTTCTGCAAAGTAAATATTATTTCCTAAGTTGCAGGGTTCAGGTCCTGCCAGCCAGGTTTGGGTCCAGGTTCATTGCAGGTTCAGATTCAGGTTGGGTCCATAGCAGGTCTGCACCTCGGATTCTGGGTCCGAGCGGATCTGTGTATAGTTGCAGGGTTCGAATCCTGCTAGCTGGGTCCAGGTCCGCGTTCGTCACAGGTTCAGATTCGGTTTGGGTCCATGGCGGGTCCGTGTGGGATCTGCACCACGAACAGTGGGTCTGGGCATGCAGACCCACTTGGACCCATAGTCCATGGTGCGGACTCTACGCAGACCCGCCACAGACCTCGAGGGTTTTGGGAGGGGCCCAGGCGGACCTTTTGTGGACCCGCAAGAACCCACAGCCCATGGGGCCAAAAAGTATACTTTAAAACACATTAAATGATTTTTTTTTTTTTTTTTTTTTTTTCCTATAACCCTAAGGAGCCTATTAGAATACATCAAACACATTTTATTTCTCATTTTGGTGTGTCCATTTTGCAAGCTTGAAGAGAAGGTGCTAGAGATTGATTGCAGAGTCACCAATCCTTCCAAGGATCATATTTGAGTATTATCATCATGTTTCAAAATTTATTATTTGATCAACTAGTCTATGTTTTGAAATTTCATTTTGCAATTCAGTAATTCAATGTATGATTTTCTTTAAAATCGTGAACATAGATTAATGAGAGGGTATTTAATGTTAATCTTTGACATTTGGCATTGATTAATGATCAAGCAACATATATGCATACTATGAAATGATTTAGTTTTGCATTTTTGTGTGTTTCTCCTATTGTTTTGTATATATAATGCATACACACACACACAAACCCCCCCACACACCCCCCCCCCCCCCAACCCCCCACAAACCCAAACGGATTTATTTTATTTTTTGCCCGATCCCATACCTGAATCCAAACCCATCCCCAAACTGGCAACTTAGATCTTTTTCTCTATTCAATAAGAACAAAATGCAACAGCAAGTTTTATTGTTAACGTATTTGAAAATTATATTGAGATTCTAATTGAGAAACTGCTATGGTCGTTATCAGTTAGGTGCTTGAAATAATAAAGTAGTTGCATAGAATTGAAGCAAGCAACCAAAGAAATCAACACATGAAGAAAAGGAAAAATATGTACTAGTGAAATCCCTAGAGATACAAAATGTAGGAAATATTAAAGAAAATAATTCCTGCAATTTTCTAACACCCAATCGTTCCGAGCCTTTAGTAGCATCTCTACAATACTCCCCAGACAACCTTATTGTGGAGTAATTGCTTATTGAACAAGCTTTACTGATATACTCTGCTGTTACAGTCATATTTTACCACAACAACCCCCTTATATCATTCTTCACCCCTGGGTATATTTCCATGCACTTCCATTTCCTTTCAATTCTCTCAAGTGCCTTTTATGACCCTTACAAGGAATACATATGCTAAGACATAAGCAGACATAGAAATAAGTGAATAACACATCCCAAACATCAAGAGAAACATTATTTTTCTACCAGCATGCTTCCTTTTTTATTAAAACTGAATTGATAAGAACAAAACTGCAATGGCACCAATGTAACTGCCATTGCACATGCAATACTGCCACTAACACAAATCAAACTACCAGCAACTCAATCAGCACCCTACTTTATCTAGTGGCTTTGCCAGTACACAAGTGTTCCTGACTATTTGAAATTAACATGGCTTTTCTGTCTTCTATGTTTTTGCATCCAAATCTTCATTTCTGCCTTCCTAATGATCTTAATAAGGCAACAAGAATGTCTCAAGCTCTTCTTTAGCATCATGAACTGTGAAACTAAGCCAGAGTTAACCGAATTTCAAACCATTTAGATTGAAATTAGGCAAACATAAACAAATTATTAAAAATTCATAAAAGTTTGATTCATATTTGTATGGGGAAAACAGCATAGTTTTTTTAAATAAGATACATTTTAGATGAGCGCTTTTGGGGGCTTTTTTAGGTTTCAAAATAACTCCTTTCCCAGCTTCTTTAGATAATCGAGAATTTTTTTCCCATACATGTTTATGGGTGTTTTTCCCACCTTTTTTCGAACAGCATATAGAAAGTCCACAGTTCTGCATGGCATGTGAACACGGCTGCCCAGATAATCTGTATGGAGTGTGGGTACATGTCGATTTCAGAAAGCAATTGGTTGAGGCTTATGCCTATCGAGGGAAAACTTAAACAATTGAAACCCGCAATCTTTACCATTATTAATTTAAGAATTCATTATTATCCTTTAATATTTAATACAATTTTATTTGAAGTTCGGTATTTTTAGTTTATTAATATAATAGTACAGGTTTAAAATGTTAGTTGTAAAGTTTATTTTTAAAAATTTATTAATACAATATTATAAATGTTGAAAATTTAATATTATTTTATTTATTAATATTTAATTTATCTGTTTTATGGTGATTTTGTTTATTGTGTATGCGATTTTCTAATCCAATTTCTAATTTTACACTATAAATATGCATATATCTATAATTTTATTTGTTTTGTTTGGACAAATCTAAATTTATTTATTAATTGTAAATTATTTTAGCATTTTGTGAATATATTATTTATTTATTTTTAAGTCAATTTATAAAAGGCAAAATTGATTGCAAATTTTTTTCAGTTTTTTTTCCCATGCCAAACTTCATCCAAATTCCATTGCTACCAAACTCGAACTTGAACCTTGTGACACAACTATGAAAATACAACTGATCAAATCAATCAATTAAGTTTTAATCATTTCCATGATGCAATTCAGATCATATACTTTGGATATTGAAAATCTTACACTTTGCAAGGCCTGTTTACTTGGAGACACTGGAATATTAAAAGGTCAAATATTTTATCAAGAAGGACAAGAATTTAGCAATACGCATCTTTGGTCATAGCAAAGTTCCTCTGTTCGATGAACAAATTCAAATATGGCAAGAGGCTCATTGTCCAGCTTTTTACTACATTTGCCACCAATTTCCCCTATCCTTCTTATCCCTTAGTTCTCCAAAGACATATTTAAAGGCAATGTTTGTTTCTGATTAATAGATTATATAAAAGATGTGGAAGGTAATAGAAGCATCAAATGTTGTTTTCCTGCCCTTTGGCAGGTTACTTATAAAGATTGTTCAAATCGATTATTAAAGGTCCTTAAAACAGAGGATGTCAAAATAACACCACAAGTTACACAATGAGGCAATGGGTAGGGTAGAGCCTAAAGGTGACCATTAAAGTAATACATCGGAATGTGCAAATAAGTTACATGCATTATAGAAATTCATTGGTCAAAAGGGGCATAATCAAACCCAAAAGTTCTTTGTGTGTTATTGGAATCTGTAAACCCAACTTCCTTCTACGTTCCTATCCTCTGTGATGATGCAAGGTGAACAAAGGGCTGTTTAGACTTTAAATCAATACAAATTTTCTAACTTAACCGGGAAGCCCAAAGGCTAGCTAATGAGGAGTTGCAAAATTAAGAGGATCCAAGCGGATAATATGCATACAAGATAGCAGATGACCCGGGAAAATATGTTGATTGATACTATTTATTTTGCAACATTTGAATCTTGAATGATGGGCTCTTCTCTATATTTTGAGATTTATCATTGGTTGAATGCCTTCTTTATAATCTAGGTACATGGTGGAACGTTTTGGGCATTGATGCTCGTAGGCCTCAGAGCTTGTCTCTGTATCTTAAGTCAGAACTGCTGTGCTTTTGATTGTATGTGTGGTAGGCATTGGTTTACGAATGCATAAAAGCACTGCCTTCATATTAAACTGTTAGAGCTTAAAATGCTTGATAGAGATTCTGTTTAATTTTAAGGCTTAAAAATATTAGTTGTCTAAAACATTTATATCATTCTACATTTTGTCCCTCTACTTAATTTAAAAGTTTTCCGATAGCATCAAACAACATCAATGATCACACGACTTAGTTGCTTTTTTTTATTCAACTTCAGATTAGATCTTTCAAATTGAGAAGCCAGCATACATGACAACAGACTTTGTTTCGGTAGATGAAGTACCATAGAAGTATAGTTCTCAATCCCATCATCATTGGATCAATGATATGTGAGCACTAACCAGTAAAAGGTGATTGGAATTTGGACTCCAAAATTTCTTAATAAATTGTTGCACTTTGCTTTTGGCAGACTAGAGATATAGATATGAAACCTTGTAAAGAGATAGTATACTTGAGGTTTTGTTATCAAAATTTGAACATTGTGCACATGTAAAGGTGTCATAGGTACCTTCGTTATCATTTCCCTATTTAATAATAATTCTACCATATATTTTGATGCCCATCAACAATAATTGACATGGAATGAACTGAGAGAATTTTATATTTTTTCCCATTTGTTATTTTAGATTTTTTTCTTTTCTCCTTTCTAGGTTTCCTTAAAAGTTAAATATAGTCATACTGCTCCTTTTTGGCCTGTCTTGTCAAGAATGAGTCATCTGAATTTTGCCTGGGATACAAACCTCTTGCACTATTGGATAATCTATTTGCAATAGAATTTTACAAAATGAGCATGCATTCACATTCATAAATAAAGGCCTTCAGAGTTTTTTAAGATACAATGAGAAGGCATCACCTCAAAATCGAGAAGGTTCACACAATCTGTGCTACCTCCTAACCAAAAAACACATTTAATGTAGCCTCAGGTACAAAAGGACAATCAAGTTTCTAAAAGTCGGTCTCTCTGGGCAAAATATGGCCAGATATTATCAGCTTCAAGCACAAGCTCAAGAACAGTTACCTTCTTCAACACACTAGCACATAATAGCCATGGAAAATCTGCCACCAACTTAATCATCTGACACCACTGTGCATGAATCAGATTTTTGAATGATGGATTTATGCAAAAATATTATTTGGGGATTTGGCCAAGACAATATGTCTCTAATAAAAGACAAGTATTATCTATAACTTATATGAATAAACCAATATTTTAAAAATTGGCATTAGCCGGAATTAAAGATCTTAGTATATAACTCAAGACCCAGCCCAAGTTAAATTAACTATTCAAGAATTTGTTCAATGTAACAGGAAATTTAATTGTTTATCAATAAGGAAAGCTTGGTGGACTAAACCTTAAAAGCAAATACTTATATGCTTGGAGCCAGGATTTGTGCATTTGTAGCAGGATCAAAGTAATATTAAGATGGATAGCAAGCACAGTAACAACTAATAAATTATTAAATTCATAAATCATGGGTATCACACAGACTTGCCAGAATAGGAGGTTTACACTAAACAAATAGATCATATGAACATCAATGAGATAGCTACGAGAAGATAATCAACACAAAACAATTAGTATTCTGAAGTAAAATTTAAAATCACACTTGCATATAAAAGTGCAATGAACACCTCTGCAATCCATATCGACTTTTAAACTAAGTAAATACTAAATAATTTACCTCTGTTCTTCCAGGCATGATGGGCTTGCCAGAAAGCAGTTCTGCAAGTATGCAACCTGTACTCCATAGGTCAACAGAAACTCCATAGTCTGTAGCACCAAGTAAGAGTTCTGGAGGCCGATACCAAAGTGTTACAACACGGCTAGTTAGAGCCTGCCTCTGGTCAGGATGAAAGAAAGTCGCTAGACCAAAGTCAGCTATCTTCAGAATTCCTCCATTGTCAACTAAGAGGTTTGAACCCTTGATGTCACGATGGAGTACACCACGACTGTGACAATGATCAAGCCCCAAAAGTAATTGTTGCATGTAACATTTAACCTGTTAAAAGAAAGTGATTTCCAGATCACTTATCACATGAAAACAAACTAGATAAATGAAATAAGAAAATTATAGTCAACCATGACTTTAGTCTTCAATTCAACCTGCCACATTGAGAGCAATAAATGTGTCTGGTATCTAATAGCAATAATCTGACTAGACAAGATAATAAGTCCTGAACATCTTATTTCTGTTAACCTTCAAGAAAATTAAGGAGTGCAGCTATATGCATGTGCAAATGTAGGCCTAATATGGATGGGGAAAAAATAAATTGTAGGATGCTAATCAATTGAGAAGAATTAACAAACCTGTGGTTCAGTAAACTTGATCCCAGGGCATGCAGCAAGTCCAGCAAGATCATGTTCCATGTACTCAAAAACAAGATACAGACTGCAAGACACTCCAGAAGTAACCAGACCCTCCAATTTAACAACATTTGGATGATCAAGTCTGCGTAACACTTGAATCTCTCGTGCCATAAACCTAACACTTTCAGGCTCCAAATTATCAAATCGTACCTTCTTCAGAGCAACAATCTTACCCGTATCAAGATCACGAGCTTTATAAACATTACTGTAAGTTCCTTGCCCAATCTGCATAACAATTTGCATTTACATTTTTCTTTAAATATATTTTAATCCTGCCTCCAAAATATACAAGGCATCTACAAATAGATTAAACTATAATTTGCCAAGACCCATTAACAATTGCAACTAATTGGAGCTATTATTAAAATGTCAAAACATTTAGAGCTTATAAATTGAGAGAATTAAAGTGACCCAATCAAACCAAATAGTGATTAGAAAACAGTTAGTTAATAAGAGGCAAACAGTGCCCTTTATCAACATCAAACAATATACCAGGCAACCAAGGATTTAGAAATCACAATCCCAGTAACTTGAAGTAAAATATTGACACTCTTTTCATTAAAGAACATGGACTTCTGTCACTGGAGGAAACTTAAACATTCAAACATTCAAACATGGATTTTTGTTTTACTTTAGTTTTTTATATTCAAATTAAAGTTTTGGAGCAATTTTTAGGTTGAAGATAAGATATCAAGATTCCAAGGTATTAATCGTTGTCCAAGGTTGTCTCAAGCTTTGGAGAGAAATGACAACTAATGCAAACTCAATCTTCAGGTTCAAATTGCCATTCACAAAGCGCAAAAAAATTCTGCACATTTGCTATAAACTTCAGACTTACGAATCTAATTGCAAACTACAAAAGAAATTCAAACGGCAAAAGGACAGTGAACCATAAGCCTTTTCAAACCAAACTTCATCATCAAAGACAGTGCATACATTAAAAAAGATAGCTACTTATGTCACTTGTAAACATATCTCAGCAAACAAACCATCTTGTATTTTGAAGACAAACAACTGGAGGATACATCAAATATCTCCCCACAAATAGTTCTTAATCACACAAATTGTTTCTTTAACTACATCTACATGGTAATGCTGTTGCTGTCCATCTTTATTTATGTGTTATTTTGAAGAGTTGCAAATGCATATACAATTTGCTAAAATGCTCCATAAATTAGACTCTGCAAACCAAACTTCACTCCCAGAAAACATAGAACTAAAACACATATAAATGCCAATCACGGGATCAAAATAGGTAAGTTGCATGGGTAAAATGGATGAATTTTACTTGCTTTTTTCCTGGACTTTACCACGGTTGCACACAAAAAACTCATTTAAAATTGCAGGACACACAATTTTGCTAAAAAACACGGGAAGGGGGGAGGGGGGGGGAGGGGGCGGGATGGCGAGACATTGGCAAACTTGGCAATTTCCAATTTCTGCAATTAGTCACAATTTCTACTTCTATGGTATATGCTATAATAAGATGCAATATTCCAATCCTCCCTCCCATTACATCAATTTAAACAAAGGATTGATCGTTAATAGCAACCAGTCTAAAATCTAAGGGAGTGTCTACACCAAATCTCCTCCCTCACCCAACACACAACAGAAACAGTCACATCAATGAATGTCTTGACTATCATATCATAGTTCCCAGGCTTGGACTCAGCAAAAAATATGCAAGACTCAACATAAATAGGTTTTTTTGGACAATTTACCTAGGTCGAGTTTCTGGAGAGTCACAAGTCACCAGGTCTCAGCCAAAGGTGACTCGACTCGGAGTCCTGGAACTATGTATCAGACAATACCTGTAAATTGATTCATACTCAACTATTCAAAAGTACAAATCTTCACATATGGCTTAGGAACACTCAACTGCCCACAAGAAAAACATTTTTGCACTTGAATCAAGACATAATCAACTATTCACAGTGCAACAACACCAACCAATTATAGGCCATGGCATACTTTTGGGAGGGGGGGCATTGGAAAACCTGGCATTTTGTTATTTTTGCAATTAATCATAATTTCTACTTCTATAGTACATACTATACTAAGATGTGATATTCTAATACTCCCTCCCACTACATCAATTTGAACAAAGGATTGATCTATTAATAGCAACCCATCTGAAATATAAGGGAGTGTCTGCACCAAATCTGCTCCCTCACCCCACACACACCAAACTAGTGGCATGAGGCATCGATGTATGTATTGACTATTAGACAATACTTGTGAATCGACTTACACTCAACTATTCACAAGTACACATCATTGCCTATGAATTACGAACACTCATCTGCCCACAAGAAAACACAGTTTGCACTTGAATCAAGACATAAGTATCCATAGTACAACAGCGGCAACCAATTATGGGCCAAGGCATATTCAACTATCCACAACAACAATACTTCTTGTTTTGTGGATCAAGACATACTCAACTATCCATATATACAACACATGGGAATTATGAAACTTACCAATTCATGTAGATTATGATATATGTTGTCAGTGCCAATATTTTTCATTTTTTGAAATTAAAATATATCTTTCAAAGCAATTTTCAACAAGAAAATATAAAATAATTCAACCTTTGTTTCTCCAAAAACCTATTTTGTATGTCCATGGATGACATGGCATTGTTTGTTGTATAAATTGGATTTATTTCCAGCCCTTGGGAATAAATAGCAGACAATCTAACATTTCAATGCACCAAAACTACTCTTCTGTGAAGAGTAGCAAACCATCTCTTAAAAAATCTCTTTGGAGAATTCAAATATACCAAATTGAAGCATCAACAAAACTTGATATAAAATTTACTTGGTTGTCACCCCCTCAACATACGATCCTGCACAAGCCTCATCGACAAATTGTCAAACAACACTTTTTCAAGACAACTGTATATTAGATTCACACCGTCTTCCTCATCAAATTGTTCATGATACTAATTGTAGCCTCAAAAGATTTGGAGATTTTGTTCTTTTCATCAGCTTTCCAAACCATCTTAAATTTCTAAGTTTCATTATGAAATGAGGAAGACATCACAGTTTCAAAGACTATGATCTGTACACTATGAGGTTAAATTTTTCCAAAACTTAATCTAATACAGATTTAAGTTCCCTGATCCTAGAAGTAATGTGTGGTTATGTATTTTAACAGTTGAAATTGAACTTGAGTTACGCTTAAAACACTTCAAACATAAATGGGAGACCAATAAAATTGAAAGAATTGAGAGAATCAGAAAGAGATAGGAAAAAAATGCAAACGCTTAATAATGTCGCCAGGCAAAACACACCTTATTAGAACATCCAAGCTTTCAAAACCAATGTGTGGTTATGTATTTTAACCATTGAAATTGAACTTGAGTTATGCTTAAAACACTTCAAACATATAAGAGAGACCAATAAAATTTAAAGAACTGAGAGAATCTGAAAGAGATGGGAAAAAAATGCAAACACTTAATAATGTCACCAGGCAAAACACACCTTATTACAACATCCAAGCTTTCAAAACCTGTTTGCAATCTCTTTTTCTTTGGACTTTGCACTTGAAGATGCTAACAATATCTTCGTGCTTAAAAAATCTTTCATAATTGTCTCCTCCAAAATTACAATAATTCTCTCAGAAAATTTTCCAAACTATAGTGAATTCTCAAAAGCCATAACCCCCTTTAAATACATTAAAATTATCCTTATTTAACCAAATTACAACAAAATGACCCTCTAAAAAGAATTAAATTGTTCATAACCCCCTTTAAACTTCTTTTAAGATCCCTTTGCTATTTTAAAATTTAGCCTCCTCCATTAATGGGGATTAGTTTTAACTATAAGCCTTATTTAATAAAATTTGGTGTCTATACTCGTTTAAATAAAAAGTTTTGCCCACTTATAACTAAATCCTCAAAAGGTGCAACAGAGGGCAACTATTTTGGCATAGGGGTGGTTGGTGGTTCAAACCCCACCAACCACTTTTCGTAAACAACCTACAACCTGCCAAGTAGATAACTATTAATGTCTTCAGCTTGTGGTCAAGCGCACATTGCATGGTGCATTGATGGGGAGGAAGAGTAGGATGTCGCATGTCATTAGTTCAAACCTCCAAATGAACTTTTGAATCAAGCAAAATTGATCTATAAACCAACTGGATGCCACAAGGCAAAATAATATTCGCTTGTCAGATGACACGTGTCACACTCCAATTGGGCCAATTGTACAACATATCTTGCCATGTTATCAACACAAACTGTCATGTCATCTTGCCATGAAAAGTGTACGATCTTCCATGTGTCACTATGTGATTGGTGAAATTGCCACTTCACCCTTCATGCCACATCATCTTGACATCACTAGTCAACCCTTTTACTTAGCAAATTTGATTAGTTGTAACTCTCATACAAACTCTATTTTCAAAACAGAATATAGTTCTAGAGTCATTGTGATGAGCACTATGACTTGGTGTCATTTTTGCTTGGATTTGAGGCAACCAGTTTTTCACCTTTTTCCATGGCTCCCTAATTCACATATTTGATCGAACATTTGACTACACATAACTTCTTCACATGAACTCCTTTGGGGCCCATTTAAGTTGTGTTAGGACCATGTCAAGGAACTCCATGCATTGAAGTTGTTTTTATGAATATGAGAATGTAAAATTTTCAGGATCCACCTTGATCATTCCTCCCCTAGAAGCTTTTGGACCTCCAAAAGTCTGTTTTACATACAACTCAAGTGATGGCGTGTTCACCTCAATTGTCCAATATCATGTGTACACTCGACTAGAATTCTAAACATATGACTCATCATAAGCACAATGGATAATCAGATAGCATTGTTAACACAATCAACTACACAGCCACCAATATTCATTATTACATCCATCATTCACATAGTACCAACTAGTAGGAAAAGAATCAATGACATTGAACAAATTGATGAAATAAAAAAAGTGTCAACTTGTTGGGCCTTTTGAATAGGAACATTATTAGAAAATGAATTATTCAAACCCTCTGTTACCATTACTAGCTAAAGACTTGCCCCTTCTTGCAACTGATCCTCACAACCCATTGTCGATGATGCTTGGCCATCACTGACTATTGTAGACATGAGAATCAAGTTATTACTTGCATTTATAATCATTTTTGAATGCTTTGTGTTTATAATTAATCCATCATTCTTCATGTGATGAGTGTTTACAATGTATTCAATTCCATCCTTAAACAAAGGATACCTATTATGCTCCATGTAGAAGATAGCTTTCCTAGAAGATAGCTTTCCTATCATATAAGTATGAGCTACCCAAGTCTAGTGGCACCACATCAAATTCAATCTCATCTATAAACTTAGATGTTGTTGCAAATCTTAAATTACATTGGTTGGTTACTTGCAATCTATTATCATTGCACACCCAACCTAACAGAAAAGGTCTTTTATGTGGCTTAGATTCCAATCCCAACTATTTAACAACTTCTTTGAAAATTAGATCAACTTGGGACCCACTATCTATGAGAGTGTTGATCTTAGTGATTTTAGAAATCACCCTTATATGAAAAGGTTCACATATTTTACTAAATTCATGAAAACATGACTTTTGGATGAAACATTAGTGGTAGAGTCATTGCCAATGAAAGCTTCACCTTTCAAACCCACAACTGATATCTTTGTTAAATCATAAAATCCAATCCCATATCTTAAATGATAGTTGTGGTCTTTTGCTTTCCTTTACGATCTTTCTTAAACCACTTTGGCTTCAATTCCGAATGCAATTTCCTATACTTCGCATCCTTGTACCCTTTCTTTTGACAATGTGAACAAGTAGGTTTTTCACCTTCGTCTTTCTTTAGTGTGGCAATTTTATTACCCTTCTTGTTGCCTTCAAGAGGAACAAATTCCTTCTTTGAATTGAAACTTGTGTTTCCTCCACCTGCTTCAATATGGGTTGCTTGAACACACACTTCATCATAATTAGATGGATTAAACATCAAGAGTGTATGATGTAATTGCTCTGATACCAATTGTTAATACAAGCCTAATTACTGGGGGGTGAATCAGCAATCACCAATTCAAACTTAAATCAAACTAATCCAAACTGATAAACACTTTAACCTCTTAAACATTCAATCAACACAATAGATAATATGAACTTCAAACAACATGTAACCATAAGAAAGTCATTCACACAAAGTAGACACAAGTTTTATCTCCTGAAAACCATGATGTGAGATGATACCCACAAATTGTGTACTCTTCTCAAATACACCCTATTAGGAGTTTGCCTGGTTAAGGGTTGTAAAAGCACTATTAAATGTCACCATGTTAAGGGATTTACCTATAGAACTGTTAAAGTCTTTAACTTGCGACCTAGTTAGAAGATTTTACAATAGGGACTTGTTACAATCCACCTAATTAAGGGATTTTGTTGTTACAGTGGTTAGCGAGTTACAGAAATAATATGATCTATGATTTGCACTACCTCTACTAGATCAGATCTAATTATACATTGTAACTCAACAACATACCGCACTATACTTTGGCTTGATTGCACTCGATTTTAACACTTGCTTTGTGATCACAACCTTCTCCAATTTTACAATACACTTGGAATCAGCAATTAGGTTCTTTGTTTTACCCTTAAGTAGACATTCGACCACCTTAAGAAAACCTAAATCCAACAATCCAGATTGAAACACATCTGACCATCCATACATTATTTTCTCCTAACTTTATCTACTCGCACTCAATCTACGCCTTGGAAATTGGTCCAACTCCATAAGCCATTTTGACCAAAACATAACTTTTTGAACAATCTTCCTCAAACATATTACCTCACTCAATGTGTTGTTAGATCCTTTCCACAAATCACACTACCTTCCTATATCTTGAAAATAATTGTCGATCCCAATGACAAATTGAAATTCACAATTGCTCCTCAAATCTTTACCAACTATTCTTCTTCACTAGTTCAACATTCACCTATTTACCTCTTCATCTAGTTTAGTTGTTTGTCCCTATTCACCTACTTGTTCCTGTTTACCTATTCTTCCAGTTTACCTATTTGTCCCTATTCACCTGTTTGTTCTTGTTTACCTATTCCTTTTAACATCACTTCCATATCACCAAAGTACCTTTACCTGTGAACATAATTCAGCGCTATCTTAACTATATCATCTTGACAATGTCATCAATCATATCCTATGATCAATCCAAGTAATTCATCACCGATCTAAAGCAACATTCAAATCATTTAACTATTTGTCACTGACTCCTTCAACAATTACCAAGTTTGAGTTCTTCTCACATAACTCACACAATTCTTCACATAAATAGGTGTTATTATACACGTAGCATCATGACACATAGATTAACCTTTATGTAGCATAGTAATGCAGAAGCATCTTGGGTTGTTTGGCAATCTTGCATCAACCAAAAAAATATTTCCTTTCAGTTGTTCTATGTTATTTAAGGAATGGCCTTTGACGTTCGTGTTTTCTCTTTCTGCGCAGTTGACTCCTTAATGTGGACCTATCGTAAATCCTTGTCCTAAGTTCGTGGAAACTAATTCAATCATATGCGGGAGTTATCCTTTCTCTTTGCTTGTGGCGTGTTCTTTCTTTACGGCTCAAGTAATATGCGGGTTTGGCTTGAGCGAGGTTACGTGTGGTATCAAGGCTTTCTACAACCTTGGGAATCCCTTCTTGGATCACATGTGGACCTATCTTTGTCCTCGTGGATGTTCTTTTGCTTAATTGTAAGGTCATTGATTTTTCCTTTGGGTCAGGATCTATATTTTGTCATAGTTCGCTTCACAAAACAAACTTGTGGTCTTGCTGGCTATATATTTTGAGATCTAGGATTAGGAAATAAAGCAATGAAGTTAGATAGAAGGAAAATAATAAGATTTGGCTCTGTAAGCCCGAGCTTCTAAGCTCATAGATCGCAATTTGTATGTTTATGAATGGCCTTATGCTTGGCATGTTAAAGGAAGATTGTCTCATCATATCTGCATTCGAATCTATATAATTTCTTGGGGTTTCTCCTATATTGTTGGCTTTTGTGTGTAACTCTTAGCGAGGGTAGCTTGAGATTGCCTCCTCTTGGCATCCTAGCCTTGCATCACATAGCAACACTTAATTCACACTGCAACTCATCCTTCGCTCTATTAATATGTGGTAACATGCTAAAAAAAACTTAGTCAAATAGTTGACATTAACGACAACCATATAACTGATTAATGTGTCATCAAATCTTGTTCCAATCCATATTACCTCATTTTGTAACATCACTAAAACATTCTTCTCTTTAATAAACTCAGCCAACAATCTTCCCACTGTATTACATCATCAATTATGCCAACAACTTCAATAATGTTTCTTGTGAATAAAGAGGAATACCAAGAGTTAATGCCTTTTCCTGAACACTTGTGTTTACTCTTGCATAGATTAACTTTTACTTGCCTGATATTTTGCCAATCCATTATAGCTTGTTGCATATAACCCATAGAATAAAATTGTTTCTTCAAAGCAATAAACTCATACCAAGATGAAATGATTTTACCATGCATAGCATGATCATACCAGATCTTTATCTCCCACCACACTAATGCAGTACCTCCCATTCCTAGAGTAGCCACCTAGATTTTGAAAGAATCATCGAAGATTTGTTGAACCTTGCAATACACTTCAATCTTTTTAAGTCGGCTATCTAGCTTCTCTATAAAATGCAAATAATTCCAACTCCAACAATACTTGAATCCAAAATGAAGCATCAATCTAAAATAAATATTTCTTGAATCCTGGGTCCTTAACCCTGCTTGCTTTAGCGATTGTTGTGAGGCCTCCTCCATGTTTGATTTACTTGTTGCTGCCATTTGGGAGTCCACTCTCCTTTCCACCCCCCACTGCTCCTCTCTCTCCTGCAGAACCAAACACCAAAACATATGTCCTATGAACCAATGGTTCAACACTGATTACAAATCCTTCCATCGCTCCGTACATTCTGCTTTAAGGCCCATTCCCTCGCTTTTGCTCGTCTGCGTTCTTCTTATCTCCATTTTCTTCACTGCAAGAAACGGTCCTTTGTCACGTCTCAGTGCAAGTCCCTATGCTTTGCGCTTATCCGCAATCCCCAGCTCTTCAAGTGTACCTTGTTCCCCACGCCCTCCACCCTTGATTTTCGCTTTCTGAACTCTCATACTATTGCACTTTATGACTTTCCTAGCCAGCCATCTATCCACCCCATTATGCCTCCCCACTGCCACTTGTTCACCCCCTCCAACATTTATGAGGCTGTTAGATCTATGAGATGCAGTAGAGCAGTTGATGAGGAGGGGTTCCAGGCTTGAACTTTTCAAGTTTGGTTCCTCGGTCCTTGGCTCCTACCTCCCTATACTCCTTAATAGAGTAGCTTGTACCAGTTTCCCTGATTCATGGTCAAGGCACTTGATTTATCTGATTCATAAGACCGGGCCTGTGTTTGACCCTGGCAACTATAGGACCATCATGATCGAGCATACATTTGCCGAACTTTATGCCACAACACTAAATGTTATGCTATCCAAAGAGCTTGACAAGAGAGGTTGTAGAGCTAGAGCCCACACCGGTTTTCAGGCTAACTACCAAACCATAGATCACATTTTGACATTGCAGGCTATTATTGAGGAGGCTAGGCAACGTTCGGCGAAAGTATATTGCTGCTTTGTAGACTTTCGCAAGGCTTTTGATTCCATTCCTAGGGTGGCTCTATTCCAGAGGCTTAGAGAGATTGGGATTTCTAAGACGTTGTTAATTGCTATTATGAGACTGCATGAAACTATGGTGGGTAGATTCAGGACTCCTAAGGACTTTTCAGTTCTAGTCCATAGCACCATGGAGGTGAAGTAAAGATGCCCTCTCTCCCCCACTCTATTTGGTTTTTATATTGATGAGCTTGAGGACTTCGTCATGAACTCCTCGCTTCCCGGTGATGGGTGTTACTTACATCAGGTCTTGATCTCCATTGTCCTTTTTGCGGATCACGTGGTTCTTCTAGCTTCTTCTTCGGTGGGTTTACAGAGGCTCCTTGATAGTTTGGCTTCTTTTTGTGACCAACAACAACTTGTGGTCAATCTGGATAAGACTCAGGTTATAGTCATTAATTGCTTAAAGACCTCTCATATTCACTTTTTCTTTCAAGGCCAGGGGATTGACATTACTTCTTCATATATGTACCTCGAAGTGAAGTTCTCTAGACCCCGCTTCAGTATGAGACCAGCCATCCAGTCTAAAGTCAATAAGGGCATGGGCTACCTTGCCATGCTTGAGAGACAGTGCTTCAGACATCACTTTCAGGACATTTCGTCGAAGTTGTCCCTCCTAGATTCCTTGGTCCAACCGACTATTCTTTACAGCTCCGTGGTTTGGGGGCCTTCTCTTTTGGCCTCGGATTGGGCCTCAATCGAGCATGTATAGACTCTGCTTCTATGATGTATCATCAGACATCACAAGCTCACCCCTTGTAGTATTATATTAGCTGAGTTCAATGCTCATCCCTTCAAACTTGTGGCCATATTTGATTTGATTTGGTTTCTTCATCACCTTTGTGTTTTGCGGATTCAACTGCTGATCAATATAGATACTCCTACCTGGCCTACTGCTCCTATATTACAACTGCAAGCTCCAATACTAGCACTAGAGCTCGCTGCTGATATGCTCAAGCAACCTCTCTACTGAACTTGATTGGGATTGATACTGACCGCCTCCCTCCATCAATTCTCGTTGGATGCCACTGTTCACCTCCTCCCCTCACGTCAGGAGTTGAACGAGCATGTCAGACTTGATATCTACAAACAATACATTACCACTACTTGGACTAACCCTCCTGGATGTTTACATCCGAGGATGGCCTTCTATGCTGAGCATTCGCTGGAGATCCGTGATAGGTTTGTTGTTTAACCTGGGTACTTATCTCAACATTGGTGTCATGCCCTGCATATCTCTTTGGGCTCCTTCAGAGTTGGCTCTCACCGTTTTCAGGCCCAAACTAACCACCATATAAATAGAGATGACCGGATTTGTTGGTTGTGTACTTTAGTGGAGGTTGTGACAAAGACTCACTTTATTTTCTATTGCCCTATCTATTATAAGATCAAAGGGAGATTTTATTGCCTATTCTGAGATTGTTTCTCTTTCAACATTCTTCAGTTACATTGATCAGTGGTGCCTCGCACTTTGCCTCCGAGAGGCCACCTTGCTCCGCAATAATACTCTACAATCACTACTTCCTCATTGTCATACCTCTGATAAGCTCATCACTACCTTTTTCTCACCCTTGTCTCTACCACAGGGTGTGAAAAGGTCGTCCAATACTACCACCATCAGTCACTTCAAGTCTGTGAGACCCCGCAGCAGTCTCTCCCAACAGCAACACTCCTCCTGTGGCTCTCAGAGACAGTCCAAGGCTCTTGATCACCCACGGTTATATCCTTTTGCTACCGATTTCTTTATGCCGAGGAAGGACCCTAGTCCTTGCCTTGGCATTTCTCTTCTTGCTTCTTGCTTCTTGCTTGCTTTTTCTTGGACATCATTTGGTGCTCCTGCTTCTGTCAGCTCACTTGTTGTAAGCTCTCAGTCCCATAGACCCTTTTGTAGTCTTTTGTTGGACATTAATAGTATTATGATTATCTTATCTTATCTTATTTAATGTTGCCAACAATAAATACTACAGAGGGATATGACAAAGCCTTTCATCTAGACATCCTTGTAGATATTGTCTGATTTTTCACAAGCATTCCCACATTAATTTCTTGCGATTGGATGAGGATTCAAGTCATCATTGTTCATTATTTGTGTGATCATGGTTATCAACCCATTCAGATGACTTCTGTTTACATGCTCGTTAAGATACTTTTTGTTTGTGTTTATATGCACTGAAATATTGAATTTGTTTTTTGGTCAATGAAGCATATTGAGCTCTATTTGTTATCTATGTATGAAAGAAATCAATACTATGCATGTTTTTAAAGGCATATTTGTAAAAATTACTGTAATTTTGATGTTCAATAAATTTCCTGAAATATATCACAGTTTTTTCCAAGTAGAGAGTTTTTATACTATGTCGAATAAGAGATACAAGAATATATCACAAACAGAAAATGCTTCTTAAGAAATTGACAAATATAAAATCACCTGCTTACCCAGGTCCTCGCACAACTCTTCTTTCTATTACTGCAATTGGCCATATATATCTGAATTTGTAAGTTCTGTGGCCCTATGATGCTAGGGGGTAACCCCGAAAAGTCAGAGACATATGACATGTTGGAAAGGGAAAAAATAATTGGAGGATATCAGATCTCCTTAAACCTGTCCGTGCTGAATGCCTGGACAAGGCAGACTATTCCTGATATATTCAATGTTACTATGAAAACAGTGACTAGAGGTGGCCTCAGGACCACAGAGCCAACAATGTGGCTCTTACAATCAACAAGTGCCCTAAAGTAAGCTAGATGCAATCCAAAGAGACCCTGTTGATTACCTCAGATCAGCAAATGAAAAAAGACTTGTTTTTTGCCAGTTGATGATTGATAGCAGGAAAATGCTATGGTGCAGGCTGCTGCTAGAGTTGCTGAATGGAACTAGGTAGAGGAGAATGAATTTTGATAAGTTCATCATTTGAAAAAAAAATCTTTTTGTGCTCTTTAATTAGCAGTATCAATAGTTTTCTCGGGATGAATATTAGCGGCCTTAGGTGCAAATTGCAATTACCTGGTTAATACACCTGATACTGTAAACTTCAGTACTTCTCTTATGATTTTGTCATATTAGTCTTCAAAACATAGCAAACAACCAGGCTAAAGAAGAGTGAAATTAAATTGCAACTCTTTTGATATTCTGATATATGCTTATTTACCCGTTTTCAGAATGCTGCAGAGTTTAAGAGCCCTTCAGCAACTGAACTTTCAACTAGTGCATCCCAATTTGCACAGGTTAGCATTCAATCCAAGTAACATTAACTTAATAGATCCATCTCCATAAACTGCTTCCATCTCATGAATATACAAATCAATTTTAGTTCCAATATGAATTCAGAAACCTCCTAACAAACTAAATGTTATGTTTTAACCATATGATACAGCACAATTGTTGCCAGTGAACATTATGTTTTAACAAACTAAATGTTATGTTTTAACCATATGATACAGCACAATTGTTGCCAGTGAACATTATGTAAATTCACTCTTTCATTGCTCCGCTTCAACCAAAATTTAATCGAGGGTAGTCCAAGGAATTTAGCATAGTTGGTTGAAGTAATGTATTGTCCTTGTGGAGACCTTGGTTCAAATCCCAGGAGTGACATTTTTATGGCTTTCTAAGGTGTGACTCTTGGAGTCTCCCATTTGTTGTTGTTCGTAAGGAATCACATGTTGTTGTTCAAATGAACACAAGATTTGTAAATGATATTTAATAGGAAATAAAATTAATAGAGGGTACCCTGATACATATGAATTGGTGATTGATCCCTGAACTTTCCACCTCAAATCAAAATTGCAACTACTATATGCCACAGATTTCCTAGACAGGGATTGGGTAAACTTAAAAATTTCAAGCTCCAATATTCATGGAAGTTGGTGGTGCCATTAGTTTTTAACAACAGCTAATGCAAACAAATATGTTCAAAGTTTTGTAGGAACCCGGTAGTTGAACAAGAATTTCATTTAAAAATCATTCCTAAAATTATTGGTTGTAATCTGACTTTAGCAGAAAAATCTCCTAAGCTGGTGGGAAAATTATCCGGCCCTGACCCAAACAGACCCCCTTAAATCTGAAAACAAAAAAGTAGGGGTCCCTGTTTAACTGAAAAAGATTCTAATTTATCTTCTAGCAAAAACAAATGTCTCCTCCATAAAAAAAGGTTCCTAAAGCCCCTCCATGAAACCACAGATGGGTGTGTGGGTTATGGAGTGTTTGGGGTTCAATAAGCAGCATGATGTGCCTTGTGGGCCTCCCACACCCTTTCTTTCTTTTTCTTAAAAATTTAACTGAATTTTTTACAGCAGAAAGAAGGGAGATGCCTGAATGCCCTTGGGACAGTTAAAGGACATCACAGATGTCCCAAGACGTAGTGTCTCATCAAGAGAGATTTCAGAGATGCAGGGTTTTGGGTGAGGTGGGAGAGGGGAGATTTGGAGGATGTTTTCCCGTGCATTTGTGTAAAATTCCATAGCATATGTCAACATGTGGCATGTCCCATTACAGTTGTCCTGACAGACAATTCAACTTAAGAAAAAACTTGAAAAGGAAATTATCTCAATTGACCTGATGCAATGTTAAAAACTCAGCATTTCACTAGATTAATTAATCCTCGTCAACATAGAATGACATAACACAAAAAACCCTACACTGAGCTAGAGGATTGCTCTACAACAGAACTTTTACCTAAGGCAACATAGAAAAACTCATAAACACAAAATTATTAAATAAAAATCCATCAAATTATATAGAAACAAATAGAAAAACTCGAAGGTACTTTAGAGTTTAATTCGCTGATGTTTATTGCCTGCTATATTTCAAGTTAACTACTCACTGCTCTAAATGAGCCAAAGGTCCAAGAAACATCTGTGCAGAAAGTTCCAGAGTACCTTGCCCAAATTTATAAACCTTTGCTCTAAAATGTGATATTTCTCCTCACAGCAGCTCAATTGGCATCATAGAACATTAAGGATCCATCAATTAACTCAACTAATTTGATTTCTATGAAAAGGAAACATAGATTATCAAATAATCATTCTAAATTATGATTTCCCCCATGCAACAGCTTGGGAACAATAAATCTAGCCAATCTGCTAATTCAACTCTCTTCTGTCCAAAACAACTTAAAATTTAAAATATTCATATTAAAATATAACTTTTCCCAAGCTGTCATAACTCAAAACCATCTAGCCAATTCACTATATTGACTCATTTTTCACTAAAATACATAAAACTTATAAAATCTAACTTTGTCAAAAATAGCTTTCTTAGCATATGGCTTCTTTAAATTAACTCTCTCCAAATTTGAAAAAAAATCGTTCATATTCATTATTTCCCTTCGGTGAACATTAGCACCCCACCAATTGACTAAAATAACTTAACATTAAAGGATCTTCGATCTAGATACTATTCCCACAGCCATAAATAGCATGTCATCAGTTCACTAAAACTCTTCTGGGTCAAGTTGACTTAGATACTTGAATGTCCATTCTAAATAAAAATTTCACCTGAACTCGTTAACTTGAATTGAATGATCTCCATTCTAGAATAATTTCCCCAAGCTATTATTAGCATGTTGCGAATTCACTAAATTAACTACTCCTCCAACCACGTTAACTTGAGTTTAAGCTTTCCATTCTAAAATGTACTACTCCATCCGACTAATTCATATAAATTGACTCGTTCTTCAACAGTTACTTAAAATGAGCAATTATTAATAGCATTGGTTCTAAATTCTGGTGTACAATGTTACTACATGACATTCCCCTCGCCATGAAAGCAATTCACTGCTATCGACCAATTCTCCATTAAAAAAATAATAATAATAACATTGATTCTAATAAACAATGTTCCCCTGACTATGCGGCCTATTCCCTCAAATTGACTTCAACTCCACCAAAAATAACTTTAAATTAAAAAAATTCAGCTCTAAATTGCAACTTCCCAGAGCTGTGATTACTCACTACATTAATTCTCACTATCCACCAAATTCAAGAACACTTGTTCTAAACTACAATTTTCGTCCCACAATCATTTCAATCTCACAAACTCACAAAATAAATACATTTTCAGAAGACATGAACCTCAAACGAGCTACAATTTCCGTCCCGCAATCAACTCAATTTCACGAATACATCAAATCAATCCATTCTCAGAAGACAGAAACCGAAACCTAAAATTCCATCCACCCACTGAACAAAAAACAGACAGCGGATCTGATAAAACTGACCTTATACAGCTTCTCAAAAGAATCGGCCTTTCGCGGGATCCAGCCCCTAATGGCTTCCCCAGCGACAGCTGTGAGCCAGGCAGGCCATCCAGCAGCCACCTGTTCGGCCTCCGTATGCTTAGGCAAATTGCCAGCCAAAAAAGTTCCGATCATCACATCAGATTCCGCCAGAAGAAGATCAGGCAAATTCCCCTCCTCATCCTTCTTCTTCTTCTTCCTCCTCCTGGCAATCTTGCTCTTCTCCTCGCCAAATGATCCACCGGGACTCTTCCCCGTCAATTTCCGGGCCTCCACGGAAGCAGCATTGCTTCCATTACCGGCACTTTCTGCGTCTTCTTTTACGAGCCATCTGGTGGAGCTGCGATTCGAACTCTTGCCCTTGGGAGAATCTTCAGTGTAGTCCAGAACGTATGCCTGCTTTGTGCAGACGCACCCCATGAACACGAGAACAAAAGTTGAGGGGGGACAAAAAAAATGAAAAAGGCCAAAAAAAGGCCAAAAAAGGGAAAAAGAAAAAAATACGTTTATCAGCTGAAACTGCGTGAGGCAGTTATAAAGGGCGGACAAGGGGAAGGAGATGAATTAATTAGGGGGTCTATAAAAGGCGCAGTGGAAATGTTAATTTGTTTTGGTCTAGTTGATGGGGTAACATACTGCGGCCTTTTAAGGTCAATTGATGGAAACGGTTTGGATAGGATCTAGACATGTGAAAAGGCATGTGACTCGTATAGGGGAATGGGACTAAAAGACTGCCAGCCGTGCTATGTGGGGATTTGTTGTGGGGTGTACGAGATGATGGGGAAATGCATGTTTCTCTCATGAGTCTTAAGAGGAGTTGGTCATATTTTATTCCAAGAGAGAGAAAAAGGAAAGAAATGTTTTTTTAGGTTATGATATGATATAGGGTTCTATGGATAGTTTATAATAATACGAGATTGTCTCGTATCCATAGAAAGATTCTTTATAGTCTATCGTATAGATATGTCTTTATCAACTACTTCGTACTTTCATTGTGAGATTAAGTGTTGGAAATGGTCAAAAAATGTGTGTAAGAGAGAGAGTGCTCATTTTGCAATTATGGAAATGTATCATTTTATTGGAGAGAGAGAGAGATGGAGTGTTATTTTCGCAATTATGGAAATGTGGCATTTTATTGGAAAGAGAGAGAGTGCTCTATTTTCAATTCTACGAATGTGGCATTTTGTTATTGAATAAGTTGCTTACAAGCACGATAGGGATAAATTTATGAATATTTTAACAACTAGCTCTTGGCATAACTTATTCAATGAAGAGTACATTGAGAAGTTGGGAACACTCATCATTGCATGCAAAAAGAATTGATTTATTGAATTTGGCATGTTCTCTCATAGGCTATGTTTAGCCTCTTGTATGTCAAATTATCTTCTTTTGTTTTTTTTTTCTATGTGCGTGCAAATGGCTTGTAGTGATATGGGACTACCTCGTACTTGTGCAAGTTTTCTTTACAATGCACAATATCAAGTTGTCTTTATATGGGTGTACAGATGGCTTATAGTAATATGGAGGTGATTTGTACTCATTGAAAGATTCTTTGAGTCCATTTTTTCAAGTATTCTTTATGTGCGGCTATAAATGATTTATAGTAATATGGGACTACCGTGTAGTTATAGGAGGATATATGAATTATTTTCCTTGGTAAATTTTTTTAATGGTATAAGATTTGGTCTACTTTATGAAATAACTAAACAAAATTGATACTATTTGGTATGAAAAGGGGATTTTTGGTTGGATTGAGCATTAAGACAAGATAGCAATGGATTTTGAATAGACTCTATATAGTAGTCTTGACTAGAAATAGGTGCAATTTTTTTCAAAGTAGGTGTCTAATTTCATGGATCGTGGAAAGGTGATGTCTTTATCTCACATGTCTATTTATTGTTATGTAGTGGTGAATATTTCTCTTTGGAGTATCCCAATAATGATATGAATGGTGAGTACTTATTTTTGTAGTATTGCAGCAATAATATTTTTTGGCTAGTTGAAAAATGAGATAGGTTATACCTAATGTAGGAACATTTGCATTCCTACATGTTGTAGTGGTTTTGACTTTGGAGTTGGAGAACCCGGTCGAAGAAGGGATGTTGCTTGGTCATTATTGGGATAGTTCCTAGTTGCAGTGTTGACCTAAGCACTCAGTCACTAAAGGATCTCAGTGAAGCTTGTGGTGCTCAATCGTTCTTGGGGTGTAGTGTTGACCGAGGAACTTGGCAACTGAAGGAGCTCGACAATGCTTGTGAGAGCTCGATCATCATGCTTGATTAGCAATGCTTGGCTCGCTTGGTGGTTTTGTTGACAATCGATCGTGAGGTTTTTCGAATGGTGTTCTTGTGGATTTGATCGACCGACTTGGTGCATTTAATGAGTGTGGAGTGTGATCGTAACGTGGAGCGATCATATAGATGTATGCGAACCTATTTGGGTCTTAGTGATTTATCCTATGTGTATTTAATGTTTGGTGTAAGTCGACTTGTGGCATATTGTATTTCTTTGGGTTCTAAATGATTCTGTTTGTAACAGGTGTCCATGCAAGAATTAAAGGAGGGCTTGGGTGTTAGGATTAAGCCTTGGAACATGTCTTACCTCATGTAGTAGCCAGTGATTCCCATTCTGCAACTTAATCTGATTTCCCATGATTTCTGGAATTACTTCCTCTCTCAGTCATTCTGCCTCTGCTTTGTACATTCAAAGCACTTCCTAATGTAGATCCACCTGAGGTTTTCCTACGAGTTTCCTCACTCAAAACCACACCGATCACATCATCATATTTTAGGGTACTAGATCTAAGAACAAAATTATTCACAACCATTACCAAGCCATTCCAACTTTCAGGCAAAGAACACAAAATCAAGAGAGCCCTAATTTCTTCATCAAAATTGATACCCATAGAAGATAATTGACTAGTAATAGTATTAAACTCATTTAAATGATCTGAAACAGATCCACCTTCTACCATTTTCATATTAAATAAACGCTTCATGAGAAATACCTTATTTGAAGCGGAGGGCTTTTCATACAATTTCACTAGGGTTTGCATCAATTCTTCTGTCATCTTCGCTTTTGTAATATTAGATGCCACCAATGGTGCCAGGCATAATCAAAGGCTTCCAAGTGCCTTTCTGTCCAAAAGATCCTAGTCGTCATTTGACATAGATCCTTGATTCTTAGTTTTGCCTTCCAATGGCTTCCATAAATCCTTCTGATGAAGATAGTCTTCCATTTGTATCTTCCATAACTGAAAGTTCTACCCATTAAACCTGTCAACCCTCGTCTGCCATCGCTCCCACTCAACCATGAGACTCCCACTCAATCTCGAGACTTTCCTACAGAGGATAACTGAAAGAACAACCTCTATCTGATACCACTTGTTAGGATTAAACCATGGATAGAAATAACAATTACATGTAAATATAAACAATATCAAAAAATAACAGATCACATAGAAAAGAACACAAGACACCAAGATTTAACGTGGTTCACCCAATCCCTAGGCTACGTCCACTAAATAGCAAGTCTGATATTATTACGATCTAGTGATTGCAACCTAATTACAATCTGTAATTCCTTACAACTCAATATCGCTGGGAGAACCAATTTTCACATCACTCACTATGAAAACACCTAACCCTAAGCCCTTTTATACAAGTAATTTTATGTTGCTTTAAGGTTACAACATGTTAACCATATGTCGGCCACAACGTTAGCCACGGCCCAAAAATTTGAATTTTACAGTACTTTCCTGATCAGTCACCACAAACTAACATGGGGTATAATTGTAGGAGCGATTTAGTCAGAGAGCTAGAGAGCACAGATTCAAGTTTAGAATCTGGAGTTATGAATTTGTGAGCAGAGCTAGTATCTGCAACTTGTGAAAAAAGGAGATTGCTTGATGGCTTGTGAGCACAACTTTAGATCTTGCTTGGTGTTTCTACCAGACTGTTATTGTGTTACAGATTTGGACTAGCTAGGGTTTGGGTTGGATCTCGAGGCATCTTGTCGAACTGTTATTTGTTTTGTATTTGGACATAATCGGGAAGGCCTTACAGCCCAACACATTGCATGTAAATAGTTATTTTATGAATCAAGACTTGAGTTTAGTATCAGATCTTGTATCTTATGTTGTGTTTTCGATGTGTTGTTATTGTTGGGAACTAGATCACCTCCATTGGGGGTTTCATCTGGTTCTGTACTGCATCAAGTGGTATCAAAATAATTGTTTGATCTAGTTGGTTGATCTTATTAGAGTGAAGGTTTGATCTAGTTGGTTGATCTTGTGGACTTGTTACTTTGGGTTTGCAAAGATCTTGAAAGATGCCTCCAAGAATATTGGACCCTAGGGTGATTGATGATCTCTATGATGTTGTGGAAACTAAGATTTCTGAGAAGATTAAAGCAAATTTTAGATCTAAGATGCAGTTGATGAAGAATGAGATCATGAGAGCTATTTCTAGCGTACTGAGTAATGTGGGTACTAAATATGGTTATGAGGAAGTTGTTGAAGACTTTGAGGCTACTAGATCTAGTGGTGAGGATAGAACTGATTGAGCGGAGAGATCTATGGAAGGCAGAACTAGTTAGTCTGATAGATTTGGAGTCCACTTGAAGTTGAAGCATAAGATGGATGTTTCTAATTTCTTAGGTACTTTGAATCCTGGAGACCTAATTTATTGGATTGGTGAATTGGAAGACTGCTTTGAGTTAGAGGATATTAGTGATCTATTCAGAGTGAGTTTGGCACAAACTAGGTTGAAAGGACATGCTTCTCTTTGGTGGAAAGAAGTATAAAGAGATAGAGAAGAAGAAGGTGAAATGAAGATCACTCATTGGAGATTGATGGTGACTAAGTTGAAAGCTAAGTTCATTCATGTTGATTATGGTATTGAGTTGTTTAAGAGATTGTAGAATCTAAAATAGAAGGATTTGTTTATGAAGAATTACACCAAGGAGTTTCATAAGTTGACAACTCGATTTGGACATAGAGAAATTTCTAAGAAGAAGGTGGCTCAGTATATTAATGGTTTGAGATTCAATATTCAGGATGAGTTTGCTATGCTAAAGATTGATTCAGTTGAGGATGCTTATCAGTATACTCTAAAGGTAGAAGATATGATGTAGGAGCATCCTGGGTGTAAGGGCAATCTTGCATCACCCAAAAATATTTCTATTTCTAGTTTTCCATTTTTGTGTTTTTAATAAGAGTTATTATTGTATAGAGTTGCTATTTGTGGGGGCTTGCTAATTTTAGTAAGTTGGTATTATGTTCTCAGATTGTTCTAATCTAATATATGGAGGTTCATCTTTGACATGTCAGCCTATTGGATGAGTTTTATTATCATATCATATGTATTGGTGCAGTTATTACAGATTTTCGGTATGAAATTTGGATATCCAAACTTCAGGCATAGCAATGAAGGCCTAAATGGATTTGAAATGAGGTGAAACCTCAAATTTTGCAATTGGTTTATAATAGCCCATCGGGTCAAAAAATTTCTAGTTATGGTCTGCAGAAGTGGACCAATCTAAAAATATAATTTGTAAATTGTCTTGAGCCAATCATATAATAAAATGTAATAGAATAATATAATATGAGGTTGGTCTGCCTCAAGGGTTAGGGCTTAGTGTTTATAACCTTCTCGGGCGGTTAAAAGTTCCTATATAAGGAAGGGCCATAGTTTATCTAGGACAGTTATGGGTGATAGTCATAGCTATGTCTTGCAGATTGTTGGAAGGAAGGGGACCATATGCATTTGCATATTGTAAATCTATAATTTTGCATTTGCAAAGATAATAAGAAGCCCATATTTTGTTCTCTCAATTTGTGTTGTTTATATGTTTCTGTTGTGTGTTGTGGTATTAAGGGGAGCACCCTTCATCAAGATAAATTGAAAAGAAGACATCAAGGTTGTTCCCAAAGGAAGGAGAAGCGGGATCATTCAACAAAGAATAAATTGAGTGTAGGAGGTGACCAAAACCTATTGAGCAAAAGAGAAGGACAGGCAATGATGAATTTAAGGGCACTTATTTTCATTATGGAGAAGAAGGTAATAGATCTTTTGAATGTTCTCAAAAGGTTGGTGATGGGAGAGTTGTTGCGGTAAATGAGAATGTGGACTCAGTCAATAAACCTGAGTAGGAAGGGGAGAATTTGTTGGCTTGATGAGTACTATTTGGTAAAAGGGTACTAGAACCTTGACAAAGGAGTAATTTGTTCAGGACTCATTGTAAGTCTGTTGGTAAAATTTGTAATGTGATTGTGGATGGTGGTAGTACCGATAACCTTGTTGCTGAGGAGATGGTTCAGAAACTTGGTTTGAAGAGAGTGAGACATCCTTGTCCTTATAGGATTGGTTGGTTACAAGATGAACATGCTTTGGAAGTGAGAGAGCAATGTCTCATTGATTTTCAGATTGGGCAGTATAAGGATCAAATGTTGTGTGATATTGTGGATAAGAGTAGTTGTCACATATTACACAGTAGACTTTGGTAGTGTGATTGTGGGGCTATGAATGATTGTGTCAAGAATGTGTTTATAGTTGAGAAAGGTGGCAGGAATTTTTCACTGATTCCTTTGTAGAATGAAGAACTTGACAAAAGGAACCTGAGTTTTGGCTAATGAGTTATGTTGAAGGATTCTGAGAGGGTTAGAGATCAGCATGGAAAATAGACCTGTAGTACACCGTGGAAGGATGTGAAGATGTAGAGCAAACAATTGACTGTTGTTGGAAGTGGTTGGCAGAAGTGAAACAAGGGAAAGAGTGTGCAAGTTGAAGACTTGGGAGACCTGTGTGTGAAGAACCAGTTTGGGATTTATGTGCTAAATCCTACAAGATTTTCTTCAAGCCTCTAAGAACATCTTTTTGCACTTGGGTTGTCTCATGCAGGAGCATCCTGGGGTAGTTTGCAATCCTACATGTTGCAGTGGCTTTGACTTTAGAATTGGATAAATTGGTTGAAGAAGGGATGTTGCTCAATAATGATTGGGATAGTTCCTAGTTGTAATGTTGACCAAAGTACTTGGTCACTAAAGGAGCTCAGTGAAGCTTGTAGTGCTCGATCATTCTTGAAGTGTAGTGTTGACCGAGGTACTTGGCAACTAAAGGAGCTCGACAATGCTTGTGAGAGCTTGGTCATCGTGCTTGCTTGGTGATGGTTGGATTGCTTAGTGGTTTTGTTGACACTCAGTCATGAGGTTTGCTGAATAACATTCTCATGGATTTGATAAGCTGACTTGGTGCATTTAATGCACATAGAGTGTGATTATGACATGGATTAGTCATAGAGATGTGTGAAGACCTATTTTGTGTCTTGGTGATTTATCTTATGTGTATTTAATGTTTGTTGTAAGCCAACTTATGACATATTGTATTTCTTTGGGTTTTAGATGATTATATTTGCAAGCGGCTAACTTGTGGTTGTGCAAGTATTTAAGGAGGGCTTGGATAGAGTTGTAGGAGCGATTCAGTTAGAGAGAAGAGATTCAAGTTTGGAATCTGGAGTTGTGAATTTGTGAGTAGAGCTAGTAGTCACAACTTGTTAAACAAGTAGATTGCTTGGTGGCTTGTGAGCACACATTTAGATCTTGCTACGGTGTTTCTACCAGATTGTTGGTGTGTTGCAAACCTGGACTAGCTAGAGTTTGGGTTGGATCTTGAGGGATCTTGCAAAATTGTTGCTTGCTTTGTATTTGGTCGTAATTGAGAAGGATTTATAGCTAGGCACATTGCATGTAATCATTTGTTTACAAATCAAGACCTGAGTTTGGTATCATATCTTGTATCTTGTGTTGTATTTTCACTATGTTGTTATTTTTGGAAACTAGATCACCTCCATTGGGGGTTTCATCCAGTTCTATGTTGCATCAATACCAATTTAGGACAAACCAAATAATCATTTGTAATTATGTGGATATGTTATATATTTTTACAATAGACTTAAAAGGAGTTGGAATTGATATTTTATTGGAAGGATGATTTTTTTATATATGATTTTTTTTCTTAAATTTTAAATGATACGAAATATTTGTTTATTTTCTAAAATAATTAAAGAGTGATGTTATTTGGTGTGTGGCTATGAAAGGGGGATTCTTTGATGGAATTAGCATTTTGACAAAATAGGAATAGATTTTGAATGGAGACCTCTACATTGATCTTAATTGGAAATAGAGTGTACAATAAAAACTAACATGCAATTTGATTCAAAGTAGTAGGTACATTTTCATGGTTTGTGGAATATTTATGTCTTTTCTTTCTATGTTTTAATCAATTAAATTTATAAACAAGTTTCATTTAGTGGTGAGAAACGTCTTTGGAAATGCAATAATAGTATTTCTAGTGAATACTTGTTTTTGTAGTATTGCAATAACAATATTTATTGGCTAGTCAATAAATAAGACATGGTATAATGATTTAGGACAAATTGAATAATAGTTGGCTAGTTGATAAATAAGACCTACAATAATAGTATTCAGTGTGAGCATCTCAGGTTAAAGTGGTCTTGATTGGAAATGGAGTGCATGACAAAAATTGCATACAATTTAATTCAAAGTAGTTGTTCTAGATTCATAAAATGTGGAAACTTGATGTCTTTATTTGACATCCATTTTGTTCAATTTAATTTATAATCAAGGGTCATTTAGTAATGAGTGTTTATTTTTGGAGTATAGCAATAATATTATTCATTGCAAGCACTTGTTTTTATATTATTGCAATAATCGTATCTATTGACTAGTTAATAAATAAAATAGGGTATACTAATTTAGGTCAAGTCAAATGGTAATTTGAGATAACAACTTTACAAGCATTACATTATAATTGTAAACTTATGAATAATGTAGTGGTTTTGTAAAACTAAAGATGTATAATTATCAGTATTATAAAAAAATAGATCTAAATATAAATTAATACAAATTTAAATAATGTAAAAAATGAGATAAAAAACTTAACCAAACTCAATTGAGAAAATAAATTTTAAGATGATGAAAACAACATTCAAGTAAAAAAATAGGGAAAAAAATTAGATGGGGTTTTCTATAGAAGCAACTTTAGATAGAATAGTTATGAAGGTGAAAACTCCAAATGGAAGATGGGTTCTTCTTTACAAAAGTAAGGCTTCAAGAAGAAAATCAGAGGACACATGTAAGTGAGCTAAAAGATGCTAGTGTCACACCCAAATCCTTAATCATTTTGGGTCCCAAGGACTAGAACATCAACTAAAGGTGTGAATAGAATTTCTCTTAAACTCAAAGAATTAAGGTCATATTTCTTTTTGTTGGTGTAAATAAGTATTCACTATTTACACTTACTTAAGTTTACTTAGGTCAATGTATTATTTTATTATTTCTTAGGTGAGACACTTAGGAGTTTGTGTACTTTTACGAGTTGTCATGTTGACAACACTGGAGTAAGCAACTCTAATTCAGTACATGGTGTCTTCAACACTGGAGTTTACATAATTAACTAAGTTGTCATGTAGAAAACACAGTTATTCACACTCCTATTTTAGCACATGGTGTTTACACCATAATTTTGTGTGCTACACCTTTGTGGGCTTATCCTCTTATCATCACACTTACTCCTATGCTTAATGGAGGATAACCCACACTTGGTGGACATGTGCCTAGTTGTATGACTTATCATGTTGCTGACTTCTAGGCATTCTAGAAGCATTCCAAAGGCCTTTATATACAGGCACTTCTAGTGTACTTTTACATTGAATTGAATTGAATATCGTCATTCTGATCATACTTTTTTGGTCTACTGTTGTGCTCGTAGTTGAGTTCCTTGGTCTTGGGTGATTTTTTCTCTAAGGCAAGTTCTTACATGGTATCAGAGCTTGGGGACATTATCTTCACATAGTTGTTTGAGACCATTCTTGCTTTAGCACCTCGACCCAGATCTGGAGAAGACACAGATATTGGGAGCATCTAGAGCCAAAGCAAACCTCACCATTGTGTCTGAAACATCGATTCAATGAAAATCAACTATAAATTTGCCTATATTGGGCCAAAGTCATTTTGAGGCAAAAAAAAATTGCAAACTGACACCTGAAGGCTTGATTTGCAATTTCAGTATGGTCATTTGTTAGATCTGTTGATTTATGTTTCATATTTGAATTTTATTCTTCTCTAAAATTATTTTCAAATTCCAATATTTTCAAAAAAAAAAAAGCCCATCAGGCCTACAAAGATTTTTTTTTTGCAGGAATTGGGCAGTGAAATCCTAGCCCTCCAGGTGGAATATTCTGTGAGAACTCGGCATATTCTATCAAGTCGAATCTCTACAAATTTTGGTGTTCATATATTATAGCGAGCAAATTTAATTATTTTAGTCAGCAACAACAAATCCAGTGAGCATTACCAGAATCAGACATCAATAGGCGGCTTCAATTTAAAGACCCAGTGGCATTGTCACAATTCAATCTCGTGGGGTGTTATTTTTGAAATAGTTGAGGTTTCATTGCCATGGCAATGTGGGATTAAAATCCCAATGATTCCCGCCCATTAAAAGTTTCTAGCTCCCACAAAAACAATCGACAGCTGCCCACAAAAAGTTCTTGACAATCTTCTCAGTGACGTTGCCTCACTGGCCTAGCCAACTCCTATCAACGGATTTTAAAATTCCCAACACCACCTGCTGAATATCGGTGCCCATAGCCATGTTTTTCAGTGCCCAGTCACATCATGCCACGCAACACTTCTACTTAGCCGCCAGCTCATGTAGCACAAACCTGGCCTTTAACCCTGCCACATTAGCATTATGTGGCTCCAGCATAGCGTCGGTGGAACTCCTAACAAAGATGCCAGCTCAGTTGCCCTCATCTATGTCAACACCTTGCAAGCTCGACACATGGCAAAACACAATCTGACTTAGTAGACCCCTCAAACTAGTGAGAGCCCAACCATATGCATAGTTGGATGACATGTCAGTAAGTACAAAATTGCCACATCAGCAAGTCATATGTTGATGTCATCTGCCACATCTCCTAGATGACATTTTTTTGCTAATGTTAGCTAGGCACTGTCATAAATTTGATGGTCGTTTGACTATCATTCCTAGGCAAATTTGAACTCCTGCGATAACCATTTGATCGTCAAATTTAACCTTGTCTTTTGCTAATCAGACCCCTCTCCAAATTCTTTTTTGATTTGACAATCCAACTTTTGGAGGCCATATCTCAGTCATCTAGACTCCAAATCAAGTGCATTTTTTTTTATTTTGGCTAAAATTTCCTAAATTTTTCAGTGGTGTGGTTATTTTTTGGTTTTTGTGCACAAATTTGTCAAAATTTTCATCTTTTGGTAATTGTACCTGTCCAATCCTACATTTTGCAACTTTAATTGCTCCGTATGGGCTCATCTAGACTCGAAAAAAGGTTCCTTTTTTTGTTTTTTGAAAGTGCATTATTTTTCATCTACTTTCCAAATCTGCAATGAAATTATAGGGTTGTGTGGACAAAAGTATCACTTTTGGAATTAGGTCCTTTTTTGCATTGTAATGCTTTGATATAACTTTAGAATTGTGGTATATCTGAGATACATTGTAATGTTCCAGTTTTGAACTCCAAAAGGAGGTTGTAAAAGGAAAAATCAGAAGTCCACTAAGGCCAAAATTGGCAAGTGGCTATTGTAAACACACTGCATATAAAGTGCCAAAAGCATCTTCTTTTTTTTCTTCTTTTTTGTGGGGGGGGGGTGGGGTGTTTCTTGGTGTTGTGTTCCTCTTTTCCTATCATTTTTTTCATTTCTTGCATCATGGGAAATTCTAAGTTTCCAAAATTAACACCACATAACTATGCTACATGGTCCATTAAAATGTGGTGTCAATTAATGCATAATCAAGTTTCTCAGTATGTAGATGGTACCCTTCCTAAACCAACAGGTGATCAAGTATCTGAAAGTGATATTAATGCTTGGGAATCTGCAAATAGGAAAGCCTTAGGTGATATTATGTTGGGGGTTGAAGACAAAATTCTCTATCAGATAGAGAAGTACAAGACATCTAAGGATGCTTGGGATGCCCTCAAAAACCTATATGGTAAAGTGTCTGAGGAGGATGTTTACAAAATTGAAGATGAGCTTGTCTCCCTAGATCCTAAGACATTTGATTCTATATAGGATTTCATCATTAAGGTGAATGAATTAAGAACAAAGCTTGATGATAGTGGTAGTCCTATTAAAAATGATAGGTTAATCTATCTCATTCATAATAAGCTGCCATCTAAGTATTGCACATTTGTTTCTTCTTACAACACCACAAATACTACATTAGGGGTTTCCTATTAGAAAGTCACTTTTGATTGTTATGCTCAATTGTTGGATGATGAAGAAAAGAAGTTGCAATCAATAGGGATTCTCTAGTCATCCAAGTCTAAGGCATTGGTGGCCAATAATGAGGGTTCTTAAAAATTAGCTACTCAAACTTCAAATAAAGGAAAGGGAAAGAATAAGAAGTGGAAAAATAACATACAAGAGGATACAGAAAAGACAACACCACCATCAAATCAACAAGGCAAGTCTTCCTCGAATTCAAAAAAGAAGGGGGACACTAATAAGGAGAAGAAAAAGTGTGCCTATTGCAAGAAATTGGGTCATGATGAACATGAGTGGTATCATAAAAAGATTGATGAGTTAATTACCATCATGAAGAAACACAATGTTCCACTACCTAATGCTTATAAGGAGAAAGGATCTTCATCTTTAGATTCAAAAGGCAAAGGGCAAGCATTTATGGCAAACTCAAGTTCTTCAACGAAATGGATTCTTGACTCAGGTGCCTTATATCATATGGGTTCTTCAAAAGGATATTTTTCTTCATTGAAGTAGTCTAAGGTACCACACATCTTTGTAGGAGATAATACAAAAATGGAAGTTGAAGGGAAAGGACATGTGGAGATGGAAAATGGGGAATTCAAAGATGTTCTCTATGTTCCTAACCTTAGCTCTAATCTCCTCTCAATTTACCACATCACTCACTATGGAGATGGAAATAAAGTTGAGTTCCTTCCAGATTCAATAATGGCCACACTCTCAAAGATGACTCATTGGTTGCACTGGGGAAAGTTAATCATGACACAAGGTTGTATCATTTCTCCCACTTTGTGCCTAAGTCTCCTTCACATGCTTTGTTGACTCAATCTCATTCACTAACTAAATTATGGCATGTGTTGCATAGACATCTTGCCTTCCACTATCTTCATCAACTTTGCTCAAAAAATATGGTCAAAGGTCTACCTACAATCAACTTTTCCTAAGGTGAATGTTCAACATGTTCAGTGGATATGCACCTAGAGGAGAAGTTTAATGAAGGGAAGTCTTCAAGAGCACTAGTTGTTCTTTAGTTGGTTCACATGGTAGTAGCAGGTCCTTTTGTAGTGACATCAATTAGCTAGGTTCACTACATACTCACTTTCATTGACCACTTTTCAATGCTACACATGGGTCTACTTTCTTCATCATAAGAATGAAGTCTTGGATAAGTTTATAGTCTTCAAGAGTCATGTTGAACAACAATCAAGGAAATCCATCAAAGTTCTTCAGATGGACAATGAAAGTAGATATGTAAACACAAGACTTAAAGACTTTTACAAACTTGAGGGTATTGATCTTCATAATCCACCAACATTTAGTCTACATAAGACAAATGTTGCAACACTGAGGATACAAACTCTTAAGTCAATGGCAAGTTGCATGATACAAGCCAAGTCTCTTGATCCATCACTTGAAGTCGAAGCTATAAGCAATGCCAATCACATACTTAATAGGTCTCCTCATAATGTCTTAGATGGCAAGACTCCTTTTGAGGCATGGTGTGATAGAAAACCAATTGTGAAACACTTCAGAGTCTCCGGTTGTCCAGCATGGGCAAACATATCTTCTAGGGGATGCAAGGCACCACCACCTAGGCCTTGTAATTTCATTAGATATGAAGATGGTGTTAAGGCATATAGACTTATGGATCTTGAGACACAAGAGATTTTCATAGAGAGGAATGTTCACTTTGAGGAAAGTTCACCAAGCTTATCCTCTAATCCTCTCTGCACTTCATACATTGTGGAAACTAATAGTGACACCAGTGATAGTGATTCAATAGATTTCGATATGTAGGATCCTATTGATATATATAGGAAGAGGTTACATCATCAGCACATTCCACATGCATATATTGCCATAGTGATAGGTCCAGCATAGTAGGGTACACCTAGTCTTCTAGCTCCAGAATTAGTGGACTTCTTGACTGATATTTTAGGTTTGTTTGTGGAGTCACACATAGCAGATTTGGGAGACATCATTAATGAAATACATCTTCTCTTTGATGAAGAAGATCCTTCTTCAGTTGTTGCAAGGGCTCACTCTGACCCTCATATCCGTTCTCTACATGATCAATCTTCACAAGTTGATATGATTGTGGATACTTATGTACAACGGTTGTAGGAGGTCTCTTTATCATTTGAGGAGACAATTAGTTCTTTGGGATAGGTTCTACATCCATCCTTGCTAGATCCAACATTGTTCTTTTAAGCAAGATTGGAAGGGGCAACAGTTAATATCGACACAGGGATAGTTGAGCAAGTTTTAGAGGCATCATTGATCATCAAGATTCTTTCTAGACATAGGGGAAGCATCTCACCCGTACCTCTACCATTGCTTCTTCCAAAAGGGAGGAACATTATTCAACAATAATGGATCAGCGTCTACATTGGAGTAACTATCATTGATCGACGCTCTACATTTGGGGGGGGGGGGACTTCCTTGTCTCTCTTCTTCTTCTCATACTTCTCTTTTGTAGATACTTGATGTATGTTGTAATGGGGGGTCTTGATTACTCCATCCATCCATGCATCTTGATTTTTCATTTCTCTTTTGGGGGGGAGGATTTTTCCCATGAGGTTTTCCCTCTTTCTCCGCTTTATAAGACATTGCATTGGTTTGTACATGGGTACCTAACATGTCCTAGTAGCCAAGACCCATCTTGCATTTCATCCTAGCTTTTGTAAGCTTAAGTGCATTCCCTTAAGTTGCACTTAAGGGAGGTGTTGGTGTAATTAAGTATTCACTATTTACACTTACTTAAGTTTACTTAGGTCAATGCATTATTTTATTATTATGAATTGTTTTATTATTTCTTAGATGAGACACTTAGGAGTTTGTGTACTCTTATGAGTTGTCATGTAGAAAACACAATTATTCACTAAAATAGACATGGTGTCTACAACATAGTTTTGCATGCTACACCTTTGTAGGCTTATCCTCTCACCATCACATTTACTTCTATGCTTAATGGAGGATAACCCACACCTAGTGGACATGTGCCTGGTTGTATGACTTATCATGTTACTAACTTTTAGGCATTCTAGAAGCATTCCAGAGGCCTTTATATACAAGCACTCCTAATGTACTCTTACATTGAATTGAATATGATATCATCATTCTGATCATACTCTTTTGGTCTACTGTTGTGCTTATGCTTGAGTTCCTTGGTCTTGGGTGAATTTTTCCCTAAGGCAAATTCTTGCACTTTTGATATTAATGCAGAAGGTTTGGTTAGATCTATACCAAAACCAAAAGAGATGGCATTTTTCATGAAATTGATTGAATAATAGCCTATGTTAAACAAAGTGGGGGACTAGATTGACAAAAATCAATTTTAAGGAACAAAAGTAAGGACTTTGACAAATGGCTCTTCCATAACATATTTAAAAGGAAGATTATAAATTGTGTTCCATACATGTTGGCTGACTATGACTTTTGTATTAAAGATTAGGAACCAACTTTTGACCCTTTAAAAATAAAAATATTAAAGCTCCTCATGTGGTTGAGATTATACTAACTTTCTAACCATTGGGAGTTTGACACTCTCAAAAATATTAAATCAAGAGGTGGGCAACAATTAAAGAAACTTTAAATCAATTGTAAATAAAATCTAGCAGTGTTTACCAAAAGGAAATAAAATAATTTATAACACAAAAGAAATAACACCATAGAAAATTGATCCCATAACATTGTGATTACGTGAAAAAAACCTTGCAAGAAAAATAAATCCAATAAGAAAATATGAATGACTTGTATTATTAACATTATGTGATTGCAAAACAACACTCTGAACACCTCTCAAGTCCTCAATCTAGTAGGATAACCCTTAAAAATAAATCATTTAGAAACATTGTTTCTCCAATAGCATAAACCCACAATATATATAAACTCTTGCAAGTGGTAAACAACCATGGTATTAAAAAACAACTTTGTACAAATTCTCTTATCATTCTATTTGGTTGTTGTGGAGGTGAAATTATGGTTTTCTATATCATTTTATGTACTCTATGTTTGTGATATGTATGTGTGTCATGTTATCATCCTATACTCATGTTGTAGTCCTTTACTTGTGCATGCATTATGGACAGTGAGCTTGTGAAGCTTGGTAGTTGATCTCAAGATTTAGCTATTTCATTTCTAGTTCTTAAAATGTTTTTTTGTTAATTGTATAGTTTACTTAATTTGGTTCTTTTATATCCCATCATATTTAATCTAAGCCTTAAAATACAATGTACATAAACCTATTGTTCTTGATAGTAAGGTGGTGCAAGGGCCAATTTGATCCTTGGAATTTTATCAATCTCAAGAGCACAACAAATTCTATTGTCCAGATTTTGGTAAACCAAATGTGATTTAGGGTGCTTTAAACCATCTTTTTTATTGAGTGATGATCACTTCCATATTTCCACCTAATGGTAGGTCATGCAACATGGACATAAAATTCATACCTATCAATACTCCTTATATAAAGATCCCTTTCCTCTTTATAGCCAAGCAATAAGCAATGGAATTTTTTGTAGAGGTGTGATGGTTGATGTCATGTGTGCATGGATGTAGTCATGTAGAAGGTTCTCTTTGTCAATAGGTTACATCATACAAGGTATGATGAGTGTTCAACAACCATAAGATCTCATGATAGGCTATCACTTCCTCTTTTGAGGTCAACTACCTTGAAGGTCTAGGTAAAGCCCAAGGTGGCTTTCATAACCTTCTTATTATACTAGAATAAGATTCATTTTAAGTCAAGATAGGCATTCCTGGGCTCATCTTATTGGAATTTTTCCCCTTTATGGTGTATGAATCAAGTTCTCTTGTGAGTTACCATACACATTATCTAAGATACTATTTATTGACCCTAATATCCTATGGGGCTTCTTGTTAGACTATTGTTGGCCTACTCTAGTAGGGCCCCTACATCCCTAACAAGATGTTTATTATCTTACATATAATAAATACAAATCTAAGAAATTATTTTTAATTCTATAACACTTATCCCCTTTCATGTGTTTACTCCTTCCATTCTACCCTATCATGTGGATTAACATTATTTTTTCTTTTATCCCTTATTTGTTGGGGATACAAGGTAAGCATATGTCATAGGAGAAGCAACATTTTCCACTATGGATATTACAACCTATGTTGGACTTATTAGTTAACTTGGCATAATGACTAAGTGAAAAGTGATGACTAATACTCGACATGACAAAGTTCTAAGTGTTATCATTGGTAGGCAACTAGTAAAGGAATATGCCCAAGGGTTCAAGCATGAACCACCATTGATAGGACCTCACACTAGTTAGGATAAGGGATGTGAATATGAGGATCTACAATAGGTAAAAGAGGATAAGTGAATATTTAGTTGAGGATTGAGCATGAAGGGCCACCAATGATATGAGATGACAAAAGGATCGTTAGGAAGAGTGATGTGAGAGGCACCCCAGTTGAAGTGGTTGAAGGACACAAGGACCAAAGCTAGATATAGACTCACAAGAAGACATACATGTTAGAGTAATTATTTGTTACACTTATTAATTAGATCATGTTGATTTAATTAATTAAGTTATTTATTACTCTAGTTACTCAAGTTATCTCTTAGGTGCATATAATTAATATTTTATATTAATTATATTGCACAAACTAGCTTTATTTCCCTTTAGGGTTTCATTCACCTTTAAGGTTGAACTTTTGTACTCTTTGTTTTCATCTTGGAATAAAGTTTTTTTTTCGCTTTCACACCATTGAGATTTTCCAAGCTTTGCTTTTTCCTTTTCTGGTTTCTCTTCAGCACAGGTGTTTGCATGCAGGTGTTCTTGGCGATTTGTGAAGTAGGTTTTTACAACTTCTACATGGTATTAGAGTGTCTCTGCTACTTCTTGGTTTGAAGAGTTTGAAGCCACGATTTGGAGTCAAAAACCCCAGCTTTTTTGAGGTGTTTTCCTTCAATCAGGAGGAGGGCATTTTTTTGGCTCACTTTGGGCCAAAACAAACACTGCCATTACATTTAGAAGGCCCATTACAGTCAGGATTCATATAAATTTTTTGAATTTTGGTTATTGCAGCATCAGGCAAATTTTTTTTGGCCTCCCAGAGGGTCGTACAAATGACTTTTTCAAAAAAATTTGTTTGGGTGACCACAACAACTACTCCACCTAGGGGTACCATGGCACCACTTTGGTGCCACCACAACACCTCCCAGGCTTAGCTTAGGCACCACCTCCACAAGCAGCTCAACCGTGGTGCTGCTGACACCTGGTCACCGCTCTACTGGGCTGCCACCTCCACGATAGCGTAAGCCTCTACTTCTGCCAGTGGTGCTCCCAATCCCCTCTGCACTAGCATGACATCACGCCTATACCATTTTTTTAGTAGTACACATCACTTTTCTAGCACTATTTTTTGACCTTGCTGACATTATTTTCCTATAGGATGACATCACTATCCAATCGCTGATGTTAGTATTCCGATAGCCAAATTCTTTTTTTCAGCGATAGGCTGCTGATGGCCGTACAACCATCAAATTTTTTGTTGTGACTGTAATTTTCTAGTGAGCTTGTCTTTTGGAGTAGGAGTTGGTTTTTTGGATACGGAGGCCTTTTTTGATCCGAAAGAAGTGCCAGAAAGCTAGTTCCTATACAAAGACATTGATGTTGGTTTCATTTTGTTCTGAGTCTATTTGAGCTCCTATTTTTTTCTTTGAAGTTGAGGCTTCTATTTCCTCCTTCCCTGTAGCTCGTGTCTAGGTTTTCTTCTCAATTTTGGTGCTTTCACTAGTTGTTTCTTTGTTTAGTTGTTTTTCAAGGGATATATTTATATGTTGTAGGGGGGAGCTTTTTCTTTTCTGTAATTTGCTTCAGAATCAACCCTTCTACTTTTGTCTTCTTCTCTCAATGGCAGACTCTCATGTTACCTACCTTACACTTCACAACTACCATACTTGGAAAGGACAGATGACTAAATTGCTTATGGTAAAGGGGTTATGGTCATGTCTCGATGCAACTTAGCCAATTCTATAGAGGCCTTATGAGGTTCTTATGCAGTACAATAAGATGGATAAGGCAATGGGCCTCATTGCAATGAATATTTTAGATGGGTTACTATTTCACCTAGATGGTTTGACTACACCTAGGGCTATGTGGGACAAGTTTTCCACCTTGTTTGGCACAATGAATCAGTTCAGGGTTCTACAGATAGATGCAGAGTTTACCTCCTTGGTTCCTAACTTATTCACTAGCATTGAGGACTTCTTGATGAAATTCAAGTCTCTTCGATCTATGTTACAGGTTGTTGGAAAGACAAAGTCAAATGATGAGTGTATCTTTCTGATATTCTCCAAGCTTCAAGGTCCTTATCATATTTTCACTTCTACCTTCTACTCCACTATGGATGCTCTAGGTGTGCGACATGTTATGCCCTCTTTTGAGACATTCTGTGATAGTTTAACTCATGAGTAGTCCAAGCTCATTCAAATGGATTCACTTATAGGTTCACAGTCACATGCATTACTTGCCAAGTCACCTTAGGACACACATAAGCCAAAGTAGATATCAGATTCCTCTTTTCAGCACTCTAATGGTCCTTCATCATCTTCTTCTAAGGAGAAAAAGAAGACTGAGACTCCTACCTATTCCTATTGTCAAAAGGGACCTAATGATGAGTCACATTATTTTTAGAAGAGATTTGATGGCTATGAGAAATAGATTGCAGATTTACGAGCTCTTCTTCAAAAGAGCACTGTTTCCTCTCCATCCTCTTCTACCTCACAAGGGTCTGCCTTTCAGTCTTCTTCCATCTCTTCAACATCTACACCAGATTTTGGATAGGGTCATGCATTACAGGCATCCATTGCATCCCCTTCCTAGGTCCCTTGGATACTAGATTTAGGTGCTTCTCACCATATGGTATCTTCTCGAGGGGTCTTTTCCACTATTGAGGCTTCTCCCATTCCTCATATTCTCATGGGGAATAACACTGCCCTAATATTTTGTGGGAAAGGTTCAGTTGGCATTCGGGATGGTACATTCAATGATGTATTGTATGTTCCATCTTTGTTTGCAAACCTTCTCTCAATTTATTAGATTACACGCAGTGGATCAAGGAAGACAGTTGAGTTCACAACGGATTCAATCTTCGTTCAGGATAGTGTAACAGGAGGTCTTATTACTATAGGGATAGTTGATCATACCACCCATCTCTACACCTTCTCACACTTTGGAAAACCATCTCCATTGTTAGGCACAACTCTTCCCTTTCGCAAGAGCATCATGTGGTGCAGTTAGGACACTTGAACCTTTGTATTGTTCTCGAGATCCTTGTTTTGACTACCACACCAAATCTAGTTGAGGTTTTTTCTCTTCAACAAGATTCTACTTCCACTCTGTCAGACCCTCTATCTCCATTCATCAAGCCTCTAGGTTCACTTGTTACAGATTCTATAGAGGACATTCATCTCCTCTTTCATGACAGTGCTAGCACACATGCATTGGGGATTCCCTTTCAGGATTCTCATGTTTTCTCCTTTGAGCATCAATTAGGTCTTCTAGTCATTCAGTGGTTTCCTTGTTCTGTGCCCTTGTTTCTTCCGCATTGGAGTTCCATTGTTTCATTCATTTCTACAGGGTCTTCATCATTCTAGGGGGGCCTTTGGTGTCTCATCTCTCTCATGGGGGGGCTGGTTGTACTTATGGCTTTGAGAGAGTCTCTTGAGCCATTTTCTTTTTGTTATTTTTTCATCTCTTTTTGGAGAGGAGTTTTTCCCACTTGGTTTTCTCCTTTGTCTCCGATTTACAGAGATTTCCTTGTTTTGGGTACCTGATCAGGCCTTATTGCCGAGACCCATTTTCCTACTTTCATAACTTTGCTAGGTTAGCTTACCTCTTGAGCTTCACTTAAGGGGGGGTGTTAGAGTAATTATTTGTTACGCTTATAAATTAGATCATGTTAATTTAATTAATTAAGTTATTTATTACTCTAGTTACTTAAGCTATCTCTTAGGTGCATGTAATTAATATATTAATTATATTGTGCAACCTAGCTTTATTTCCCTTTAAGGTTTTGTTCACCTTTAAGGTTGAACTTTTGTACTTTTTGTTTTCATCTTGGAATAAGGTTTTTTTGCTCTCACACCGTTGAGATTTTCCAAGCTCTGCTTTTTCCTTTTCTAGTTTCTCTTCAGCACAGGTTATTTGCATGCAGGTGTTCTTGGCAATCTGTGAAGTTGGTTTTTACAACTTCTACAATACATGCTTATGAAGGTAGGCACCTACTCATGGGTAATCATGAGTGGTTACATGACACACACATACACAATTCAAATTTGAATATGAGTTGGATTTTTAAAGTTGGTTTTTAGCACCTGAGATTTGGGAAGCATAAAAATACTTTTGACAATCTATTTGACACTGTCAGTGTTGCTGATGTTGTTGTGATTGCAGAGAAGAGAAAAAGAGATCACATCTACAGACCAGAGAGCAAAACAATAGACAAACAGACAAACAAATGAGGAATAATTTAACTAGTTTAGTTCATAGGAAAAGCTAAGGAAAGGAAGAAGATCAAAGAATCTTCAAATATTTATCAAGGAGACCTATAAGGAAAGATTATGTCATTCTTAGATCATTCATTTAAATTTATTTCTTACCATTACATCTTTTGTAAGACACTAACTAGGCAAGATTATTTAGTAAGGTTTTGTAAACCCTCTTGCAAGATACCTCCTATAAGGAGTGTTTGTAAATCCTCTTACAGGTATCTTTTACAACATTGTGTAATCCTCATGGGTCATAACCATTCCTAATAGAATGTGTTCTTAGAAGGAATGTTGTAGCTTCTAACAAGGCAACCTTTGTATGCATTAAAAGGATAGTGTGTATATTACTCCTAACATGGTGTTCATCCTATCACTGATGGTTTCTATGTACAAAAATCATGTATTATTGATGAATGCATTTCTGTGAGAACTTTCATGGTTTTATAGTGTTTCTTTTATTGTTTTACTACTTTTTACATTACTAGTGTTAAAGTTTGTCCAGTTTGTAGTTAAGCTAACCAGTTTGAAAGTTTGTACTAATTTACCCTCCCCCCCCTCTCTTGCTACTAGTTTAGGACAATTTTTTTAGTAAGATCTCAAACCCTAATAGCAACAAGATTAACATCTTAAGGGAATATCTAATGGAATCTTTTAGACTCTAGAAGTATCTCAAAGAAGCTCTTGCCGCCATTGATGTATTGAAAGATAGACTACACACATCCCTAACAAATAGAAAGAAGTTGGTAGAGAAACTCAGTGAGAGTCAAGAATTCATTGAACAACTAGAAGATCAATAAAGGCTAGAAGAATATAAGGAAGTTATTACTAACCTCATAGATTACAATGAGAAGTTGAACAAAACTATTGCATTGATGAAGAAGAGTAGGAGGAGACAATGCCAAAAATGAGCAAAATGCAAGAAGAGAGAGATAATGCCATTCTAGCCAAAGGTAAAGTTGAGAAAGTGTTGAGAAGTATCTCTAGAGGTCAAGAAAATAACTAGGGAATAAATAAGAAATAAATATGCTCAGAGAGGGCAAGTGGAAGAGGATCACAACCACCCTCGCATGGAGCAATTCACATAACTTAGTGGACAAGTACTCAAGCTAAGTGAAGAGATGAAGAGTATGAATGAGAGAAATGAAGAAATAAGGAAGTTTAATGATGGCTCAAAGAAGATAGATTAATAATTATGATCTCAAAGGAGAAATAAAAGCACCAACAATCTTGGATACGAAGGTGATAACAAGATTGAAGAAAATGAGTCTTGTGGAGGAGAAGACCTAAACTTCAAGAAGCAAGAAAGGACATCACCAAAAGGTAAGAATTATGGAAAAGCCACATGTTATTGTTATGGTAAGATAGGTCATACTTCAAGTGCATGTTGGTTCAAATAGGTGTCACCTAGTATTCAATGTACCTTTGATGGATACTATTACAATTGTCATCGCTATGGTCGCATAACACTATAGTGCAGATCTCATTTTAATAAGAAAAGGATTGATAGATATTGTTATTATTGCAAAAAGTATGGGTATAAAATTGAGGATTGCACATCCAAAGAAAGATCAAACCAATCATCCCCAAAGTCAACAAGCTTCAGTGGAAGGGACAGGTTCCCCATACAAATGTGGTCAACTTGTAGAAATCAAAGCCATCTTGCATCGTATTACAAGATGAGTTTAGGTTAGAGAAACAACACTAGACCATTGAGACGTACTGGGTAACATGTTTCAAGTGTGGCAAAGTTGGACACCTTGCAAGAGATTGTAGGATTAAAGGCCATCCAGACAACTAATTCCCTAATAGTAAAGCGAAAAGAAAGGCTATGAACACAAAGGAAGCTAGAAAAGGATTTCTACAAGACTTGGATCAAGAAAAGAGATGAGAAAGTAGAGGCCAAATCTATTGAGGTTGTGATCTCACTTGTCAGTGGTGAGACTTTTGAGTCAAACTAAGTTGTCATAGCTTAAGGGGTTATACAAACTAGGCAAGTCATATACCGATCCCCTAGTCTAAATCGATAAATCACATAATATGATTCCAAAGGTTGTTGAGTGTTAGATACACTAGCGAATATACACCACATGTAGCAAAATGGAGAATGAGTAAAAAAACATGACTATTTCTCAATGGATCGTAAGCATTTATTGACACATGATAAGTGGTAGGTAAAAATTTTGTTTACCATTATAACCCTAATGCTAAAATTCAAGGCTCTAAATAGATACATTACGAGCCTTCACCACTTTACAAAGTTGAAATATCTTTAGCTTTCAAATTTGTGAGACCCTAGCTTTCAAGTATGAACCACTACATATATTTAAGTATTGTATTGAGTAAGTAGATACATGTACGAGGAGTGATTTGCAAGGCAATTTACTGTGATAAGATGTGTGATTGCTACCAATCAAAGATCATATCCAATGGAAGAAGAAACCAATATTGGTCAATGAGAGGGTCACAAAACATTTTGAATATGAGGGCATATGAAATAGATTTTGGAGGAGCAATATCATCACTCCCAGTTGATGTTATTCTAATTGAAGATGTAAGCGGGTACTTGGATGTCAAAATCCATGAAATGGGTGACAAGGAAATATACAAACTGTTTGAAACCTTTTGTGAGAATGGACTTAAAAATGACAAGTGCAAACATTTGGAGGAAGCCACCCTACGTCAAGTTGTAGATATTTCAAATTTATTTCATGAAGATTGGGTGAGGTATGTGCTGAGCAAGATACAAGATCAATGTATGTGGTTGGAAAAATCATAGAAGATCATGAAGGATGTAATAGGGAGAGTAACTATATTTAGTTTTGTTGGAGGGATAATAATCACAAAGACCATCTCCACAAAAAATGTTGCTAGGCTCACTCGAGGTCATCAAGATATAAGGGCTTGCATGGTGAATGCCATTTGGGACTCTGAAGTGAGATGTGTAGCAATGGTGATTACTTAGATGATATAATACTCAATCTAAGAAAATAATGTTCCTAGTGGTAAAATATATGAAGCATACCACATCGTACAAAATCATGCCATACGTGATCTAAGTGGATGGCTCCATGGGCAAATTATGGAAAACCTAGGTAAGATAAAGAAATATTACATCAATCAAACTCTTAAATTTGGTGCAATAATAGATATATTGTAATCACCCAAAAATGGTTTAGTAAATTATAAGCCCCCTTTTCAACATTTTAAATCTATATACCAGACTATACCTTATGCTTAATCAATTTATAATTATTTACTAATCATTTATCTTTGATCAAAACATCACTTAAATAATTTATTCAATTTTAACTTATGGTTTGGCCACCTTATCCTAAGTCTTTATTTAATTAGAAGAACACACTCCCTTTTAATTAAATAAAATCCCCTTTATCCTATGTGTGCACATAAAAAAAAAAAGAGGAACTTCCTAATTAAAAATAAAAATAAAAAGATGTTTTCCTACACATTGAATGCACACTTTCCAAGTCAAGTGGAATATCTTTTGCCTCTTAATCCCTTCCACACATCTTTTTCATCTCAAACATATCCATTGATTTTGCCTCTTGGGAGTCTTGTGCACTAAAGTCAAAATGAGGATTATTCTCCTCCATAGATTTTGTCTCTTAATCCCTCAATGTCTATTTATTTCTAAAAGGAGGCTCTCTTCTCACACTCTCATATATTTTGGAGTTCATGCTATTGTTATGTTGATGCACTTTCACTTGATTTCTTGAGAACTTGAGCACTCTTACTTGCATTATCATTTAGATTACTTGCATCTTAGATTAATCTCTCCTTTGTTGTATTTTAGCTTAGATCACCCAGTTTAATTAGGACCATAATTCCCATCTTGTTAGATTAACTTTACTTTCCTTGTACTTGTATTACATCATGGCTTAGTCTTTATATCATCATCTTAGTTGCATTTACATTCTCACTTTAAGCTCTTTGAAGTTTGTAAGTGGACACATCCCAAAAATGTGAAATATCTGCGAATCCCCCTGAAGATCGTTGAAAACTAATAAAAATCAAAACTTTTTTTTTTTTAAAGTGTGTAGAATGGAGTCTAGTTTCTAAAAAACTACCTTGTTGCAAAATCAAACAAATGAGCTAAAATCTAACCCCCAAATACTACACGTTGATTTTTTAGAGAAAATGGACACACATTCAAAATAAATTATAGTTGAAAGGCTTAAAATATTATGAATTCAAAATAATTAATTATATGCTTATATAGCTAACATAGAGATCAAAAATATCATGTAACCTGATTTTATCGATATTCAACCACAGTGAAACTTGATGAAGAGCACACAAGAAAAAATAAGCATTTTGGTATGCTTGTTGGAAAACACATATCAAACTAGCTCAAGACCACCAAACCTTTGGGTTGGATCTCCAAGGAAAATCCAATCCTTAGTGAAGTACTTTTTAAATGTACATTGTGACTATAGAGACACATTTTATTCTAATTTGACAAGTTGTAATATATTGTATTCATAGATATCATTATAATTCGTATATTTGAATGATTTTATATTTATAAATCTGTGTATTTCATATGTTTGAATGATTTAACATGTAGAAATCATCACCATGCCAAGGAAGAAAGCAAAAATTTAAACACTAAAAAACAAGGAGAGAGATTTGGCAATTAAAATGGATAAAATGAGTGTATTACATGAACAGAGAAAATTACAATCCATTAATGAAATTTTGTCTTTGGAAGAGGAACATGAACCACCAAGAGAAAGAAGCAAAGATTTAGAATTGGAAAGACAAAGAGAACACATGAGACTCTTACACTCAATTGGATAATTAAATTGTGAAGGTAAATCATCTTCCAATATTGGAATCACGTCATCATCTGATGTTGAAGAGACATTGTGTTCTACATCTAACAACATACACACTCCAACATGTCATGTTGAAGATACAACATCAACATACCAAGTAGGTCATATTCTATCTTTCACATCTTATTGCCAAGGCACATCATCTTCAGTTAAAGGTACACAATTCACCCAAATTTGTGTTGGTGCTCAAAACATTGAGCCCACTAAAGAGATTAGAACACCTTCTACAATTTGTTTTAGAAAACCAAGATATTTGATTGATATTGATACTAATATTTTGTAATCAATGCTTGAAAAGATTCCAAAGTCCACTTGTCAAAGAAAAGTTAATTGTATATGGTGATTATTCTTTGAAGACTTATATGTAATGGGAAGATGTCAATTATTTATTTAAATGATGAGGAATTTTAAATGTAGGCCCATCATGAAGATTCTTGGGCTAAGAATGATGGATGAGTCAAACAAAATAAATATTGTAAAGAATCTAATAAGTGCATGTGACAAAGTGGGTTGTAAGTCATGCACCAAAGATAATAATATCACAAGATGCATACTTACATAAACAATAGTAAGCACCCAAATGAAGAAACCTTGACTCATTAGAAACAAAAGTAAAACATTGAAAATAGGTAGAGGTACTCTAATGAGAGCCATTAGAAGGCATGAAAGAGTGGAAGGTCCAACAAAAAATTGAGTTATGGACATTTAGTGGTAGACTACCATGAAAGGATAAAGAAATTATTGAAGCTTTGAAATGATTGAAGATTTTTGAAAGAATAACACACTTCTCTCCCCTAATTAAAGAGATGTTGTAAGAAGGAGGATTGGTAGTAAAAATTGTGATCTACATGCAAAACATTTTTTGCATTTAACTCAAACATAATTCTTACAAAATTTATCGGAATGTATCCTCAAATTAAAATTAATCAAAGATATTTTGAAATGGGTAAACCTTTTTATGTGAAGATAAATCACACACACACACACACACACACACACACAACTTGTTTTTGTAGGGTACATATTGAATTTTGTAACCATTTTTATGTTTTAAGGCATATATTTGTATTTTTGCATTCTAACTTTGTTATGTAGGATTCTAACGTAAATGAGCCTCCCTAGATCTTCAAGGGAATTCATTTCTACCATTTTATGTGAAAAAGGGGATGGTCAACTATTTTACAAGTTGTCATGCTTGAATGGCACATGTCTAATTTGTGGTGGTTTGGAATGTTTATCAACATATGGATAGTACACATACAATTAGAAATTAAATAGTATTTTAAAAAAAATTATGAGACTACGACATACGCTCTAAAAGATTGGAAAGAGCATAAAAGATGTGATTTAGTAATTGAAAAGATTCAAATGTATGAGTTCATGAATATTTTTAGGACACGATGGTATTATTTGCAATTCAAGTTGTGCAAGGAGACATTTCCACTAGATACCATTGTTTCAATGAGCAAGTGGTATGTCTCCCCAATACATTATTTGTATCTATGAGAATAGGTCTCTTATATTTTGGGTATAATGCCCATTGTAGAAAGATTTTATTTTTCAAGATCAAATCTTAAGCTGATCTACATCCTCTCCATATCTTCAAGCAACATCTTCTTCTTTGTGTTCTAGTTTTTTTAAAAGCTATAAAAAACAACACTAGATCTCATATTCCATCCAAGAAAGATAACAACACCAACATCTTATCATAGTTGATTTCCCCTTTTTATGGTCATATTATTCATTTTTGAATCTATATCTTCAAAATATCATCTTCATTTGTCAAGGTGATTTATTTTACCTTTCGTCTCACTAGTCTAAATTTATACTTAAATATTCTTAATTTAGAAGCATGAAAAAATTCATTATCTGGAACAAATTCTTTACAGGACAAGTTTCTAACATCGTGTCTCTCTCATCAATTGAGGGTGGTTCTATCAAAATTACTCTATCATGATAAGGATCAAGGCTTGCTTTTAAGGCTTGATCAAAATTAACATATCCCCCTTCTCATACAAACATCTATTGAGTGATACTTTCCAGCTTAAGGGTGGGTTGTGGTGACAAAAACATAAAGGGTGATACAATTTTAATACATTTTCCTTTTGGTCCTCGAAACCCTCTTTTAAAGATATACTATGGAAATACCTCAATTATTTCATCTACATGAGAAATCATCTTATTGACTCTTGTAACAAGATCCTCAATATTTGAGAAATCATCAAAACATGGAAAATTATTATTTCTCCTCCACTCTTCAGCCCTTGTAATCTTATAATATCATCTTGTTTAAGCGATCCATTCTCATACGAATGTATTTATTTTTGTTTCTTCATCTCACTAATGAAACCTTCAAGATCACAATTCTTCCTGGGTTCATCTTGTGGTAGATTGTAACTGTTGGAAGTTTACTAGAAATTGAGATACTGAGGATGAGGTGAATCATGATCTATAAAACTTTTATCCCACAAAACAACTTTACTATATTCATCGCATTAACCATCTCATATCTAACTTATGCATAACATAACTTGAAATATCAAATGTTGTAATAAATTTAAGCATGCATCACATCCATGAAATGTAAACACATAGCAAAAAAGATTTGGTAACCCAGAAACACTTCAAGTTGAATGTAAAACTGGGGTGAAGATGACACCTACAAATCTTCACTATTGCAGTAACAAAGTTTGTTTGTTAGGACTACAATTTTCATCACTTCTGATGATCTACCCTATGAGGGGTCTTCTCTTTTCAAAGCTTTAAGATAGTTAGGTCTTACCTTGATCAAAGGATTTTACACTTACAATGAAGTAAGGATTCTATTAGGAGATTTATAAAAGTCTATTAAAACCACTCTGTTAAGAGATTTTCCTTGATACAATCTGTCAAAACTAATTCAGTACATGGTCCTTTAATTTGTAGTTATAATTGATGATTATTGATCTTCTCCTTCCAATCTTTGATTTGATCTCCAATCTGATATATCTTTAATTGGTCCTTCACTGCTTTATCAGATCGCTAACTATGTTCTTCACAATTTTCGCATGCAACATCCAAAACTTAACTCCTTAGCTCAATACTTCACATTCTCATCCACACTGCATCATTTGTATATCAAAATAGGGTTTAGATATGCCTATTTAAAGACATCTATAGAGTCTTCTAGACACTTCCCTTTTAGCCTCTTCATCTGATTGGTTGTTCATCCCTTACAGGGATCGATTATCCATGTCAAAATGTGTAACAACCTTCGTAACAAACTCTATGATTATTAAATGTTGTGGCCATGTCAGCTTGAAATAGTTAACCTCAAAGTTTTTAGCATTCCATACATTTATGTTCTCTTTGTGTTACTCGGTACACACTTTCTATGATGCTCAGTCATAATTTTTCTTCCTATTAATGCTCGACCTTAACTTACTCGACTCCTTCTGTATGACTCAACATTCATGTGGTCTCTTTGCTCGACATTAACTAGGCTCAGCTTATACTAAAAGTAATCGGTGAACAAAGACTTGTTCGGCTCCTATAGAGCTCGACTTATACATGATTATTTACAAGTCTTTACTTGACTCGGCCTATATAGAGTAACTCAGTCGCAGTGATGACTGACCAACTCTGCCTTATATATGATTAAGTGTTTGACACTAATAGACAACAAAACTTAGAGATACCAACATACAACAAGTATAAATAAATTGTGAATTCATGTTAAAAGACACTAAATGTAAGGTCAAAATGTATATAATAAAATTTAACTATCTAAAAACAATAATTTATAAATATTTTAGATTATATCTAATGTAAAATATAATTAAAATATTTCTATTATATTTTTCAATAAATTTTATATTATACTGAATAGTGTATATCATGTTACATTATTTGAAAGTTTCAAATATGTACTTTTTTTTTTTGAAAAATAGGGGTAAAAATTTATTCATTCAAATCCAAAATACAGAGCAAAGGCCAAAGGCCCACAACAACACTACATATTCATGTCTTCCAATAACAACTGCTCAACGATCCCACGATACTCAAAAGGTAACTCATCCCTACCACTAATATCCCAACCATCCACATTCTCTAAAGCCCACTTCGCCAAACAATCAACCACTCTATTCCATTCTCTAGGGATATGATGAAACGTGATAGAGTCTAAGGAACTACAAAGACTTAGAGTTTGTCTAACTAAAGAGGCTAATTGCCAACTAACATCCTCCAAACTTTGTTTATTTAGCATATCAACAACAATCTGAGAATCAAACTCACAAATGATCCTCTTCCAGCCTAAAGAGCATCCTCTCTCAATAAAAATCTTAATAGCAAGGGCCTCCATAAGATTATTAGAGTGTTGACCTTTGTAAATAGCGAAGAGAAAAAGTGTACCACCATCATTACCTCTACCTAAACCCCCAATACGAACATGTCTAGGGTTCCCCCAAGAAAACCATTTGTATTAATCTTCAAGATCCCAGCCAGGGGAGGAGTCCACCTCCCATCCCAAGAAACCCATTGCTTGATATGGCGAGGTCTTTGTCCAAGAGTGCATCTCCATCCATTATCACCCAGGTTTAAATTCCTCACAATAGCATGATCACCAGGATCAATACATTTAGACATGTCATACTTTGAAAAAATAGTCTCCTGAAGCCTACTGAGAATCATCTTCCACAATTGAAAACTTCCTAATTTGGATTCACAAAAAATTATGTGGTTCCTCTTTGTAAGGAAACTCAGGTGTGCAAACAACTTCCTACACTAATCCCTTAAGGAAAGTATTGGGCAAATTCTTTCAAATCCTTACAATTTTAGATTCAATATTATGTAAACAATAATATTGTGGTCAACCATGAATACGTAAAATAGATAGAGAAATAATAACACATAAACACAAAGATATGTTGGTGGAGAAAAACCTTTTGGTAAAACAACCCCACCCCTCCAAAACCTGCATAATGTATTATCTTCAACTCAAAGGTTACAACACACTTGCAGTGCAAGCTCTTTCAGGACATAGAAGACTTATCCAGTGGCTACCAAGAATACACTATTCACATTTTTTTATTATCTACAACCCTAAAAGTTCTTATATAACGTGTTTTCCATTTTTTAGGGAAATTTCTAAAAATAGCTCTTACGTGTCATAGGAATCCATCATAACCATTTCAGTCATGATTTCCTTACATAATTAAATCTTCCAAAGATAGCTCTTACATGTCATACAAATTTGTCATAACTATTTTAGTCATGATTTTATTACACATAATTAAATCTTCCAAAGGTAGCTCTTATGCATCATAGGAATCCATCATAAGCATTTCAGTCATGATTTCTTTACACATAATTCAAGATGTCGACACATGCAAGTGGAGTGACACATCAACATGCCAACTAGACATGTACACTCACACTTAATTACATTATTTTCAAAAAATACATTTACAAACAAATAATAAGAATATGAATTATCCAAGGTTGAGACATCTTATTCCTAACACTCTCTAGCCAAAGGTTCCAGAGAATGAAAATTGGCTCAACCATCCAGGCTACCTGTAGGAAAGAAGTCTTCACTGGAGGTCTGCCCAAACTTTCCCAAAAATCAATTAGAGAGGTAGCATGAATACAACCATGATGCCAAGCCTCCCACCATCTATGACATATCTCTTTCGAAAAGGGTAAAGAAAAAACAAGTTAGAGGTGCATTCCTCATTGTTTGAACAAAGGAAGCAAATAGAAGGTCCTTAAAAACCTCATTTGCAAAGATTCTCCCAAGTGAGGCATTTCTTCTATGCTAACAACCATAAGAAAAAATTACATTTGGGCCACAAAAAGTAATTCCAAACCTTCTTCCACTGGTGTACCTCAGTTGGACCATGTAAGTTCCTGTCAAGTATAGCATAGCCTTGAGCCACAGTAAATTTACCTTTCGAGCTGGGACTCCAAGCCAAAACATCCCTCACATTAAGGGAGTTGCAAAACCTACTCTCCAAAGCTTTAGAAAGAAGAACATGATCCTCATTAGAACCACCCATGGGCCACTCCTCAGGGTCCTTCCAGCAAGTCACCTCCACCTGACCCATACGTTTGACAGTCTTAAAATGCTCCACCTTAAACCATCCATCATTAGTAAAAATATGGCAAAGAGGCTAAAGTTGGGGGAAGCTAGAGAGAATGAGAGGGTGGCCATCCCAAGAGTCTTGCCAAAATAGAGCATCCGAGCCTTTGTTACAAATCCAGAAGAGGCCCTCGTTATTAAGTTGGGCTCCTTTCTTGAGACTATCCCAAATACAAGAACGTTTACCCACTAAAGCAAGTTGTGGCACATCAAAGTAATCAACACAAGGAAAATATTTGTGGGCAAGAATCTCAGCCCAATCTTGATCCTAATTATTGCACCACCACTAGTACAGCTTGGTAGCCAAAGCCATGACAACAAGAGCTATCAATCTAAGACCAAGGCCTCCAACATGCTTTGGCCCACACATAGACTCCCACTTGACTAGGCTCCACTTCGAGGTTAGAAGGCTACTAGACCAAAGGAATTGTTGAGATAAAGCATCAAAATCCTTCACAAAATTGGAAGGAGGGACCTGAACACAAAACCCATAAATGTGGAGAGATTGCACCATTATCTCTCCTAGCAGAAGATAACCATCTGTAAGTCCAGTGACTAACCTTACTCTAGAATTTATCCAAAATCCCCTGCTAGTAGCCTCTACATTGAGATCCCAAGGACAAAGGAACCCCAAGGTACATCAAAGGAAGGGAACCGATTTGAAATCTAAGAATTCTGGTAATCCTGCTCTGAATAAGCCAAGGAGTATTAAAGAAATAAATGGAAGACTTATCATCATTAATTCTTTGACCAGAGGCTTTCAAATAGGTATCCAAAGCTTTTCTAAAATTTATTGCCTCACTAATTCTAGCCATGCCCAACAACCCAGTGTCATCCATAAACTAAAGATGAGATTAGGAAGGAAAATTATTTTGCCAGCTCCAACCTTAGATAAGACCTTACCTCACCTAAGATTTTATAAATCTACCAATAGCCTCCACCATGATAATGAATAAATAGGGAGATAAAGGGTCCCCTTGCTAAAGTCCTCGCAAAGCACCAAACAAATCTGAAGGTTCCCCATTAATGAGAATTGAGAAGGAGGATGAGGTCACACAGTTAAGAACCCAATTCACCCACTCCTCATCAAAACCAAAACCCAAAAGATTTTTTTGTAAGAACTCCCAACTCACTCGATCATAAGCTTTAGCCATGTCAAGTTTAATGAACATAACTTTCTCCTTAGATGTAGCCATAGAGTGAACAACCTCAATTGCTATCACAACCCCATCTAAAATTTGTCTTCCTTCAACAAAGCCACCCTATTCAATAGAGATCAAAGAACCAAGGAGTGGTTTAAGTCTCTCAGCAATCAATTTGGTGATGTTCTTATAGACAACATTACATAACGTTGTAGGTCTAAATTGATCCAACTAATTAGCCCCTTCCTTCTTAGGTATGAGAGCCAAGAAGGTAGAATTTAAAGACTCCAACATTTATTTGTTTCTATGTGATTCCTAAACCACATCTAGGAGATCAAACTTTATTATTTCCCAGAATTCTTGAAAAAACTCAATTAGAAATCCATCTAGGTCAAGGGCCTTACCTTTTTTTATATTAAACACAAATTTCTCCAATTTAGGTAACGAGATAGGGCCTAAGAGGGCCAAATTCATCTCAGCAAGAACCAGGTGGGGGTACAATCCAAGATAGCCTACTCCTCGGTCCCAACAGTAAGATCCTCCTTGGTAAAAAGATTAGAAAAATAGTTGATAGCTTCCCTGGAAATTTCTTCACAAGAAGAGATTTGAGCTCCATCAATTGAGTCAAGAGAGGAGATAGAATTCCCCTACCTCTGAGCCTTAACTAAGTTATGAAAGAAAATAGTGTTCCTATCCCCCTCCTGAAGCTAATCAACACAAGATTTCTGCTTCCAAAAAATCTCCTCCCAAAACTCCCACTCTTCAAGTCCCTTAAGAGCCAAGGAATCAACTTTACTTAGATCAGAAGTCAACCCTTGGTCCTAAATCTGACGAGTAATATTATCCAACTTGGACTGAGCAGCTATCTTTTGAGCATGTAGGTTCCCAAAATACTATTTATTCCATCTCTTAAGCCTGTAATTCACATGTTGAAGCCTCTTACTAAAAGTAAACATGGCCATCCCATGGGCATGCATCCCCTACTTCCACTAATTCAACATAAGGTGTGGTAGAGATAGGTCTCTTAACCACATCAACTAAAATTTGAAAGAAGGATTTTTGGTGACTCTATAAGAGGTGATGGAGAGCTTAATAAGCCAGTGGTTAGAGCTTCTCTAGTCAAGAATTTCACAACTAGTGATCCACCTGTTGCTCATCCAATAGTAGGAAACCAAAAATCTTTCAAGCCTTTTTGAGATAGCCTCAACACCACATCTTTGATTATTCCATGTAAAAACACCATTGGTTGGCTTCACATCAATGAGATTCAAGGAACCAACAGACTTGAAGACGGGTTCAACTTGGCTAACCCCTCTCATTTTTCATCTAGACTAATAATAACATTAAAATCTCCAGCCATAATCCATGGGAGGAATGGGTCTACGAACTGGATGAATTTGATATCAGCCCATAAATGGGACTTACCTGAAAAGTCAATAGGAGCATAAATATTGGATAAAAGACACCTTTCTCTAGTCTCAAAACTAGAGGCAACCAAAGAAATGGAGGACTGACTAGAAATCCACCATAAGGGGGAAACTTTCCTTGGGTTCCAGAAGCAAGCCACCCCCCTAGCACTGTTCAAAGCACCCACCCCTTGCCAAGAGCCCTTGGGCCAAATACGCAAAGCACAATCAGCTAAACGATCCATTATAAGCTTAGTTTCTTGAATAAAGACCACATCAGGAGACTAAGATTCAATTAATCATTGAACAACCTTTTGTCTGGGGATGTTGTTCAACCCCCTTACATTCCATGACAAAACAATCATTTATGGGGGTGGGAGAAGTGAGAATCAATGGGTTTCACAGACCCAGACTCAACCAAAGTATCACCCATGATCTTCACCTTCTCTTGATTAGTCTTCCTACCACTCTTTGTTGGTTTATCTAAAGGTTCCTTTTTGAAGGATTTCTGCTGGATGCCTAAGACATGAGGAGCTTTATTACCCTTTACAGAATCTGAAGTCCCCTCAGGAGTAAGGGGATCAAGAGCCACTAGAACTAAGCCCTTCATACCCTATGACCCCCGAAAGTCTCTAGAATCCTGAACTTGAGGAGGTAAATCAATTCCCAATTGTCCAACTTGTTGGTCCCCTAAATATAGAATCTGATCCTCAAATATGTACATTTATCATTGTATTTTTTAAATAATATTTTAAAAATTATTTTATAAAATAGAATATAATATTATTATAAGATAGAATATATTAAAAATCTAATTTGAATAATATAAATAATAACATAAAAATAAATAATTTAATAAATTAAAATATCAAGCAAATATATTTTCAATTTGAAATAGAAGTGTTGACTTTCTTACTTTAATAAGGTGTTTGTACATAATAAAATAATGATTTCATCAATAATAGTGAATGATAAATTTAATAATTAAATAATAAATTATATTTCTACAATTACAATCTTACGAACCAAATTTATTATACATTCATAAAAGTTAAGAATAAAATAATAATTATTTTTTAAACTTGGAATGATCCATACAAATTGAATACTTTAACAAGCCAATTCCAAACGTATTCAACTTTATTTTCTTATCTTAGAATCAAATAAAATATTAATTATCATTTGTACTCATAGTTATCAAATCACCCTCCATTAGAATAAGTAAAGAACCTATTAAAAATGACCTCAATTAAGATGAAGTGGTTACAATTAATGCAATAAAACTTATGATGTAACATTTTTACTAAATATCTCCAAAGTATCTTTTCCAATTATTTTACATGCAATCACATTATTCTTTGAGCATTTTCTCTTTGATAAGCTCACTTTCCATAAAGAATATAGATTGAATGAAATGTTTCACCTCCATAAAAGTAGCCCTCAAAATGCCCACCAAAAAATATGCTAATAGCTATTTTTAATAATGGGGAATGATTTTGTTTTATATATGGTAAGAAAAAAACTAAATTGGATTTTTTAGAGCAAAACTTTCATATTTATTCGAGTAGATTATTTCATCTTAATAGAATAGCTTTTAGGGCTATTTCTTTCAATTCAGTAACAAAGCACATTATTGGTAGCTCAAGAACATCCAAAACATCAAATGTGTTTACAGTATTAGAGAGATGAGTCTCACATGTCTTTCACAAGAAAATAATATCATATTTATCAACTGCTATAACTAATGCATGTTCATGTTGTTCTCTAGTAGGCTTTTTAGTTGGTCATAACCCATGTTGGGAAAAGAAACTGAACCCATATGTGGCACCTTACACTCATCTACTTCAAACATATTTCCAAAAACTTGGGAGTTTGTTGCCCACTATAGAAAATAGAGTATGTTACTAAAAAGACCCATATTTTGTGCTTTAAGGGCATGACTTTAACAGTAAAAATAGTTCAATTTTGTGCCAAAATGAATTATTGGTTCCAATTGAGGACAAAAACAAGAAAAACTATTATAGGGCATAGATTTGGAAGGGTAGAAATATAAGTACATGAATTGTAGGAAGAATGGATTCGAACAAAATTGCCAAAAAAATTTAATTGTAGAGATTCATTTGATTAGCTATAATCTATTTATTTCACATCCAAAGTATTTTCATGCGATTTGAATCATAATTAATGTAATATTTTCTCTATTAGTAACCTATACAAGTTTTATTATCACCAAATTAAAGGGTTCATTGTGGTTTCATTACTTTTCCATGCATTGTTTGTAGCTGCATTATTGCTCATCTTAAGGGGGGGGGGGGGGGGGGAGGGGTGTCTTAGAGTAAAGCGTTAATTTAATTTAATTAATTAAATTACCTTTACTTCCTTCTTAAGATTTCACTTTATGCACTTGCATTTCCATTTAATAATTAAATATTAATTATTAAATGTCATTTACGTCTTAGGGTTTCCTTTTTAGGTTTTACGATCTCCTTCTATACAGATTGATCAAATTGTAAATTTCTTCTATTCTTTTCAATTAGATAATATAATTTTCCATATTTTCAGAGCAAAACCCTTGCCTCTTCTTTGTCTTTTCTTCTCTTTGGTAGGTTCTTGCATGTAGGTGTTCTTCAGGTTTTTTGGATTTATATTGCTCAAATCCTTCAGTTATCAATCTCTTGTTTATGAACTTAGAAAAAAGCTTATTTGTCAAAAGACTAAAAATATTAAATATTCTTGATTAACCAATCCAAATACTTCCCAAAGAAAAATTACAAAAAAAATGTTTGCATGGCTTAATTGAAGTTTTAAGTTGTTTAAACTAATATAAAAAATATAAACTAAGATCGGTTGAAAGAAATAATTAAAAATATCCAATTGCTAAGAAAAATAAAATTATTGGTCTACCTGTGCTTTTTATGTTTCCTTCGACTTCATTGTAAAACAAAGGCTAGAAAATATACATACATGTATAAATATATATGAGAAGTATTTTTTGAAAATTTTTGGAACCAATACAATACAACACATATATAATAGTAATTACCTGGTGTTAACTACATAATGAAGGCAATGCTTATAAGATTCAAATATTGTCTCATTGAATATCTTTTATGTCGAGGACAACCTCAAAATTAAATTAAATCCTTCACTAAGAGTATTAGGAGTAGACTGCTAGATGATATTAATTGAACCATATGATAGACATAACCATCCTAGAGAGAAATAATAACATAAAATAAAAGATTGAAATACATTTGGACAATATATAAAAAGGTCAAAGTCCTCGAAGAGAAATGGTATTCAAAGACAAATTTACATAAATCCTATGAAAGGAAATAGAAAATGACAAGCAAAAATATGGCAGATCACTTGTCCCACAACACAACCTTAAGCCTAAAATTAAAAATCAACATTGTCACTTTGAGATAATATCCAAACAAGAACATTAAATGTTAAAACCTTTCTTAACTATTATAAAAATGATATCATTTGTGTAATGTTGATCTAAGGTCGTGTGGCTAGATTTTTTTTTAACCTATGCACATGTTTTGTCTATGCTTCCACATATTAGGTTATCTTATGAATGTGGCATCAAATATTTCATACAAGTATATTTGTTATTTCCTAGATAATGATAACCATTGAAGAAGATATACATTTGAACTACATTCTAGCTACAATGTTTCTAGATAAATCATTGTGGGCATGAGCCAAATATAGAGATTTGATTAGAGAAGAAATGGATAGGTTGTTTGAAAGTGGTAATTCATTTTTGATGAGGCATTCACAGGGGTGGGAAATGACATAGACCGACAAATTTCCTTCAAAAAAGTCAAACTCATATGATGTAGTTGTTGGTGCTCTAGTATATATTTCTACAAAAAATAAGAGGATAGACAAAACCAATAAATTGGTTAACATAGAGTCTTAAAGAAACCCATTCTTGTAGACTATAGTGATTGCAAGTTATGTAGAACATGGATTTTTTATGTTCTTATTTGTACCTTATCCTACTATATTTGAAGAGTAAACACTTTCGAAAGGTTCTCCAATTGTACAAGCTCATTTGGATTCCACCTAAGGGTAATAAAAGAACACATTATTAGTTATTTTGAAATATTCCCCACTTTTATTGGTCAATTTTTTTAAAAATTCAAATTTATAGGTCATGTTTAAACCATGTTGCTGAGAATAATAAAGATAACTATTTGCAGATGGATTTCACAATAATGTGTTTCCATAGTTAATAAGCACATGTACCAAAAGTAAAGGGAATAAGATGGATCATGTTAAAGAATGATAATAAGGTTTGATTTATTAGAGAAGTAAGGTCTAAAGCAAGATAAAAATTAGGTCTAAATGCAAAATTCAGGATAAAATAATTATGTAACATAGATGACTGATCAGACGGCCAGTATGTAAGAGGCTTGAGTTACAACCATTTGAGCTGTTAAGTTGGGTTTAGAAATATAGACCACAATTTATTTTAATCTTATTAGAGTTATATAATCCATATTAAAAATGAATTTTTATGACATCCACATTTCATAATTCATCATCAAATTAAAAAGAGTTATAAGAAGATGAAAATGACAATTTCATTGACTCGTAGCTTAATAAGTCATTGTAGGTGCATGAGGAATAGATGATGAGTGTTACAAAGCCTCCATCATGTAGCTAAAAACTCCTTGTGTGTGTGTGTGTGTGTGTGTGTAAATATAGTTGCAAGCTCAATGTGTAGGAGTACAAACATTTCTCTGTCTCGATGGACAAGGTATATCCACTCCTCACTTAGAAATTCACTAGATATTATCACTCAAAAACAAACATTTCACTTGATATTATCACGCAAAAACTTATGTGTCACTTTGCTCTCCTCAAGCCCTTTCCACACTTAAAGTGTGTAGACATTTTTCACCTACCAAAAAACAAATAAGAGCTTAAAGATTAAAACAAACAATATTCTCAATAAACATTAGCCAAATTTTATGTAATAAACCCAAACACTATTGTGCAACATAGATAATTTTTTTAAAAATCAACAGAGCTCTTAAAATGGGGCAAAGGGTTTCCCTTATCGTCATTAATTATCATCCTTGAGAAGTTTGAAGGATGGAAAATGAATACAAAAATAGGTTAATGCGACCAAAATATGAATAAAATAAAGTACAAATGGCTTTGCCTTGTAATTACAATTGCAATGTTGGACATATTTCAAAAAGAACATGTAATCCATTTGGGTGTTGTAACATGTTTCAATTATAACATTTGGCACATTGAAACCTTATTCTCGAATCATTGACACCCTTCATTTGTATGATGCCCCAAGGCCTTCTTACAACCTGAGTTAAAAAGCATGAGGTCATGATGTTCTAATGACAAAATGCAAGTAAGAGTTATTTTATGCATCCATTGTTTGCAATAAAGAGAATAAACACACCATTCATCTTATTTACTGCATATGTATACATGCCAAAATGGTTCAAGAAAAAAGTATTTTGCTAGATCGATCAAGACTTAACTCCATTGAATATATAGTATAGAATTGGAGGAATGACTAAGATGAAATTTCTAAATCAGGTTTTGATCATTTGGTAGAAAATTTAGGCAGATAGGAATGCTAGGGCTTTAAAATATTGGACACATGTTTAGTTAGGTTGTGCCTCTGAACTGGAACATAAATAGGTTGGATCTAGTTTGAATCTAGTACAAGTATGGTCTAGGTACATGTTGTTTGGTTTCATACATGGTTGAGTTCTAAAAAAGTTTATATGACAAATGAATTGAAGAAACATAAAATCAAGGAAAAGTTTTGAAAGAAAAATAATGCTCTATAGATAGACATTTGAATCACTTGTTTTTGTTGTATATTTAGATTGTAATGGGTAGGGCTCTACATAAGATTGGTAGGCATCCTAATTCCTTGGATGGCACACATCTGATAAGTATTGCTTGTGAGCCCAAAAACTCTCTAAATTTTTTTTCTAGTAATAGTGGGCTTTTAGAGATCCTCAAGCTTATTAAAATTTGAAGTTGAGGCAAATATACACTGCAAAATAATTAAAGTTAATTGCAGGGTTTTTTAAAGACACCATGGCTAGACCTGCAACTTTTAACTATAAAGAAATAGGGGCACATTCATGGTTAACACAACTTTAGCATAATTCTGACAAATTTCTTCAATTTTTGGAAACAAAACTTTAGCTTAGTTCTTACACATATATGTATATATATAAACAATAATGCCAATTAATGGTAGTTGTAAGTTAGATCTTTGGGTTTTGAGGAAAATAATTTAGTCAATTTTCAACATTTGTGGTTTAGCATGCAATTGATATGAGTTAGAGTCTGTTTCAAAATTTACTTATAATTTATATAAATATTTTGTATCTTAATTAATATTATATAAGACCATTTATCTTAAATGTGAATTTGTATTAATATAGGTGGTCAAAGTTAGTTATGTGAAAACTTAATATAGGTTGTTAGAGTTAGTTAAATAAAAACATTATATCTATTGGTAAAGTTGGTTAGGTAGAAACATAAGTAATTTGGAGAGGAGAAGTGATCACTATTGTTACAAAAATGTATATAACTTAAAATAAATGTTACCAATAGATATTAATATTTTGACTACATTTAATTGTTAATTGAATAGAAGTTAATAGAAGAAAGATGAAAAATTAGGTTATTTTGAGGATCATAAAAGTAAACTTAGATTTTGTTATGTTTCATAGTGTCAGTAGCACCAAGCAATAAATGTTTAAAAATTTGTCCTATATTGACCAACGCTATACTATCAGATACACACCCATCCTAAGAACATGCATCTTTTTGCACCAAATTTAAATAATATGCTTAGTTACTTAATATGTCTCCTTTTATTTCTCTTGTGATTGATAGATGGCTCTGGATAACTATAGTGGGAAAAAATTGAAAGGGAGCTACCAATTGAAGTCCTTTCAACAATCTAGGGCAATTGGTGCTTATGCACTGCCAATTAAAAAGACAACACAATCATTTTTACCAAATGACAGAAAGGAAAAGTCTAGAAGAGGATATTCTATAAGATGTAGTGGTTTGAGAACAATACCTAGACCTCAACCCAATAGAGAAGATGATCCATCATTAGCCAATCCCTTATTATGGATGGAGTGTATGGCTTGTGGTTGGTTTTCGGTGATCGTGGAGTGGGAGGGAGTGATAATTGAAGATGGTTCTGACATGGAAAACATGTCATGGTTAGCTCTCGTAGAGGACTGTATATTAAAAAGGGTGTAAGGAATGGAAAGTAAGCATGTTATATCTGAGGTGCTCTACTGGTCAAGGGATCCCATGAAAGTGAGAGAATTGGCTGCCCAGAGGATGAATTCTATTAGGAAATGCAGAGTGGTGTTCAACAGCTTTGACCTAGCTCTTATGATCTTGTAGTTACATTAAAGGATTATAATACACCAATTGCAATTGCCTCCATAAGACCAAAAAAATATTTGGAAGCATTAATTGAATTTGTTGGTATGCAAGGGCTCTTCAATCTTGTTGTGGCACCAAAAGATGTATGTAGGGGTAAAATGGACCCATATATGTTCATATACGCAACACAACTTTTAAATTTTATAACAGAGTGTTGTATTATTTTTGGGAACTCAAAGACAAGTGTGGAAGCAATCCATGATATTTGAATGAAGTGTATTGTTGTTGTAGGCAAACATCTTATCAAAGTAATTGTATCTTTCATTAAGATTGGCAATTTTTTCTACATTACTTGCCCTTTGATGGTTGGAGACAAGTAGTGCAATAAGAAAGTGAATAACTTTGGAGATGGAAACTAGCATTGTGAAAGATTTAATAATAGTTTCCCTAAATGTAACTATAGATACCTTCTTCAAATTCAATTGCAAGATCATGCCAGATTAACATGGATTACTACTTTTCAAGAAGCATGAGAGGAAATCCTGGGGATATCGACTAAGCAATTGTACATGTTGAAGATTGAGGAACAAGATGACAATAAATTTGGAGAAATAATTCAAATGGATTTTTTCAACCATTTTTTGTTTAACCAAAAAGTAAAAGTGGAGACATTCAATAATGAAAAGAGAGTGAAGTCTGTTGTTGTGAAATCAGAAAAAGTGGATTATTATCTGAGAGTAAAATTTTATAGATTTTATCAGCAATCTTTCTAGAGGAGATCCTATTATCGAGACATCAGCTACTGCAAGAATTTGGGATTCAATGTAGGATATGGAAATTCTGGATATACTACCATGGGAAGCATTTCATGCGGTAGCTTCTGCAATGAATATAGGTAGGATTGCCAACAACAAAAACAAGAAATTATAGTGTAAGTTGGTGGTAATTGTTGAGGTGCATAAATTTAGCAGCTACTACCAGTTGGTAAATTAGGATTTGTTCTTTTGGGATTTTTGAGCATTCTGGAGACTTCTTTTGTCTCTTGCACACAACCACTTCTTGCACACAACAACACACAAATACAAGATTCTGTTTTAAAAATTTCTTAAATTTTTGTTTCAAAAAATTGATTTTTTTTTTCTGTTTCTACCATGGCCAATAAAGTTTTAAATAAATAGTCTTTTCTAATTCTAATAAATATTCTCAAAAATTAAAATTTAGAAAAGATTGAAAACCTTAAAAATTCTCAAATTCTATTCATCAGTAGAAGTTTTTTATTAGTTTTTAATGGAACTCAATGATTCCATAAGTTTTCTTGCCCACAGTGGAAACTAATAAAAATAAGTGACACAAAACAAACATTACCAATACTTATAATTTTATTTTAGTTTTTATACAAACATTTACAAGACCACCCAATTTCTTTTATAAACTAATTAAAAAATTACACAGTAACTATTTTGAAAAAAAATTAAATTAAAAGAGATGAATCTCATCATATATCACCATACCCAAGGAGTTTCAAATATTTTTTCCCTAAGATATATTTTTAGTTCCTACCTACGGCAGGAAATCTTATGGAATCATTTAGTTCCAAAAAAGACTATAAAATATATTACTTGAACCAATAAGATTCAAATATTTTTTTCAGTCGTAAGTTTTTTATAAAATTTGAATATTTTGATTATTTTTTGAAATGGAAAAAAGCTATTTAACTAAAATCTTATTGGCCCTTACTAATAATAGTAAGGGAGATAATTAATTTTTGAAGCAAAAAAACAAGAAAAATTTAAAGCTCTAACTTTTAGCATTAATTGTACAATTAATGAATGAAAATATCATAAAAGATGATGTGACACTACATTTACTTTATCATTTCAAGAATTTCAGAATTTAAATTTTTTATTATGATTGAAAATATCATAAAAGATAACGTGACACTACATTTACTTTATCATTTAAGAATTTGAGAATTTAAATTCTTTATAAAGTTTGAATATTTTTATTTTATTTTTTGAAAAACCAAAATAGTTTTTAATTAAAATCTTATTAGATCTAACTAAATAGTAATGGAGAAATTCAATTTTTAAAATAAAAATCAATGAAAATTTAAAATTCTAACTTTTTTCTATTAATTGTGCAATTAATATAATTATTATAAAAGATATGTCACACCACACTTCACTTTAGCATTAGTCAAATTAATAATAATAATAGAATGCGCTAACTCAATTTTTTTTGATTTATTTTGTCCTTAAAGCATTATCTTTTAAAATAATTAAAAGTAATAAAAACTAAATAATGCAACAAAAAATTTTAAAAACTAAAAACTAAATAATGTGACAAAGAATTTAAAAACTAAAAACTAAATAATGTTACAAAGAATTTGAAAATGGTAGTTATTGTAAGTACAATTATGTTTATTGTTTCTGTATTTAAAATTTAAAATATCTTATATCATTTTTGGGTGTCAAGTTGTTCATTAAATATTTTTTTTATAAATAAAAACTTACAATGCTAATTACTAATGATATTTTGCAATATATATTGAGAACTATTAAAAAAATATTATCTTTTATTGAAATGTACCTATTTTCCCATGTGAATGAGTATAATTATATTATTCAGTCATCAAATATAAATTTGAATTCTAATATTAATTTAAATTATTTAAAATATATAAGCTTCTCAATTCTGTTAGTTAAATATTCTTTACATTTTTCAATATTTTTAGTTAAATATTTATTATTATCAAATACAACCTTTTACCATTAGATGAAAACGTCCTTCAAATTTTCAGTACTTCTCCTAAAAGTTCAAAAAAGGATTATACATACACAAATTCTTTTTTTTCCCCCCTTCAAACTTGTACTCATATTTACAGAAAAATAACATATCATGCTTAATTTCTATTTATGAATTAAAGACCAACACCAAAAACTTCTTTCCATGTCCTTGTGCCAACAACAACACCAAAAGCAGGAACTTTGGCACTTGCGCCTCTTGTTGAAATAGGCAAAGTCTCTATAGATGCCGACAAATTCAATACATAGGCATGGTCAAACCATCGAAAGTTGTGGTTGACCTTAAATATATTTTGTAATTTTTTAAGATTATTTATTTAATAAATTATTTGGATCATTCTCCAACAATAATACTCATGGGTTTCATGAATTACTTTCTACAGGACAATTACATTGATACTTGAAACACTAGCATTCAATCTTTTGACTATAAATTATTTAATCTTATGTTTTTTTCAAGACCATTTCCAATATTTAAGTATGCGGTAGTTGATTTAGTTATCTTAGATCTTTAAATATTGTTTATTGGCTTATTTATGTAAAATTTATTTTCAAGAGTTTATAATAAGAATATTGTTACATTTGAATAAAAATTAAGTTAGTGGATATTGTTTATTGGCTTGAAATTTTTATTTTCAAAACTTTATTATAAGAATATTAATAAATTTGAATAAATATTAAGGTAGTGGATTTGTTAAAAGGAAGTTATTTATTAATAAATATGTTCAATTTTCTTCTTTAAGGGTAATTAGAGGTATATAAATGTCATGTAGTCATTATTATTATTATTATTTTTAATTAAAATACATAAAATAAAGAATTATATATAATATGATATGTTAGATAGTTGAAATATGAACAATTGATAAGTAAAAGTTACAACTAACAATCATATCTTGGTATGGAATAGGATATTTTAAAGATAAATTAAACATAAATTTGACCTATTTATGTATACATTTGTATAGTATGCGATAGCTTCAAATCAACTATGCACCCACTTAAAAGATCCAAACATTTCTTAAACTAAACCTCTACGCATAGAACATAATTATGCTCCTCACTCCATTATAAATAGGTTCATGTTTGAGATCTCCCTCTTCCTCTCTCCTTCCATCTCTCTCACCTCCTCTATCTTTTCTAAGTCACATTTATCTCTCTTATCTTACTCTCTTCCTATGACTCCCACTTTCTATATTTATACTTACATCTCCTTTCTCTATTTCTATCTCTCCCTCTCCCTTCCTTTTTTTACATACATACATACATTTACATATATCTGGTGCAGGTGCACCATTGATGTTCCTAATCATTTTCCCCAATTTTGGTGTGATAGTCAGTCATAAGACATCAATTCAAGTTTGAAATGTAATGGAGTAAATTTATTTTTGTTTGGAGTCAGGTACGTAAGTTTTGGACTCAATAAGGTGATGTTAGCCACTTGATCAAACTAGGTCAATGTAAGTGAAAGGTCAAATCTTCATCAAATTTAGACATGAGATGTAATTTATGGTTGATGTATGTAATTGAGACCCCTTGGTCATGGTTGGATGGGTCTTTACTTGGTTGGGTTAGAAAAATGCACAAAATGTTGCAAAATTGCAAAAGTTGCAATTTCTTGTCATTCTGTGAAGGTTAAAAGTCACCTTTGGTTTTCATCATGGAGATGCCTTTACAGAAGGTGAAAGGACATCTTCCATGCATAATTATTTTTGGAGAATATAAATTGGAGAGCTAATGAAGATTTGGAATGTGATTTTGGTGGGAAATAATACTATACTTACCAGGAAGTTAATTGTTTACTTTGCATAGTTATTCATACTCGCCTACTTATTGATGGGAATGAACTAACATTTTTTTTCTATTTTATCCTATTTTGATTACATTTATCTAGCGGTTTAGTGGATGGATTATGCTCTAATTAGATTATAGTATTCTATGTTCCTTTTGGACCATACCTAGGGTTTTACTTTAAAATGGGATCTCACTCACTTTGGACTCTTTGTGAAATGGAGTTCTTCAGTAGGAGCGCAGGTAGTCCACTATATCATATGATTCTACATTCAATAGTTTTGACACCTACCATGATCAAGCCATACACAATTTGAATAGGTTAGGCATTTATACGTGACTAACCTATAATAGGAATACCAATGCCTTATTATAGAGGTAGATTGGGAATTGATTTAGGGGAATGATGTATTGTGGTGAATATGGAGTATTCATACCATCAAAATTGAGATTTGATAAGTGGGTTTTGTGTAAAAGGTCTTGAAACAAAGAACACCTTGATTTTTAGAGCTAAACCCTAGGGTTTTGTGGATCAATGGTATAGAAGGCAGTTGGAGACCTAATTCTTTGGAACCTTTTAGAACTCTAAAATGAGTGTTTGAATATCTATTTTGTGCTTGGGGTGATTTGGATTTATCACCCAAAAATTCGATTAGGAGGGTCGATGAGGGCACAACTTGAGATAAAATGAACACAACAGGAAATAATACCTATATTATTTGAAATAAGAAGCTATTGCATGAATTATAGAAGGAAAAATACCCAACTACACCCCCTATGGGCTATAATATTATCAAATTTTGGTGAAAATCCCTTCTCACAGTACTTTCTCCCAAACTCCATTAAAAAAAAAAACTGCCTTTACACCTCACTAATGGGCCTTAAGTAGCCTATTTAAGTAGGGTTGGGAATACATTTTACATTTTTACATTTTGTGGCCAGTGTCAAAATAGATCTTCTAGAAGTCACATTAGACGTCGGTGCAAAAATAGAAGGTTCTAGAAAAGGTAGTCCAACTTTCGAAAGGCATAACTTTTGATCTAGGACTCTAATTGATGAACCATTTATATTTCTGGAAAGCTCTTGAAGAGCCCTATATGATTTTTGGTAGCCTATGTTTTCCTCCATATTGTGGGGTTGTACAAGTATGTTTAGTGCTTTAAACTAGGCTCCAAAGCATTTCTAGGAGGTCTCTAGGCAACTTGAATTTGCAAGAATTTTCAAACCATGAAACCTTTTTACTTGATTCTTTTTTTGGATCACTTGAAATTTCAATTTTAAACTTCACTCCAAGTAAAACCATCTAACTCTTCATAATTCTAGCTCTATAGGAAAATAATCCATTTTCTTTACTTTCATGTATCCCAAGGTGCATAAAAACACTAACCTAGAAAAGTAATAATAGAAATCAAAGAGTTGGAATATCCATTTGGCCCAAATGGATATCTAGAAATACAAATAGATTAAACATATACTATTACTAAGCATGTTTTGGGTGATACAAGATTGCCCCTACACTATTGGATGCTCGTACATCATATGCCTATGGTAATTTGAAAAGTGAGCTTGCCACTTCTTAGATGGTTGAGGAAAACCCAAATGGTCAACCTCTACTTTGGATAACTAGGTTGAGTCTTCTACAGGTCATCCTTTCCACTTCACAAGTTACTCCTCATATTTCCTATTTCTAATACTCCTTCCTACACAACTATCTAGGATTTCTCAAATTTCCTTCCTCTTAGAGGTAGGAATTAGACATGGCTCAAGTATCAATTCCTCCTCTACACCATATTTATGGTATTATGTTAAGTCTGCAATATTGAAAATAGGAGAAATATGTATTCCATCTAGTAAGTCCACCTCATATGCATTTCTTGAATCATGTTTCTTCAGAATCTTGTAGGGACCAAATTTCTTCAACTTTAGCTTGTTGTAGGTGCCCACTAGAAATCACTCTTTTCTCAAGTACACCATAACATGATCCCCAACTTGGAACTCCTTATGCCTCCTCTTTTGATCTTCCCTAGCCTTATATTGTATGTTCATCCTGGCGATATGGTCACTTACTTCTTCATGTAAGTTCTTGACATGTTCGACAAATCCTCTACCTTAGCACTAGTCCTACCTCCTTGCTCCATCTTCCTCAACTCTGGTGTAGTCCTTTGACTACTTCCATACAAAATTTGGAATGGTGACCTACCAATACTCCTATTCAAAAAATTATTGTAAGAAATAGTTTCCCGTGTTATAATTAGATCCCACCCCTTGGGCTTATCCCCTATTAAACACCTCAACAAGTTACCTTGACTTATATTGACCACTTTAGTTTTCCCATCAGTTTGTGGGTGATGTGGAGAATTGAACTTCAACTTCATCTTCAACTATTTCCACAAGGTTCTCCAAAAACACCCAACAAACTTTGTATCTTAGTTTGAAACAATATTATGGGGAAGACCATGTAACCTTATCACCTCTCTGAAAAGAAAATCTACAATGTGAACCGCATCATAGGTCTTATGACAAGGAATGAAATGTTCCATCTTCAAAAACCTATCAACCACCATGAATATTAAATCACTACCCTACGTGTCTTTGGTAACCCAAGAACAAAATCCATACTTATGTCTTGCTAGGGCCTTGATGGAACAAGTAATGGCTAATAGAGTCTAGTATTTTGACTGACTCCTTTAGCTGTCAAACACGCTTGACAACTTTGCACAAACTTCTTCACATCTTGTGATAACTGAGGCCAAAATAATGTTCATTGAGAATGGAAATGGTCTTATCTTGGCCAATGTGTCATTTCATTCCTCTATAATGTTTCTCTTTGATCACGTTCTCCCTCATAAACTCCTTGGAATGCATAAATGACTTTCTTTGAACAACATACCATCTTCGAGCATGTAGTGTAGCCATCTTGCCCTTTTTAGATAGACATGTTCCTTACAAGCCTTCAAAGCCTTTGCAAAGTAAGGATCCTCAAAATACAAATTCTCGAGTTCATTAAAGAAACCACCTAAACCAACATCTCTATCAATAAAATTTGTCTCCTACTTAATGCATCTACAACCCTATCAGATCTTCCACTTTCATGTTTCAATTCAAATGTATAGCTTTGCAAGAACTCTACCTATTTCAAGTGCCTCTCATTCAATTTACCCTAGCTATAGGGACTATAATGCTTGATGACTAGTATACAAAACAAATTCTTTTAGTAACAATTAATGCCTCCATTTCTTTAAGGCTTGAACTATTTCATAGAACTTCTGATCATAAACATCATAATTCTTCTTTGCATCATTCAACCTCTCACTAAAGTATGCAATAGGCTTACCCTCTTGGTTTAATACAACTCCAATGAAACTATTCCTAGCATCACAATCCACTTGGAACACCTTGTTAAAATCTAGGAGTGCTAATATAGGTTGCTCTACTACCTTCTTCTTTAGCAACTCAAAACTCCTTGTAGTTCCTACAGTCTTGTAATGTCCCCACAACAAGGATTAGCTTAGGAAAAGTAAAACTAAAAAATAAATGTTAGAATTTAAACAATAATATATCTAACTATACTATTGTACTCTCTATCCTAACCCCAACATTAAAGATGTGTCCATATCAAGATTGATAACCCTCCTGGGGATTTCTAGGTCCTCAATTACTTCTCTATCTTCTATGAAGTGCTCCCTGTAAGAATTTTCCTAAGGGAAAAATTCACCCAGGAACTAAGAACTCAAACACAAGCACACAGTAGACCAAAGAGAGAGAGTATGATCAGAATGACAATGTAGTCAATATGCATCATTAATGCAATGTGCAATGTAAAAGTACACTAGGAGTGCCTGTATATAAAGGCCTCTGAGATACATCTAGAATGTCTCATAATCAACACCATGATGTGTCATACAACCAAGCACATGTCCACTAGATATGGGTTATCCTCCATTAAGCACAGAAGTAAGTACAATGATGAGAGGATAAGCCTGCAAGGGTGTGACATGCAAAATAGTGTTGTAGACACCATGTGCTAAAATAGAGTTGCGTACTCCTGTGTTTTTTACATGACAACTCAAAAGGTGTGCAAACTCCTAAGTGTCTCACAAATAAAATAATAAAATAATGAAAAATAATTAAATAATGCATAAACCTAAGTAAACTTAAGTAAGTGTAATAAGTAAATACTTATTTACACAAACACCCCCCCTTAAGTGAAACTTAGGGGAATGCCCTTAAGCTTATGAAACTAGGATGAAGATGCAGACTGGGTCCCGGCTACTAGGCCATATTAGGTACCCATGAACATAATAAAAATGCAAATTTCCTATAAAGCGGGGAAAGAGGGAAAACCTCATGGGAAAAACCCTCTCCCAAAAAGAGAGATAAATAAGGATGCATCGATGGATGGAGTAATCAAGATCCCTCCATTACAACATACATCCAGTATATACAAAAGAGAATGAAAGAAGGAAGAGAGACAGAATAGGCTCCCCCCCCCCCCCCAAAAGAAGAATGTCGACAAGTGAAAGCTGCTCCGATGAAGAAGCTAGTCCATGAATGTAGAAAGTTGTTCCTCCCCTTAGGAAGAAACAAAGTCAAAGGTACACTCCTAAAGATGTGTGTTGGCCCTGAAACCTACTCAAGTATCCCTATATTGATGCTAAAGTTCAACCCTTGCAACTGTGCTGAAAAGAATGAATGCAGATCGGTCAAGGATGTCTGTTGAACCTGTTCCACTGAACCATCTGTCTCCTCAACTGACAAAGAGACCTCCAATAATTTTTGTTCATAAGGATCCACAATCACAACAACCTATGAAGATTTATCATGTAGAGAATGGACATGAGGGTCAGAGTGAGCCCTCACAACAACTGTAGAAGAATCATCATCAATGAGAAGATGTAAGTCCTCAAGTCTGTCTCCCAAGTCAACTGTGGCTAGAGCTGGAAGACAAGATGTACCATGCTGTGATGGACCTTTCACTGTGGCAATATAAGCATGTGGAGTGGACTGATGTGACCTCTCATTGCAACTGCCGATAGAACCCCATGTGTCTGAACCTATTGAAGTACTATCACTGGTGTCACTATCAGTTTCCACTATGTATGATGTGCGAAGAGGAGTAGAGGATAAGCTTGGTGAACTCTCCTCAAAATGTACATCCTTCTCCACAAAGATCTCATGTGTCTCTGGATCCATGAGTTTGTAAGCCTTTACATTGTCTTCATAACCAATGAAAGTACAAGGCCTAGGTGCCGGTGCCTTGCAACTCCTAGAAGATATGTTAGCCCATGCTGGACAACTGAAGACTCTAAGGTGACTCACAACTAGTTTTTTGCTGCACCATGCCTCAAAAGGAGTCTTGCCATCTAAGGCTAGATGAGGAGACCTATTAAGTATGTGAGTAGCACTGCTAATGGCTTCAACTTCAAGTGTAGGATCAAGAGACTTGGCATTAATCATGCAACTTGCCATGGTCTTGAGAGTCCTAATCCTCATTGCTACAACATCTATCTTGTGTGGACTGAATGCTGGTGAGTTCTGAAGATCAATCCCCTCAATTCTGCAAAAGTTCTTAAGTCTTCTGTCAACATATCTATTCTCATTGTCCACCCTTAGTACCTTGATGGCTTTCCTTGACTTGTGTTGAACATGAGTCTTGAAGTCTTGAAGCTTATGAACCAATTCATTCTTATGATGAAGGAAGAAGACCCAAGTGAATCTCGAAAAGTCATCAACAAATGTGAGTATGTAGCGGCCTTGACTGATTGAAGTCACTGCAAAGGGTCCTGCTAATACCATGTGAACTAGTTGAAGAACAACTGGAGCTTGAGAAGACTTCCCTTTATCATACTTCTCCTTGAGATTCATATCCATTGAACAAGATGAATACTCTCCCTTAGAAAAGCTGATGTTGGGTAGACCTTTGACCATATGTTTAGAGCAAAGTTGCTGAAGAGAGTGATTGTCAAGGTGACCAAACCGCTCATGCCATAAGTTGATGTTTGAAGTAGAGTGAGTTAACAAGGCTTGGGAAGGACTCTTAGGCACAAAGTGGGAGAAGGAATAAAGCCTCTTGTCATCATTGACTTTCCCCACTACTACCAATGAATCATCTTTGAGACTTCACACCATCACTAAATCTGGAAGGAACTCAACTTTATGACCATCTCCAAGGTGAGTGATTTGGTAAACTGATAGGAGATTGGAGCTTAGATTTGGAACGTAGAGAACATCTTTGAATTCCCCATCTTCCATTTCCACATGTCCTTTCCCTTCAACTTCCATTTTAGCATCATCTCCCACAAAGATGTGTGGCACCTTTGACTGCTTCAATGAAGAAAAGTCTCCCTTTGAAGAACCCATGTGGTAGGAGGCACCTGAGTCAAGTATCCATTCTGAAGAACTTATGTTTGCTATAAGTGCTTGACTTTTACCTTTTGAAGAGGCTGGAGTTGAATCCTTGGAAGTACCTGGCACTTGAATCTTATTCTTCTTGAGTAGATTTTCTAACTCATCGATTCTTTTTGTCTTGCAATGATGCTCATCATGATTTGGCTTTTTGCAATATGCACAAAAGAGTTTTTCCTTCTTTTCATTACTTCCCTTCTTGTTTGAAGAAGAACCGCCTTGTTGAGAGGAGGATTGTTGTGTCCCAGATTGTGTTTTTTGCTTCCACTGCTTCTTCTTGTTGTTGCTTTTTCCCCCTTGACTAGATTTGTGATCATCACTAGCCACCAAGGCTTTGGTCTTAGATGACTTGAGAAGTCCAAAATCCACCAAGTGAGATTGTTCAACAATCAACATGTCTGCAAATGCATCAAAGAAAGGCTTCTGGTAAGCAGATCCCATGGCAAACCTGTGAGTATTAAAACTCGAAACAAAGTTAGCATACTCAGAAGGTAGCCTCTTTAGGATGTGATGAATCAACTTATCATCCTTCATGGGATTTCCACAATCTTTAAGAAGTGCCCTATACTCATTGACTTTAATGATGTAATCTTGAATTGTGTCATAATTCTTAGGATCCAAGAGAAGTAGATCATCTTCAATCTAAAATCCCTTTTCTTCATCCACTTTACCATACAACTAGTCAAGTTTATCCCAAGCTTCTTTAGATTCTGAACAATTTTTAATGTGAAAGAGAAGATTCCCATGTACACAACTCTTGATAACACCTAAAGCCTATTGGTCTTGTCTTTGCCAATCAATGAGTTCTTTAGCATCAGTAGGTTTGGTAATTGTACCATCAACATATAAACTATATCCTTTTTCCATTAATCTACTCCATGTAATATCTTTCCATGTAGAATAGTTGCGTGAAGTTAAAGGAGGACATTTAAAACCCATGATGCAAAAATGAAAAGAGCATAATAGAGAGACACATAAACACAGTACACACCCTCCCTTTTCACTCAATCAAAAGACCCCCACAAAAAAAGATGCTTTGACACTTTATAAGTAGTGCGTTTACAATGGGCCACTTGTCAAAATGAACAAAGTGGACTTTCTAATTTTTCTTTTACAACTACCTTATGAGGCTTAAATTTTTCACTTAAGCACTGTAGCTTAGTTTTACAACAATTTTGAAAAAGAACCAAAGCTTTACAATGCCAAAGAAGGCCTAATCCTGAAAGTGAGAAATTGGTCCACACAACCCTAGAATCTGACTTGAGATCTAGAAAGTAGACAAAAAAATACACACTTTCAAAAAAAATGAAACCTGAAAAAGTAAACAGATGTGCCCATATGGAGCTTCTGAAGTTACAAAATGCAAGATTATGTAGGTACAGTCACCTAAAAATGCAAATTATACAAAATCTGTGCACCAAAACTAGAAAACAACACCACCACTAGAAAATTCAAGAAATTTTACCTAATTTCAAAAAAAATTGCACCTAAATTGGAGTTCGAATGTCCAAGAAATGGGCTCGCAAAGTCAGGCTACCAAACTGAAAAGCAATCTGGAGAGGAGTCTGGAAGGAAAACTGTGAGTGTAAATTTGACGGTCAAATGACCACCACTATAGTTATAAAATGTCTGGAAATGATGATCAAACAGTCGTTAATTTTAAGATAGTGCTCTACTGACGTAAGCAAAAAATTTGTGCCTTGGGGTGACGTGGCAGGCTAATCTAACTTTTCGTACTGTACGAAATATGCACGTGGCCTAATCGTACTGCTGATGTAGCACTGTGAGGATCGATTTCCATGTGGAAAACATGGTAGTACTGAAGAGTCCTACGTGTTTGGGTCCACTGGGTGGGTGGGTGCCATGTGGTGTTATTAGTGCTGCGTGTCACAATTCTCATGGATTTTGCAAATAGCGTGGCTGAAAAGTAGATGGGGCACTAGGGAAGACTGTAGATATTGGAGAATTTACTTTGGTTGTCGTGGTCAGAGAAAATAGTAGGTCACGGCCAAAAAAAGTTTGCAAGCACCGGAGACAGTTCGTCGCAGTAACTAAAAACATCGCTGAAAAACATGAACTCATGGACCGAAAAATTGAAACCACCTTCCGAAGGTTTTAAAATAGTGCCAAAAAAATCAAGTCATTGCTGAAAATGGGAAGTGCAAGAATGCCAGAGAAGATAAAGCCTCGCCGAGATTCATAGACCTTGCCAAAATTCTGAGCGCGGGATGTTGGAGAACTGAAACTCTTGCTGAAGTTTTGTGGGATTTATCCCACATTCATTGGGTAAGCACTTAAAGCATTGTTTAATAAGTGGATGCCGCACCAAATAAAACAAAGGGTCATGCTTTTGGGTGAGGTTAGGCTTGGCTACCGGTGCATTCGGTACCATCGATGAATGTTGCCAGAAAGGTGCTATTTTGGTAGCCCTGATTTGATGCACAATGCGGCTCGCAGGTTGGTGAAGGAGCCCTGCAGAAATGTTAAATCTGCCTCAAAATACAAAGAGTTGAGTCGGGGTGTCACTGCCTGGTTCAGCCAAAAAATAATTTTCTCTGACTAGCCAATTAAATTTTGAAAAAATAATTTTGAAAAATACTTAATTGCAGAGATGAAAATTCAGATATGAGAAAATAAATAATTAGATAAGTAAAACGATCATACTTGTTGTGCAAATCAAAGGCCTTCGGGTTTCGATTTGCAAAAAATTTTTGCCTCACGATCGACTTTGGGCCAAGGTAGCCGAGTTTATAGTTGATTTTCACTGGTTTAGCTTTTCAGATGCAATGGCGAGGTCAGATCTGGCTCTAGATGCTCCCGATTTCTGCAACACTCTGGATTCGGGCTGAGGTGATGAAGCAAGTGTGGTCTTGAATGGCTATGTGATGAGAAAGTCTCCAAGTTTCTCTGATACCATGTAAGAATTTGCCTAAGAGAAAAATTCACCCAGGAACTAAGAACTCAAACACAAGCACACAGTAGACCAAAGAGAGAGAGTATGATCAGAATGACAATGTAGTCAATATGCCATCATTAATGCAATGTGCAATGTAAAAGTACACTAGGAGTGCCTGTATATAAAGGCCTTTGAGATACATCTAGAATGTCTCATAATTAGCACCATGATGTGTCATACAACCAAGCACATGTCCACCAGATATGGGCTATCCTCCATTAAGCATGGAAGTAAGTGCAGTGATGAGAGGATAAGCCTACAAGGGTGTGACATGCAAAATAGTGTTGTAGACACCATGTGCTAAAATAAAGTTGCGTACTCCTGTGTTGTCTACATGACAACTCAAAAGGTGTGCAAACTCCTAAGTGTCTCACAAATAAAATAATAAAATAATGCAAAATAATTAAATAATGCACAAACCTAATTAAACTTAAGTAAGTGTAATAAGTAAATACTTATTTACACCAACACTCCCTTTAAGGTCCTTCTTAGAAGAGACATTCTCTATCTAGAGCCCTTGTCACATATGCATATGTTACCTTCTACAAAATATTCTAGCCTTATAACCATATTAAGATCACTCTCTTCCCTAATAGGGACTCTCTTGATCGTATGTCATTAACCATATTAAGATCACTCTCTTCCCTAATAGGGGCTCTCTTGATCTTAACAATTAACCATATCAAATCATGTGGATCATTCTCTTAGGACTTCATACCTACATATACATATATGCTTTGGTATATATGTATAAGTATAAATTATACATTAAAATATATTCATAATTACAATAACAATTTATTCATAACTGCAATTAAATGATTAGAATCATACCTTGCTTACCTTTGCTTGATCCCCAAACTTTCCTTGTGTGATTTAGGAAGACGTCCTCTAACTATACTATCCTCTTTAATATATTAAGCACACTCTTCAAAATATTTATTTATTTTAACATATGAGAGAGATAAACATTTAAATATAAAATACCTTTTTATTTACGTTTGTTGTCTTCTGGGACCTAATGACCAATCACATGTTCTTATGTCTTATTTTTTGAAGTGTCACATTCATCATTAGCTTTTGTATGCTTATCTTGTTAAATTGTGCATGTACCCTTATTCCTTATTCAATCCTTCATTCCCATGTCCTTTTTGATATTTCTTTAAGCATAGTAAATCATGTTTCATGCTAATGTGTCATATGTTGGAGTAATTCTTATTATGTAGTTGTTATCGTGTGGGAGCCTTGGTTACAAGGTAGATGCTATTAGTTTTTCCTTATATCTTGTTCAATGGATCCCCATCATATTCACTATTTTATTAGTACATATATTACCCATACACCCCTTTAAATGGGTCACGTCCTTTGCCAATAGAGGTGCCCAAGGTGGTCCTTTGACTATTTAGTGGTATAAATGATTATTATTAAATGTTAAATCACTTAAAATAGATTTACATATTAGTCATGTTTATTTGGTCACTATAATAATAATTTTGGATGTATTCAACATTACAACACAAAGTTGGAAGATAAATCGATAGTGTGTATATATTGAATGATATAGTTTATTCAACCTTTATTGGGTAAATTATGTATGCTTGATTTTCATAGTTCAATAGCTTTTTGTTTAGTTGATACTTTATTTAATGGTCTCTTTAGTGACTGTCTCCTATATGGGGTTGTTTTCTTACAAACATTAATGTATATTAGTATGCATCTAAAATGAAATTGTTTTAAGAGGATGATTCAGTAGTTAACATATTAAGCTCAAGTCCTTTTTTCTTCTTACATGACCTCTTTTAGAAGGATGAAAATTTTGATGTCACAGAATGCTAGATACTCATCTATGAGGAGGTTCCCTGAAGGTATTGGGACTACATGTTCAAACCCATCTTGGAATCTTTCCTCAAATCTTTGGAATCATTTTGTTTCGATCCCAACTTGGAATCTTTCCTCAAGGCATTGGAATCCATGTCCTTACCTATCTTGGAATCTACCTATCTCATGAGGATTTACTCTACCTCTCCCATCTTGATAATGAATTAATTATATTCATGAACTTAAATTCATCATTTATGTAATCATTTTTTTAGGCTAAATTATCACATGTATTCAATAGTTTCATTTTTTTTCAATTGAAATGTTTATAGCTTTACTCACCCTACAAGATGGAAAGATCATGCTCTGATACTATTGTAATGTCCCCACTATTACAATTAGCTTGGGACAAGTAATACCTACAAAATAAATCTTATAATTTAAACAATAATAAATCTAACTATAATATTCTACCCTCTATCCTAACCCCAACCTTAAAGATGTCTCAATATCAGGATTGATAACCCTCCTAAGGATTTCTAGGTCCTTGGTTGCTTCTTCATCTGCTATGAAGTACTCCTTTTAAGGTTCTTTCTGGAAGAGAGATTGTCTATCCAGGGCCGTTGCCACATATGCATATGTTACCTTCAATAGAATATTGTAGCCTTATAACTATATTAAGATCACTCTCTTCCCTAATAGGGACTCTCTCGATCTTAACAATTAACCATATTAAATCATGTGTATCATTCTCTAAGGACTTCATAACTACATATACATATATAATTTGGTATATATGTATAAGTATAAATTATAAATTAAAATATATTCATAATTATAATAATAATATATTCATAATTACAATTAAACCATTAGAATCATAACTTGGTTACCTTTGCTTGATCCCTGAAATTTCTTTCTATGATTGAGAAAGACTTCCTCTTAATATACTCTCCTCTTTATTAAGTACACTCTTCAAAATATTTGTTTTATTTAACATATGAGAGAGATAAATATATAAATTGGAATACCTTTTTATTTATCTTTGCTGTCTTGTGGGACCCAATGACCAATCACATGTTCTTTTGTCTTTATTTTTGAAGTGTCACATTCAACATTTAGCTTTTGTATGTTTATCTTGTTAAATTTTACATGTACCCTTGTTCCTTATTCGATCCTTCATTCCCACATCCTTGCTGATGTTTTGTTAAGCATAGTACACCATTTTTCATGCTAACGAGTCATATGTTGGAGTACTTCTCATTACGTGGATGTTATCATGTGGGAGCCTTGGTTACAAGGTAGATGATATTAGTTATTCCTTATATCTTGTTCAATGAATCCCCATCCTATTCATTGATGTCTTGGTGCATATAGTACCCACACACCCATTTAAATGGGTTACATCATTTGCCAATAGAGGTGCCTGAGGTGACCCTTATACTATTTGGTGGTATAGCTGATTATTATTAAATGTTAAATCACTTAAAATAGATTTGCATATTAGTCATGTTTATGTGATCATTATAATAATTATTTTGGATGTGCTTTATAATTTAGTTTAATATTAGTTATATTATATTGAATTGGTATTTATGTTTTAGTTTTTAGAATATTGTTTAATACTTATAACAAATATTAGGTATTATTAATAATAAATATAAATATAAATTATATATTTATAATTCAACTATTATGATCTAACATTAAATTTCATTATTAGAGGGGTTAAAATTGCTTGTCCTTAAGCAATTACTACTTTACGTTATTTCCAAGTTTGAATTCGACATTACAACACAAAGTTGGAGGATAAATCGATAGCGTGTATATGTTGAAGGAAATAGTTGATTCAACCTTGATTAGGATGGGTAAATGTATGATTATTTTCATAGTTCAATAGATTTTTTATTTATTTGATAATTCATTTAATGGTCTCTTCAGTGATTGTCTCCTATACATGGTTATTTTCTTACAAACATTAATGTATATTAGTATACATCTAAAATGATTTTTTTAAAGAGAATGATTATAGTTAAAATATTAAGCTCAAGTCTGTTTTCCTTCTTACATGACCTCTTTTATAAGGATCAAAATTTTGATGTCATAGGATGCTAGATACTCATCTACGAGTAGGTTCCCTCAAGGTATTGGACTGCATGTTCATACCCATCTTGGAATCTTTCCTCAAAGCTTTGGAATCATGTTCTTACCCATCTTAGACTCTTTCCTCAAGGCATTCAAAACCATTTCCTTACTTATCTTGGAATCTTTCCTCAAGGCATTGGAATCCATGTCCTTACCTATCTCATGAGGATTTACTCCGCCTTTCCCATCTTGACATTAAATTACTTGTATTCACAAACTTATATTCATCATTTATGTAATCATGTTTCTCGACTAAATTATCACCTGTATTCAACAATTTCACCTTTTCTCGATTGAATTGTTTATAATTTTACTCACCCTAAAAGATGGAAATATCATACTTTGATACCACTGTAATGTCCCCACCATTAGGATTAGCTTGGGACAAGTAACACGCAAAATAAATGTTAGAATTTGAACAATAATAAAACTAACTATAATATTCTTTCCTCTATCCTAACCCCAACCTTAAAGATGTCACCATATCAGGATTGATAACCCTCCTAAGGATTTCTAGGTCCTCGGTTACTTCTCTATCTTCTATGAAGTGCTCCCTTTAAGGCCCTTCCTAGAAGAGACATTTTCTATCTAGAGACGTTTTCACATATGCATATGTTACCTTCAATGAAATATTTTGGCCTTATAACCATATTAAGATCACTCTCTTCCCTTATAGGGAATCTCTTGATCTTAGGTCGTTAACTATATTAATATCACTCTCTTCCCTAATAGGGACTCTCTTGATCTTAACAATTAACCATATTAAATCATGTGTATAATTCTCTTAGGACTTCATATCTACATATACATATATACTTGTTAGTATGAATTTTTATGGTATTCCTTTGGGGGAGTATCCTAAGAATTGCTAGAATGACTGGGGAGATTGTTAGCATGATTGACATGGTGCATTCATGATTGTGTTTGTCATTGATGTCAACATAGCAATATTTTTGTGAAGACTGGAAAAGTAGAAGACAGAGAATGAGGTTGTACAAACTATGTATTTATTATCAAGTCAATTATAGTTAAGGACATGTTATACATTGTATCTTGATGATGTGGATAAGTGCACATATAGAGAGTTGAAGATGTGTATAAGATATGCTTGATTTAGAGAAGACAATAAGCAGATAGAGTACCTGATAAGTAGTTTCTAATGATTGATTTTTATCTCTTTACTGAGATAGAATCATGATGAGTGTAGTTAGACAGTGATAGTAGACATCTTGATGATGAAGTCAACAAGTTCATAAGGTTTGAGGTCACACGTGTGGAAAGTTGTAAAGATTGTGAGCCAACATTGATTTGTAATTACAAAAAGATGTAAAGTTTTGTAATATCTTAATGAGGTCCTATTATAATTAATTGACAAAGACTCAAGGAATTGGGATAAAGGAAGGCTATTTTCCTTATTGTGATGTAATTAATGAAGTGTATTTAAGTGTGTGATATGCTAAGTATTTGGTAAATGCGAGTAAGTGATCTAATGGATTATTGGATGTGAAGTTGGTGATATAGTATTCAAATCAGAAGAGGAGAAGTTTGGTCAAAGGATAGAGAAGGAGCTATACATTTCTATTATTATGAAAGAAATAATACAAATATTATTTGGGTAGTGAGTTCAATGGTGTTGCCCCTGAAGCTATTTGGATAGTGGGTCCATTTTCCTTCTACAACTCCTAACAGGGTTGGAATCTCATAATAGGGATTCAAAGTCTCCTAACATGGAGTAATATGCTCTAAATGTATTTTATTGACTCCTAATAGAGTCCATCCTCTAACAATGAAAATTTATATTAGTTCATCATTTTTTGGGTACCATCCACAGTAGAGTTTTCTCTCTAATTAAGGATTTCCCTTGTTAACATATCTAGTGCTATTGTGTATGAGTATCTTGTTATGGTTGTTGATTATATTGTTCAGATGCTTAAGGATAAATAAGGTTGATAAATATTTTAATAGTTGGATAAATAATTCACTCCCCCTCTTAGTTATATTTGTGGACTTTACTTCCTAACAATTGGTATCAGAGTCTCAGATCCTTGAAGAAAAAGATTAACAACTTTGGGAGATCAATGGTAGGTCACATCAGTAAAGAAAGTCCTAAATTTGATAGAGTTAACTATGAAAATTGGAAGGAAAAGATGAATACTCATTTGCTATATATGGGTCTAAGACATTGGATGATGACAAAGAACAAAAAGAAGATTGCGAAGGAAAGAAAACTTGAGGAATGCATTGAAGCTGAAAGATATCTATTTATGTGCAATATGATTGCCAAAGAAGCATTATTGTCAGCTCTTCTTGAGAAGGAATACAGTTAGGTAAAATCCTTTTATACATCTCATGAAATTTGGATAGCCTTAGAATCTACTTTTGAAGGTGACAAGCATGCTAAACGAGTCAGACTTCAGAATTGGATATGTTTGTTTCGAGATGCTAAAATGATGGAAGATGAATATGTGAGAAGCTATATTGGTAGAATATTAGAGATTGTTGTAGGAATTAAATCCTATCAGTGATCTAAATATGAAGATGAGATTTTGAAAATATTGACACCACCATTCAGACAAACAATAGAAATGATTGAGTGAGTGATACCTTGCACTGAGAAGTTTACCAGAGAGACTTTACTTGGAAGATTGGAAGTAGGAGAAATGAGCTTGAATAAATCTAGAGAATTTACCATAGTGGAAATGACCTTTAGTGCATTGAGTGTTCATCATTCTTTATCAAGAAGTGCAAGCACTAGTGGAGACTATGCTAGCAACAACAGATCCAGATCTAAGGAGGATAGAATAATTGAAGAAGGAATTGCTCTACTTGTAAGAATAGAACTAGAGTAAGAGAATTTTTAAATGTTGGACTTGTAATGAATTTGGTCATTATGCTTCTAAGTGTCCTAAAAGAGACAAAAAGTATAAGAAGAATTTCAAGCCTAGAAGACCTAGAGATTGTTTATATGCAAATGAAGATGATGAATATGTGGAAAGAGTTCAAAGTGAAAGTGATGATTAATTAAGATTTGTGGCTTTAAAAGAAGAGAATCCTAAAAAAGAAAATAGAGAAGAAAAACCCCTAGTTTCACAAGTTGAAAATAAATTTGTTTCGATTATAGATAGTGGGTGCTCACATCATATGACTAGATATATGAATAAGTTTTTTAAGTTTAGAAATCATGATGGAGGAATTGTTAGAGTTGGTAACAATGTAGCCTGTCACATCACAAGAATAAGATCTGTTACTCTTGATGGGAATATAACATTGTTGATATTTATTTTGTTGATGAATAAAGCATAACCTATTGAGTGTTGGACATTTGGTTGATATAGATATCGGTTGCAATTCATAGAGAAGACTTGCATTATCAAAGATAAGGATGGTAAGTTGATTGGAATAGGTACAAGATCCAAAGGTAATGTGTTTCAATTGAACCTTATAGAGATGACCCATTTAGTTGAAAAAGTGGATAACAATTGGCTATGCCATAGAAGATTTTTTCATATAAACTTTGATAATATTGTGAAGGCTAGCAATACATTGCAGTCAGAGATTTACGTAGAATCATGAAGCCTACTAATGTTGTTTACAAAGAATGTATTATGACTTAGCAAAAGAAGGTTTCTTTTCCCAGCAACAAGTTCACTACCACAAGAAAATTGGAGATTGTTCATACAAATTTTAGTGGTCCTACTAGAACAAGAGGATTCTATGGTGAAAGGTACTTTATGATTTTTGTTGATGATTTCACTAGAATGATGTGGGTAGCATTTCTTAAAGAAAAGTCCAAAATCATTTAAAAAGTTCAAGTTGTTTAAGAATAGAGTTGAAAATGAATCTGGTGTAAAGATAAAAATGTTTAAGATTAGATAGAGGTGGAGAGTTTACTTCTAGAGAGTTCAACATGTTTTGTGAAGAAAATGACATTAAGAGACAACTATCAACACCTAAGACGCTTGAGCAGAATAAGATTGTAGAAAGAAGGAATAGATTTGTAACAAAAGAAAAAAGAGAAACAATGTTTGAGAATAATGTATCCAAGACATTTTGGAGAGAAGCAAACAACACAATAGTATAGACCATGAACAAAGTACAGATCATAAAAGGTACAAACAAGACTCCCTATGAATTATGGTTTGGACATGCACCATTAGTAAAATATTTTAGAAATTTTGGAAGTAAGTGTTACATAAAGATAGATGTTGATATTGGTAAGTTTGATGCAAGAAGCAATGAAGGTATGTTCCTTGGTTATTCACTGAAAAGAAAAGCTTATAGATGTTTTAATCATTGAACTAAGACAATTTTTGAGTGTGTGAATGTGAAAGTGGATAAAAAGGTTTGGAGTTAAAGAGAGAATGTTGGATATATTTTTGATGAAGAAGAAGATAATACTAAACCTATCAAAGAGAATATTGAAGTTTTCTTTGAGACTAACAATGAATTACAGAATGATGTTCAAACTATTGAAAAAAGAGAAGAACAAATGTCGAAACCAAGAGAAGAAGTGAGAGTTGAAATAGAAACTCCCACACAAAATAGGAACTTGACAAAGAACCACATTGAGAATCAGATTATTGGAAGGAAAGACAAAGAAGCGATGAAAAAAAATAGAGTACATGAGGAATTATGTTTGATTTCTCAAGTTGAACCTAAAAGCATAGGTGAGGCATGTAAGGATGATAATTGGATTCAAGAAATGAAGGAAGAATTAGATCAAATTATGAAGAATGAGACATGGGAATTGGTTCCTAGACCTAAAGACAAGAATGTTATAGGAACTAAATGCGTATTCAGAAATGAGATGAATGAACAAAGTGAAATTGTGAGGAATAAAGAAAGATTGGTATGCAAAGGATATTCATAGCAAGAAGGTATAGATTATTAAGAGACATTTTCCCTTGTTTACAGAATGGAAGCAATAAGAATGTTCTAGGCTTATGCAGCAAGTAAGAAGTTTAAAGTTTATTAGATGGATGTAAAGTCAACATTTTTGAATAGAGAACTTTAAGAAGAAGTTTACATTGATAAGCCTAAAGGATTTTGTTTGATAGAGGAAAAGGACATAATATGCAAATTGAAGAAATCATTGTAAGGTCTAAAGCAAGCACCTAGAACTTGGTATGAAAGATTGGATAGGTACGACTGATAGTAACTTATATTTGAGAGAAATTGAGAATGGATTATTGATCATTGTAATATTTGTTGATGACATAATATTTGGAGGTAATGATAAAGAAAGTGATAAATTTTCTAATGAGATGGAGAATGAGTTTGAGATGAGTATGGGTGAGATGAAACTTTTCTTGGGTTTACAGATTATACAAAACAGTGATGGCATTTTCTTATCACAAGCTAAGTATTTGAAAGACTTATTGAAAATATTTGGCTTAGAAAATTGTAAACCTATTGGTACACCTAGGATAGTTGGTCACAAGTTATATAAGATGAGACACCTACAATTAAGCAAAAGAAGTATAGGTCTATGATTGGAGGTTTGCAATATCTGACCCACACCAGACCATATATAGAAAATGCAGTTGAGATAGTAGCAAGATTTCAAGATGATCCTAAGGAATCATACTATGTAGCAATAATGAGGATATTCATATATCTAAAGGGTACACCTAATTTTGGACTATGGTATGATAGATCAAGTGATTTTACTCTATGTACTTATACTAATGTGGATTGGGTAGGTAGTATGGATGGAAGAAAGAGCACTAGTGGTGGAGCGTTTTTCCTTGGGGGAATATTGGTTTCTTGGCTAAGCAAGAAATAGGATTGTATTTCAAGAATATGTAGTAGCAATAAACAATTGTAATCAAATCATGTGGATGAAGCAGATGTTGAAGGACATTGGGATGGAATTTTCAAAACCTATTATCATACATTGTGATAACACAAGTACAATACGTATGTCTAAGAATTATGTGTTGCATTCTAAGACTAAACATATATCTATCAAGTATCATGTTTTGAGAGAGAAAAGTACAAAGAAAGAGATTAGATTGGAGTATGTAAACACAACAGAGTAGATTGCAGATATCTTTGCAAAGCTTTTTCCTAAAGATACTTTTGAGTACTTGAGAGGTATGCTTGGGGTTATGCTGCTACCTACTTCTGAATAGATGATGTAGAGAGTGCATCAATCCAATGGTACATATCACTATTTTTATCTGGACTGCATGATGATGCTTCATGTATGGGGGAGTATTTGAGATGAGTAGAGTCATCAAGGACTCTTGATAGTTGGTTTGGAATAGTGTATTTTGACACTTGAGCTGATTGAAGACTTTGATAAGATGATTAACATAATGAAGCCTTTGTCATTGATGTTAAGGGGGGAGAGATTGCATGAAAAACATCCACTAGTACAATGGGGGAGAAAGAGTACATGAGTACATCTTTCTGGTAATATGTGGAAGATGTATGTATGGGGGAGAAGTGTTATAATGGGGAAAGAAATTTATTGATAGGGGAGAAGTTGTGAATAATTGATATCCATCCATGTAAGTTGTTCATAAAAGTTAGAGTGTGAAAAATTGACATCAATTCTAAGAAAGAGGAAGCACAGATAGAACAATATTCTAGTGGATTTCATATTTGATTAATGAAGAGAAGTTGAAAAGGAGAAAATAATAGCAAAAACAAAAGAGTTTGATTTGGTATTCTTGGAACTTATATGTTTTTCATATATGTTGCCATCAATGCCAAAGGGGGAGATTGTTAGCATGAATGTTGATGGTATTCCTTTGGGGGAGTATCTTAAGCATTGCTATAACACTTGGGGAGATTTTTAGCATGATTAAATGTTGTATTCATGACTATGTTTGTCATTGAGGTCAACATAGCATTGTTTATGTGAAGACTAGCATAGTAGCAGACAAAGAATGAGGTCGTACAAATTGTGTATTGATGATAAGGTCAAACGCAGTTAAGGACATGTTCTATACTATATCCTGATGATGTGGATAAGTATGCATACAAAGAGCCAAAGACATGCAAAAGACATGCTTGATTGACATAAGAAAGTAAGCATACAAAATACGTGATAAGTGGTTTTTGATGGTTGATTTGTATCTCTTTACTGAGATAGAATCATGCTGAGCTCAGTTAGAAAGTGACAATAGATAGCCTGATGATGATGTCAATTAGTGCACAACTTATGAGGTTTCATGAGTGGAAAGTTATAAAGATTGTGAGCCGAAAATGATTTGTTATTACAAAAAGATGTAAAGTTTTGTAATATCTTAATGAGGTCCTATTATAATTAATTAAGAAAGCCTCAAAGCCGACTCAAGGAATTGTTTTGAGGATATGGTATAAAGGAAGGTTATTTTCCTTGTGGTGATATAAGTAATGAAGTGTATTCAAGTGTGTGTCATGCAAAGTATTTTGTAAATGCAAGTAAACAATCCAAGTGATTATTGGATGCAAAGTTGGTGATCTAGTATCAAGATTTGAAGAGGAGAAATCTAGTCATACAGAGATCAGTGGACAGTGAGTTCAATGGTCTTTCCCTTGAGGCTATTTGGGTAGTGGGTCCATCTGCCTTCTACAAATCCTAATAGGGTTGGTACAACTCCTAACATGGTTGGAATCTCCTAACAAGGATTCAAAGCCTCCTAATAGAAATTGATATGTACTAAATGTATTTCATTGGCTCCTAACAAAGTTCATCCTCTAACAAGGAACATTTATATTAGTACATCATTTTGTGGGTACCATCCCTATTGAGGTTTTCCCTCTGATCAAGGGTTTCCCTTGTTAACATATCTGGTGTTATTATGTATGAGTATCTTGTTATGGTTGTTGATTATAATATTCACATTCTTAAGGATAAATAAGGTTGATAAATGTTTTAATAGTTGGATAACTAATTCCCCCCCCCTTCTCAGTTAACTTGGTGGACTTTACTTTCTAACAATACTTTTGTATATATGTATAATTATAAATTATACATTGAAATATATTCATAATTATAATAATAATATATTTATAATTACAATTAAACAATTAGAATCATACCTTGCTTACCTTTTCTTGATCCCCAAACTTTCCTTGTGTGATTGAAAAATAATTCCTCTTAATACACTCTCCCCTTTATTAAGTACACTCTTCAAAACATTTGTTTTCTTTAACATATGAGAGAGATATGTTGGTTCCTCTAATGATTGGTTGGAAAACCTATGAGCCTTTCTTGCTTAATGTTGGGAAATCCAACACAATTTGGTCAGTAATTAGGGTTTTAATTAAAAGGCAAACCCCTCTTCACTTCAAGATTTGCTAACCTAAGTGGGTATACCTAATGGAAGAGTTTGTTATGAATTGTGAAAATTTTATTTCTTGATGCTCTTTGGATAGAAAGTAATTTTCCAAGTAGAAATCAATGATATATGGGTATATGTTGTATTGAATTAATGTTTTGGACGTGTTTAGATAAATATGATTTTTAGAAATTGCAGAGCATTTTGAGTATGATATTAAACTCCACCAAGTTTGATGGATAATGCCCTTAATTGAAATTAATTTAGATCAATTCATTACTTTGATTAGGAAGAATTGAGGTAATCCAATATAGTTTTAAGATTATCAAAACTCTTTAGAGACGATGCACGCCAATCATCAATTACTAGACAAAGAACTTAAATACAAACTCTAGTTCAATTATTTTTAACTTCAATCGTAGAAGACCAACTGAATAAAAGATACAAAGCTTGTAAATTATAATTTATCAAAGGAATGTATTGAATTTCAATCTATCAATGACAATGTAAATCTAAGAGGGCAATCTATAAGAGAAATAAAAGATAATTATGCACAACTTCTTGAGAGAAACAAAGTATTTTATTAACTTTAAAAGGAGTACTATAGAGTGGTGGCTAATTGTGATATCCACTAAAATACAACACTAAAATTTTCATCTTGTACTCTACCTTGATTTATATATTCTATTTTATGATATTAATCGGTATATGATATGATATCTTTTTTGGGCCTTGGTACCTCTCCTTATAGTAAATGGAGAGGTGTGATAAAACTTCAAAACTTTTCAAATTTTTTTTAACTTAACCTAATTACAATCATTCATTAAAATTTATGATGTTAAAAAAATAAAATCTTTAAAATCCTTAAGGGAGAAGGCCACAAAACATGTCAAGTATGTCATTGATGTAGGCTCATTCACCTGACTGCTCTTCTCTCTCTACCAACATCTGCGCAATTGTAACCCTATCCTCCTCAAGCTCAAGTTCATGACAATCACTGGCATATGTAGTGTAATTCTTCGTGAGTTCTTATACAACTTAATACATTCTATCAACAAATTTGAACTGATATTTTTCCTCTGTTGACAAGTCTAGCTATGTCACTAGTTTACACTCCTGACTAGCTAGGTATTCTTAAATCGGTAACCTCATTCTTCTCTTATAATCCAAAATTCTACACCTCAAATAAATTGACCAGAGAATAGGCACTGAAATGTTTCTTGTGAATACAACATCACTAAGGTCCTTAGATAAAACAACACCATTTAATAACCCACTAACTCAAAAATTCCATCAATGACATTACACACATGTTTGGTTGCATATGTACAACATCTAAGTCATTTCCAATTAAAATTTTACAAAATTTCTTTGTACTTCTCAATATTTTTCTGATAACAGTAATTTCACCTTTTTGCATTCTTATATGGCTCCTTTTTCTAAAACTACAATGAGCATTAATGCATTGAAAAAACCTCTTTTCACCATTTGGAGACATGGTTCAAACAAGGCCTACAATTTTGCAAAAAATGCCACTTCACATCATATGTATCACATGCTCCCCAAATTATTGAAAACCATTATTTCATAGGGTCACATCAGCACCCTCTACAAAATTCCAAAATCTCACTACTTCACATTATATCTTCTACTTATTACTCGAGATCACAATTTCTCAAGATCTATCGAAAGATTAGTTTGAAATAGTGGTTGATCACAATTTTGGATCAAGTTAAACCTTCCACTCATGATTTAGAATTTTTTTGTAATTTCACACCATCTTTTGGACCATACTTGTGAAATCCCAATTTTTGATGTTTCACATGCTCTTCACTCTTACTTTTCTAAACTAACAAAAATGGATCTTTAATGTCATTTTAAGTAAAAAAATTGAGGGTTCCACCACGATAAATATATAAATTTCAATACCTATTAATTTACCTTTGTTGTCTTGTGGGACCTAACAAACAACCACATGTTCATATGTCTTTATTTTTGAAGTGTCACATTCAGTGTTTAGCTATTGCATGTTTATCTTGTTAAATTGTTCATGTACCCTTATTCCTCATTCGATCCTTCATTCCCACATCCTTGGTGATGTTTCTTTAAGCATAATACACCATGTTTCCCACTGATGTGTCATATGTTGGAGTACTTCTTATTATGTGGATGTTATCATGTGGGAGCCTTGGTTACAAGGTAGATGATGTTAGTTATTTCTTATAATGGATCCCCATCCTATTCATTGATGTCTTGGTACATATAGTACCCACATACCCCTTTAAATGGGCCACATCCTTTGCCAACAGAGGTATCTGAGGTGGCCCTTTGACTATTTGGTAGTATAGCCAGTTATTATTAAATTGTAAATCACTTAAAATAGATTACATATTAGTCATGTTTATGTGATTGTTATAATAATTACTTTGGATGTGTTTTATAATTGATTTAATATTAGTTATATTATTGAATTGGTGTTTATGTTTTATTTTAAAGCATATATTTAATTGAATAATTGAATTATATATATATATATATAATTAATACTGATAAAAAATATTAGGTATTATTAATAATAAATATAAATTATACATATATAATTATATTTCAATTATTATGATCTAACATTAAATTTCATTCTAGAGGGGTTATTACAAGTCCACTTGAACTATTTTTTGTACCCCTCATTATTTCAAATAGGGGTATGTAGATACTAGTGAAATTCCTATAAAAAATAGCCAAACCATGGAAATACCTCATATCAGTGGAAGACCTTGGGGTAGGCAATTCTAGGATGACCTTCACCTTCTTTGGGTCCATTTTGAGACCATCAGGGGAGACACCAAACCCCAATTATACTAATTCCCTTTTGATAAAGATACACTTCTTCAAATTAATCAAAAGTTTCTCTTCCCTTTGCTTCTCAAAGAAAATACGAATGTGCAATAAATGTTCATTTAGAGCCTTACTGAAAAGCAAAATATCATCTAAATAGACAATAACACAATTTCTCAAAACATTCTTCAATACTGAATTCATAAGCCACACAAAGGTGTTTGGTGCATTGGTCAGTCCAAAGGGCATGAATAACCACTCATATAGATGCTCCTTGGTCTTGAATGTAGTTTTCCACTCATCTCCCTCTCTGATCCATATCTGGTGATAGTCACTCTTGAGGTCTATCTTTGTGAAGTACTGAGCTCCACTCAAGTAGTCCATATGGTCATCTATCCTTGGTAGGGGAAACCTATATTTGATGGCTATCTTGTTTATATCCCTAAAGTTTGTACACATCCTCAACTCTCCATCCTTCTTTGGTGCTAGTACTACAAGTACCACACATAGACTTAGGCTTTCCTGAATCAAACCTTTCCTTAACAGTTCATGAACTTGTCTATTCAACTCCTCAGCCTCAATATGAGTCATCCTATGAGCATCCTTGTTAGAAAAACTAGCTCCAAGGACTAAATCTATTTAATGACTAATTTACCTTACTCGTAGGAACCCCTCAGGGATATTATTTGATAGGATATCTCCAAATTTATTTAATAGATATGAAACCTCTATTGGAACTTCTCTACCACCTTCCTTATCCAATCTAGGAATCAAAGCATAACATAAGTACTGATGTTTTACACCATTCAAAAAATTTCTTCCATCAACAAGACATACCCTAGAACTACCATGTACCTTTTCTTCTTCCTTTATTAAGGGTTTGACATTTTGACATTCTCCATCCTTTGCCAGAGAAGAGTTGTTTTCATGACCATCATGTACTAAATTCTTGTTGTAATACTATAGCCTTCCCAGTAACATATGATATACATCCATCAATGTGATGTCACATAGTAGGTCTCATCATGGTAGCTTCTAATCTTGAACTTCACCAAGCCCTATTCACTGACCACGACCTTGTGGTCATCTTTCACCTAGGATATCTAGTATGGGTGGGGGTGTTTCTCCCTTTTGAGCTTTAACTTCATGACCATCTCTTCTAACACCACATTTTTAGTGCCCCCACCATAAATAATCACACCACACCATTTACTCTCACATTTGCAACTGGTACAAAACATACTCCTCCTTTGTCTGGGCTCACCTCTCAACAAGACTATTTGATTAACAAGGACCTCTCCTCTTTTAGTATCTTATGAATGTGATGACTTGACATCTTCATTGATATGGGCAACCCTTGCCTAGCCCCTTTAGCTCTCCTATGTGTCCTTCCCTAGCATTGAGGGCATTCATAAGATCAATGGTCTTCTTCTCCATAGTGAAAACATGTACCATAGAAGCCTCCTCTTCTTGACCTTTTCCTCTACCTCTTCCTCTTTCACTTCCTTGTTGGTCTCCATAATTTTGTTCACAAAAGAAGTTGAAACTCTCATTCTTTTAGTTTTGGTTGGTACCCACATCTTCGTTTTTCTTCTGATCCTCATTTCGGCTTCCAAAAGACTTACCACCACGCCTTTTACCTTGGCCTCACCCTATTTTCTTTCCATAAAACTTCTTGTTTATAGTCTCCTCAACTCTTAAGGAGAGCTAGTACACCTCTTCAATGCTAGTAGTTCCAACCATCTTAGTCCTAAATACTCAACCTTAGCCCATTAAGGTAAGAAGCGACCTCCTCCTTATTAGCTTCTACATGCCTTATCCTGATAAGGACCTAGTATAACTCCTCTATGTATTCTTGGATAGATTTTCTCGCTTTCTTTAAAGCTTGCATATTCTTAAACAAATCAAGCTCATAGTCCACATGAATAACTGCTTCTTTAGTTTGTGCACTATGCGATCCCACCTTGTGATTTTATCATTTCCTCTTCTATATCTCTCCAATTGAATCTCTTTCCACCAAGTTTTTGCATGACCCTTCAGTATGACCTTCAAAACTTTAACCCTATAAAGGTCCTCAATATCTTCATACTTAAAGTATTGGACTTGAAGTCATTGATCCAATCAAAAAATGTGGGAACCTTAAACTTAGGTATTTTCTCAATCTTGGAAAAGGCCTTGAAAATCCTTTCCTCCTCTTGGTTTAGGACTTCACCCTCTCCTTCACCTTCTTGATCAACATTTCCTTCTTCTTTATTTTTCTCCTCACTTTCACCCTTACAACAAGATTTATTCCTTTGCGAATCTCTTCTTGCAATGTTTGAACTTGCCTTTGGAGGGGTCTAACCTAAAGGGGATACCTCCAATTATTCCATAAAATTCTCTTCATAGAGGAATTTTCTCACTCTCTCAGAACCCACAACCGTAGTTCCGGTGCAAATTGCCTCATAGTCAATGGTTTGTTTACACACTTAGAAACTCCTGCTCTGATATCGTTTGACGAGGGTACAAATTAAGAGAAAATGAACACAATAGGAAATAAGAATTGTATTATTTGATATAAGAAGATAATACATGAATTATAGAAGGAAAAAAACCCAATTACACACCTATGGGCTATAACATTATCTGGTTATGGAGAAAACCCTTCTCACAATACCTTCTTCCAAACTCAACAAAAACAAACTGCCTTTACACCTCAAGAATGGGTCTTAAGAAGCCTATTTTAGGTTTAGGGTTAGGAATAAATTTTATATTTCAAATTTTCATATCCAAAATCAAAACAAAGCGAAGTCACATTAGAATTAGTTGCAAGATAGAAGGTTCTGAAAAAGGTAGTCCAACTTCTAGGAGGCATAACTTTTGATCTGGGACTTCGATTGACTAATCATTTAAATTTCTAGAAGTCTATTTGAGCACTCTATATGCCTATAATGAGGCCATTTAGTTCCTTAAATAAGGCTCTAAAGTATTTCTAGGGGGTTTCCAAGCAATTTAAATCTATAATAACTTTCAAACTATGAAACCCTTTGACTTGATTTTTTTTTGGAGCACTTGAAGTTTCAATTACAAATTTTCCTCCAAAATTAACCCTTTAACTCTTCATAATTATCAATCTATAAAAAAATAGTCCATTTTTTACATTTGTACGTATCCCTAAGTGCACAAAAACACTAACCTAGAAATATAGTAATGGAAATCTAAGAGTTGGAATCTCTATTTGGTCCAAATGGGTATTCGTAAATATAAAAACAATTAAACAAAATCTAATAGAGAGAAAATTTATACAATCCAAAAATAAATTCATAAAATGTTTTTGGATTCAATTGTGTCAAAGTTTTTGCATCAACATTTTAGATCACACTCTGTGATCCATCACTTGTAATTCATGTTCTCCATATTTCATCTTGATGATGGATCACAGATTGTGATATGAAATGTTGATGCAAAAACATTGACACAATTGAATCTAGAAACATTCTAAGAATTTAAACAAAAACTATCACTATGAATATTTTTGGGTGATACAAGATTTTTTTGCATCATTGAATGCTCGTGTATCAAGGAATAATTGTTTTAGGTCTCTTTTTAGGCCTATTTGTGTTGGTATTTTCCATGTTTCTTGTATAACTAGAATTGGTTGATTTTGAGTGGAATGGGTATTGAAAGCCATTGAAATTATCTTAGGGACTCTATGGTGAGAGATCCTAAGGAATGCTTGTGTGGTTGCCTTGGAAGTTAAAGAGTCAATTTGGATTTTGGTGAAGCTTAAGTATTCATTAAAGAAAGAGGCGAGTTGGTTGTAATAGGTGGGATATTTGGAACCTATAGAAGTGTTGGCCACAACCTATAATGTAATTGATAGCAAGAGATTGCTAATTGATAATGCTATGAATTTATGTAAATGAGTCATATCAGTTGATATATTATCATTATGTCAAAGTCTTAGTTGGTTAGACCAACTCAGTAGAGTACCATATAATTTGATTGATGAAGAGGAGTTGAAGAAAGTATGATGAAGACATAAGTGATATGTAAGGTATTCAAAGGGTACTTGAATGACTTGGATAATGATGATGTATTTTTGGTTTGATTGTTTTAAAATCATGTAATGTTTCAATGTATTGAAGAATACAATGATAACTGACTTACAAGGTTAATAAAATGTGACTATATTAATCAAGTGACTGGAGTGTTGCCCAAGCGATTGCCAAGGAAGAAGGAAAATATAGTATTGTCCAAGAAAGTTAGTATTAACTAAGTGTTATGTTACCTAAGTAAATGTTATGTTTATTAAGTGACATTTGGATGAACAAGTTTATAAAAGTGGAATCTTAGGTTGACTATTGATGGAAAATTGGAATGTTCTAGAAGGTCTAAGACACAAGTCAAAGTTTGTTACAAGATCAACGACTGGAAAAATACAAGAAGGATCTGATGAAGGAAATTGAAGAAGGATAAGCATGTGCACAAAGTTCTATACCAAATATATTTTTTGAGTGTCTAAATTTATTAAATGAAAGAATTTTGTTATACCCCTAAGATCAATGATGGTGATTAAGTGGAATGAGATGGAAGAATCTGGAAGCATTGAGAAAACTATTTAAGAAGGAGAATAAGATAGTTTAGGTTGTTGATTAAGGTGTTGGTTAGAAGTTGATTATGTTGGAGTGTCAAATTACCATGACTATGAACTTAAAGAAGGAAAAAGAAGGTTATTAAACCAAGACAATCGAGTAGTGAAAGGAGATCGAGTAGGTGTTAATTGACCAAGTCCAAGTACAAAGTGAAAGAAGATCCAAGAGAGAGACAAGTCAGAGAAAAGAGCAAGAACATAGATTTGAAAAAGTAAAGGTAGTTTCTATTCTTAAAAGATAATTTTATACTGTTACAATTTAACCATTATAGCAAAAAAAATTGGAAGTACTGAGTGGACCTAACACATCTATAAAATCCTACATGGTAACATTGATTAGTGGTGTTTGCAAGTCCTTTAAATTAGGCTACACCTTTTAGTTAGATACATGGAGTGATACGGTATAGATGATCTTTTGGTGAATTCCTCTAACAAGGTCACATTAATATGTTATAATGATTTAGAATAACTAAGAGGATGAGGGAGGTGAATCATTTATAATTAGGTCTAGATGTACCAATTCAACTTCAAAAAAATTAATCAAATTCAGATACCCACTTAGTCTTATAACATATCATCAAAAATTTTACATTTCATGCAATATCTTAACTCTTTGTCTCTATATTTGCTGAAGGTTATACAACACATTGTTAAATGTGACCCTATTAAAGGATTTAACCTCCTTGTTAGGAGTGGCCTTGTTATAGAACTTTAGAACATTCCGTTAGAGTGTCACCTTAATTAAAGGATTTACAAAATGAGTATTAGGTCAACCTTGATTAAAGGATTTTGGACTGATAAAATGGTTAGAACATAATAGTATGTTTGATCTATAAAGTACAACTTCACTTTGCAAATTCAGATATCCATTTGCTCACATGTTGGTTCATTAACTAGCCTTTATTGACATCTCCATTACTAACCTTTTTGGCATCTCCTCAAGAAATCACACTGTACAAAATCTTCACACTTCACCTATGTTGTTCACCTCTTCATAGCTTCTCCTTAAGATTTCTAATCAGCAATTAAACAAACTTACAACTCATTCTGTATACATCCTCAAATAGGTAATTTTTATCTTTTGTAGCTTAAACAACACTGTCGATCTTAGGATTAGGTTAGATTCATCAAATTCTTCCACCTTTCTATTCTCCTTCTTCTTCTAGAAACTTTTTATCAAAACCTTGCCTTTGATCATGTAACAAACTCTCCTTGTGCATTAAATATGCCAACTCATCAATCCTTATATTCTACACACTTTGATTAATTCAAAATTCCAAGTATGTTGGCCTCAAAATCAAATCTTTCTCAAAATTTTACTTTTGTTGCCACTCAGAAATCACTGTGTTCTTCAACTTGATCATCACTATGTAACTTGACAATCACTATACTTTCTCACTCGACATCAGCATGCTCGCTTGAGCAATGCTACACTCAGTTGCAACTACACTTCTTCATACATTTTCTTGGCAATAACTATCTACTAAGTTTGAACTATTTCGCTCAACTTGTACATAAGTGTTGGACTAATCGCCATCCTTCCCCTTTGAGATTTGTGACATGGCTTAACTGCCTCCTGTGTTATATAAGTCTAGTGGTTGTATAAGACATTAATAGGTCTATCTTTTGGTGCAACGACAACTTTAGCTTGTAACAAGTGGTATCAAAGCTTGGTCACAACTTTGAATCTCCTCAGGTAACGCTAAGGGGGAAATTGTTAGACTAACCACTAGCCTTGCCTTCAGGATTCATGACATGGCTTAACTACCTCCTATGTAATATAAGTCTAGTGGTTGTATTAGGCATTAATAGGTCAATCTTTTGGTGCAACAACAACTCTAGCTTGTAACAATAAGTTCCTTAATCTTCTACTTCAGTTCCTTTATTGATTGTGCAACACTAATACTTGATAAAGCTTATCCTTATGACTTGTTTCAACTCTTATCTTCATCCAATTATCTTCTACACTTTACGTATTGATTGAACAACACATTATCTTGTCAAGGACTAACTCATCAAGTACCCATTGTATTTCCATGATACTTAACACATCTCAACTCAAACTTTCACTAGGTCATCTCATCATCTCTTCTTTTCAAATAATCTTCATTAATTAAATGATATATCACTCTACACTTGTTAGTAAATGTCTCTCGAGTATGTTTGACGATCTATCTTACCAATATTTTTGACATCAATGGCAACATAACAATTGCTCCAATCTCCCTCTTTGGCATTGATGACAACACCAATCAAACTTAACTAGTTACTATGAAATCTAGAAATCTTCAAAATTGGTTTGGAGTCTCTCTTTCTTACATTTATTTCAATTCTCATTTAGTTAATCTTAGGCTGCTCTCTCTATCCATTCAGTATATACTATTCTTTGTAGCAACCTCAACATATGTCAATCTCTTGACAAAAATCATTCTCTCTTGTATAACTTCTCAGTAAAACTCTCCCTCTTTATGTCCATCTTTGTATGATAGCTCACTTGTACACTTCTCCCTCTTTGTTTGTAGTAAATTATATGGTAACTTGTTCAAGCTAATCTCCATCTTTAACAACATTGCCAAAGACATACCTTAACATATACATCATGTCACTGTTCTGGCTAATACAACAATACCATCTCTTCATAAAATTTGTGTATCTTCTTCTACTCATAGTTCAATGTCTTACATTTCACACCTTTAAGAAGCTCCTAAAGTGTGACCTCCTTGCATAAATATTCATGATATTTTGGTTCTTACTGATTGATGCAATGCATCATCTCTACTTAGTTTATGTCACATAGGGGGATGACCCCTAACTTGCCTCTTATTTAATCAAAAGCATCCTTAGGTAATGATTTAGTGAATATTTCATCTAACTATTCCTTTGTGTTCACATAATCCAGTCTCCCTTCTTTATCTTGTACCAACTCTCTCAAGTAATGATACTTGATCTCAATATGCTTAGTCTTTGTATGCATCATAGGGTTATTTGATATGTTTATAGCACTTGTGTTATCACAATAGATCACAACAGGTTAAGTGATCTCTTCCTTCATGCCTTTCAAAAATTGCTCGATCCATACAATATTTGAATAATTCTTTGATGCAACAACATATTTATCCTCTACTGTAGATTGTGAAATATAATTCTACTTTTTATTTGTCCATGAAATCAATCTTCTAACCAAGAAGAAAAATTCTCCACTTGTACTCTTTCGATCATAAACATTTCCTTCCCAATCACCATCTATATACACTTTCAGTTCAAGTTTGTTACTTCTCTTATACCACAGGCCATGGTCTTCTATTCCTTTTAGGTTTCTCATTATTCTCTTCATTGCCTTCATATGATTTTCTCTAGAATTAGCTTAAAATCTAGCAACAATTCCAACACCTAATGCAATGTTAGGTCTTATATGTACAATATATTGTAGTATCCCAATCATAGACCTATTCAATGTTTGATTCACCTCAACAGAATCACCATTCTTTGACAATTTGTGTCTAGTCACCATTATTGTTCCCATTGGTCTTGAGTCTTCCATACCAAAGGTCTTTAAGATTTATTTTTTGTATTTTGATTGAGTGATGAATATACCTTTGTTCATCTGATAAACTTGTAAACCAACAAATAATTTAATCTTTCCAAACATTGACATTTCAAACTCCTTTTTCATTTGATCAACAAATGATTTTCTCAATGAATCCTTTCCTCCAAATATGATATCATCAAAAAATATTGCAACTAGAAATATCTTGTTTTCATCTTCACTTTTCAGATACAAATTACTATTGTTATTAGTTTTTTTCAAAATCAATTTTCGCCAAATAATTGTGTAACCTTTCATACCATGCTCTAGGGGCTTGCTTTAAACCATATAAAGCTTTGTGTAACTTACATACCATATTCCTTTTGTTTGGATCAAAAATCCTTTAGGTTGTTCAATGTAGACTTCTGTCTCTAGAATTCTATTAAAAAGTGTAGATTTTACATCCATTTGGTACACTTTGAATCCTTTTCAAGCAACATATGCAAGTAAAGTTCTCACTCCTTCTAACCCTGCAACTAGGGCAAAAGTTTCTCAATAGTCAACCCCTTCCTCTTGTGCATATACCTTACAAACTAGTCTTTCTTTATTCCTTGTGACTTCACCTTTCTCATTTAGATTGTTTCTTAAAATCCACTTAGTGCCAATCACATTTTTTTTCTTTTGGTCTAGGTACCAATGTTCATCTTTTGTTCTTCTCAATTTTTTCAAAATTCTGAATTCATTTCCTTGATCCAATAGTCATTCTCCAAAGAATATTTTATAGATTTAGGTTCAAATTTATACAATAAACCCGTGTCATTTTTTAGTCTTCTTCTTGTCATGAACCCAAAATCTTTATCTCCAATGATTTGATTTGGTGCATGATGTCTCCTTACATACTTTGCCAATATAGGTTGTGTTCTTGGTTCCTCTTGCTATTGTTGTGAGCATATATGCTGATGATATTCCTTCGGGAGAGTATCCTACACATTGGATAGATGGTTAACATGATTGACATGTTGCATTCATGACTATGTTTGTCATTGATGTCAACATAGTATTCTTTCTGTAAAGATTGGTAGATTAGCAGATAGAGAACGAGGTTGTACAAACTCTGTATCAATCATAAGGTCAAGCGCAATTGAGGATATGTTCTACATTGTGTCTTGATGAAGTGGACAGGTGTGTATGTAGAAATTTGAAGACATGCAAGAGTTATTCAAGAATTATAGAGGATAGTGTCCAGACATAGTACTTGATAAGTGGTTTCTAATGATTATATTGCATCTCTTAACATGGATAAAATAGTGATGAGCGAAGATAGACAGTAATAGTAGAAAACCTAATGATGATGGTAGGAGGTGTGTATGGTCAAAATTCAAATGTGCGAGAAGTTATAAAGACTATGAGTTGACAATATTTTGTAATTGTAAAAATACGTAATAACTTGTAATATATTAATGATGTCATATTATAATAAATTAGGAAAGCCTTAAGGCCAACTCAAGGAATTATTTTGAGGATATGGTTTAAATGAAAGTTACTTTTCTTGTTAATGCAAGAAGAGTGTGTGTGATTTGTGAAAAAGTGTGAATTCTATTATATGTGAGAAAGTTATATGTGAAGTTGGAAAATGCATGTAAGTGATCCAAAGGACTATTGGATCGAGTTGGAAGACCTGGTATTAAGATTTGAAAGAAGTAGAGGACAAAAGAGTTTGAGGTTTTTCTTTTCTATTATTCTTCAAGGAATAATACAAAGATAAGTTTGATAGTGTGTTTAGTAGTCTAGCCCCTGAAGTTGTTTGGACAGTGGGTCCTTATGCCTACTATAACTCCTAATAGGGTTGGAATATCCTAACAAGGATTCAAAGTCTCCTAATAGGGGCTGATATGTACTGAATGGATTTATCCTAATAGGGGCTAATATGTACTGAATGTATTTTATTGGTTCCTAATAGAGTCCATCCTCTTACAAGGGAATTTTATATTAGTATATCATTTTGTGTGTACGATCCCCACTGGGGTTTTCCCTCTGATCAAGGGTTTCCCTAGTTAACATATATGGTGTTATTATGTCTATGTATCTTCTTATGGTTGCTAGTTATATTGTCCACATGGTTAAGGATTAATAAGGTTGATAAATGTTTTAATATTTGGATAATTGATTCAACCCATCCTCCCCCCCCCCCCCCCCCCCCTCAACTCTCAGGTATCTTGGTGGACTTTACTGTCAAACAATTGGTATTAGAGCCTCATGTCCTTAAAGTTGGAAAAGCTTAACAACTTAAGAAGATCAATGGTGGGTCATTTAAGAAAAGATAGTCCTAAATACAATGGAGTTAATTTTTATATTCGGAAGATAGAGTTCCTTGGTGAGATATTAGAATTATGTACAAATCAAAACATTGAGTTTCCAGATCCAAAATCTTTCTGTTGCATACAAAAGAGTAAACCTACTTTATTGAGGAGTGCAAGAACAAACGAAGATAGATCCAAAGAAGACAAAAACATTGAAGAAGGAATTGCCCTACTAATGAAAAGAGAGCTAGATGGTATGGAATTTTTTGTTTGTTGAAAATGTAAATTTTTTTGTCATTTTTCATCCAAAGTTCCTAAGATAGCATGAAAGACTAGAAATGATTTCCTTTTTGATGATGATGAAAAATTTAAAGAAAGTATGGAGATATTCTTGAATGATAGCGATGATAAAGATGACGAGCTTGAATTGATTGAGAAAGAAGAAGTAATAGATGAAGAAGAAGCTAATTCTAAACCTATCTTAGAAAATATTGAAGTTTTCTTTGAGACTAACAATGATTTGTAGAATGATGTTCAAGTTGTTTAATAAAGAGAAGAACCAAGTCATGAACCTAGAGAAGAAGAGTTGAGTCAATAGCACTTGCACCTAATAGGAATTTGACAAAGAATCACCTTGCTAATTAGGTTATTGGAAGAAAAGAAAAAAGAGTTACAAAAATAAATAGAGTACATGAAGAATTGTTTTTTATTTCTTAGGTTAAACCAAAGAGTGCAGATGAGGCATGCAAGGATGATCATTGGATTCAAGCAATGAAGGAAGAACTAGATCATATTGTGAAGAATGAGACATGTGTTAGCATGAATACTGATGGTATTCCTTTGGGGGAGTATTTTAGCATTGCTAGAGCATGTGGAAGATTGTTAGCATGATTGACATGTTGCATTCATGACTATGTTTGTCATTGATGTCAACATAGTATAGTTTCTGTGAAGACTGACAAAGTAGCAGACAGAGAACAAGGTCGTATAGATAGAGAATTGATGATTAGGTCAAGCATGGTTACAAAAATGTTTGATAGTATGTCTTGATGACATGGCTAATTGTGCATGAAGAAATTTGAAGATATCTAGAAGATATGGATGATTTACATAGAATAGTTTGTAAACAGAGTACCTAAGAAGCAGTTTTTGATGTTTGGATCATATCTCCTAACAGAGATAAAATCATGATATGTGAAGTGAGATAGTGACAATATACATACTAATTATGATGTCAATGAGTGCACAATGTCTACACATGTGAGAAATTATAAAGATTGTGAACCGATAGTGTTGTGTAATTATAAAGTTATTAATTATCTTAATATGGTCCTATTATAATTAATTAGAAAAGCCTCAAGGCTGAGTCAAGGGATTTTTTTGAGGACATGGTATAAAAGAAGGTTATTTTCCTTTTGGTGAAGTGTGGAATTCAAGTGTGATATGAAAAATATTTGGTAAATACAAGTAAGCGATCCAAGGGATTATTGGATGTGAAGTTGGTGATATGGTATCAAGATCATAAGAGGAGGCCTAGTTGATAGGACAGAGGAAGTACAAGTACAATTCATTTCTATTATTTTGCAAGGAATCATATACAGATTAGTTGGACAATGAGTTTAGTGATCTTACCCTTGAAGCTATTTGGATAGTGGGTCCATCTACCTTCTACAACTCCTAATAGGGTTGGAATCTCCTAACAAGAATTCAAAGTCTCATAATAGGGACTGATATGTACTGAATGTATTTATTGACTCCTAATGGGGTCCATCCTCTAACAAGGGACATTTATATTAGTACATCATTTTTTGGGTATCGTCCTGATGTAGGAGCATCCTAGCCATCGTGTTATCCCACTAATTCTATTAGTTTTTGCTGAGTGCCAATAAATTTTTAGTTATTTTCGAGTTGAAGTTATCCCACATCATGTTAACATACTGGTTAGTGTGTTATCCCATTTATTTTGCTAGTATTGACTGAATGATCCTTCAAGTGTCGAGTTGGTCAGTTATAGTGTTTATCAAGTTGCAGTGTGTGTTGAGTGTTCCTTCATGTGCCAAGTGTTCCTTCATGTGTCGAGTGTTCCTATTGGTGCCAAGTTTTCCTATATGTGCCGAGTGCTAGTATTAGTTTTCTGCGTCTATTTCCAATTTGGGTCAACTTGGAGCATATTTAATTTCACGATGGCTATTTAATATTTATTGAGAGTTGACTTGTGGCTTGCTTATGAATTTAATGTAAGGGTTTATTAGTGTAGGATTTGAGCAAATAAGCCAATCAAATCCACAAAGCCTTCGAATCCCTGCATGCAAAAACCTGTCACAGAAGAAAAAGACAAGAAGAGGCAAGGGTTTGCTAAAAAATGGAGATAGAAGAAAAGTTGCTCTCAAATGAAAAATGCATAAGAGATAATGAAGAAAGTACAATGATCATCCTTATAAAGGTGAGATAGAAACCCTAAACTAAAAAGCTAGGTTGCACATTATTAATTAATAATTAATTAATAATGCACCTACAAGATAGCTTAAGAAAAATAGAGTAATAGGCAACTTAATTAATTAAATCAAAGTGATTTAATTAATAAGTGCAAACAAATAATTACTCTAACACCCCCCCTTAAGCGAAGCTCAGGAGGTAAGCTAACCTAGCACAGCTATGAAAGCAGGAAAATTGGGTCCCAGCAACAAGGCCAAATCAGGTACCCAGTACAAGGAAATCTCTATAAACTGGAGTAAAGGAGAAAACCCAGTGGGAAAAACCCCTCTCCAAAAAGAGATATAATGACTTCAAGAGACTCTCTCAAAGCCATAAGTACAATGCGTGACTTTAACCCCCCCCGTGAGAGAGGGCCAAGGCTCCAAAGCCCCCCCAGAATGAAAGAGCTCCTAGATGAATGAACAAACCACTGTGACTCCAGTGCAGAGGAGTGAAAGGTAGTGGCCACTGTAGAGGGAACCTCGAAAGCTGAGGTGTCATTGGAAGGCCGACCTGATGCTCAAAGGAGTAGACACGAGGATTTTGAAAGGGAATCCCCAATGTAAGTGGTATGACAGGTGTGCTGACACTGTCATCAAAGAGGAGATGAATGTTCTCTGTAGAATTTTCAACAACTGCACCTAGTGGCTTGATGAATGGAGCTGGAGGATCAAGCAGTGCTGAAGAAGAACTCTGCTAAATAGAAAAGAGCTCAAGAGGAGGTGACAAGGCAGTTACAACAACAGTCTCAGGAACCACACAGAGGTTCAAGAAACCTGACTGTACCACATGATGCTCTCTCAAAGGAGGAGAGTTGTGCTCTGGCAAAGGTGGACCAAAGTGTGAAAAGGAGTAGAGACGGGTGAAAAGATCAACTGTCCCTGTAGCAACAATACCTCCTGTCATACTATCTCGGATGAAAACTGAATCTGGAGTGAACTCAACTGTCTTCCCGGACCCACTGTGAGAAATCTGATAAACCGAGAGAAGGTTTGCAGACAGAGATGGAACATACAACACATCATTGAATGTGCCATCCTGAATGCATACAGTGCCTTTCCCGCAGACTGTCATAATAGTGTTATTCCCAATGATAATATGGGGAATAGGAGAAGCCTCAAAAGAAGAGAAGATCTCTCGAGAAGATGCCATATGGTGAGAAGCACCTGAATCCAGTATCCAAGGAACCTATGAAGGGAATGTGAAAGAAGCCCGCAATGCATGACCCTTTCCAAGATCCTATTCAGCTGTAGGATTGATAGAAGAAGACTGATAAGCAGACCCCTGTGAGCCAGAAGAGGATGGAGAGGAAAGATTGCTCTTCTGAAGAAGAGCTTGCAAATCCGCTATCTGTTTCTCATAACCATCAAACTTCTTCTGATAACAAAGTGACTCATCATGTGTTCCCTTCTGACAATAGGAACATGTAGGTCTTTCAGTCTTCTATTTCTCCTTCTTAGAAGAAGATGGTGGGCCAGTAGAGTGTTGAGAAGAGGAATCTAATAACTGCTTCAGCTTCTGTGTGCTCGGAGGTGGCTTGGCAATTAATGCCTGTGATTGTGAACTTGTAAGAAAATCCATACTAGTGAGCTTTGATTGCTCACGAGTCAACCGGTCACAAAAAATCTCAAAAGAGGGCATAACATGTCGTGCACCTAGAGCATCCATAGTGGAGTAGAAGGTAGAAGTGAAAATCTGATAAGGTCCTCGAAGCTTGGACAGTATCAGAAAGATACACTCATTATCAGATTTTGTCTTTCTTGCAACCTGTAACATAGATCGAAGAGACTTGAATTTCATCAAGAAATCCTCAATGCTGGTGAATGATTCAGGAATCAAGGAGGTAAACTCCGCATCTATCTGTAGAATCTTGAATTGATTCATTGTGCCAAATAAGGTTGAAAACTTGTCCCACATAGCCCTGGGTGTATTCAAACCATCCAGGTGAAACAGTAACCCCTCTGAAATATTCATTGCAATGAGGCCCATTGCCTCATCCATTTTATTGCGCTACATAAGAAGCTCATAAGGCCTCTGTAGAACTGGCTGAGCCGCATCAAGACATGACCATAACCCCTTTGCCATAAGCAATCTAGTCATCTGTCCTTTCCAAGTATGGTAGTTGTGTGGTGTAAGGCAGGCGACATAGGAGTCCGCCATTGAGAGATGAAGACAGAAGTAGAAGGGTCTTATTCTAAATTAAAGTACAGAAAAGAAAGTGCCCCCCCACAATATATAATGATATCCCTCAAATACCAAAGAAAACAACTATAGAAAGTATAAAAATTGAGAAAAGAACCTGGATTTCGGATGAAGAGAAGAGGGAAATAGAAGTCTCTACTTCAACACTAAAATTGGAAGCTCAAATGAACTCAAAATGAAACAAAACTAGTACCATTGTCTCCGTCTCTGAACTAGCTTTCCGACACTTCTTTCGGATCGGAAAAAGACCTCCGTATGCCCAAGTTAAGGCCAAAAAACCAACTGCAGGTCCAAGAAGGGAGCTCTCTGGAAAAATACAAGCATGCGAAAAAACTTGACGGCCGTATGGCCGTCAACAGCCAGTCACCGAGAAAAAATCCGGCTGCTAGATTGATGACATCATCGGCCAAATAGATGATGTCATGCCAAGACTGTGCAACTAGCGGCGCCGCTGGAGGAGGTGGTGCCCGGGCGGTAAACGCCGGTGGCGCTGCCTGCAGTGGTGGCAGTGGGGCGGAGGCTGCGCCGCGGGTGGTCCGCCGGCTGTGGCTGAGCTCCGGTCGGGCACGGGCGGTGCTCCGGTGGCTGCGGGGTGGTGTTGGGGCAGAGCGGCCTGAAACAAATTTTTTTTAATTTTTTTTTTAAAAAAATGCCTCGATCTGCGTGAAGGAGGCCATACGGCCCTGCTGGGCTAAAAAAATTTGCCTCCCGGTGCAACGTTGTCCAAATCGGACAAATTTTATATGGAAATAGGGGTTTTGACGCCTTCTAAATCCATCCGTGACGTCCGTTTGGCCTCAACTTGCTCCAAAAAATAGTGACCCCCCTGTTTTCTCAAAAAATACCCAAAAAATTTTAGATCTGTTTTGTCAAACCCTCATTCTCCTTTTTCTCCAAATAATGAACAAGCTGCAGTAGATCTGGCTCTGATACCATGTAGGATTTGAGCAAATAAGCCAATCAAATCCACAAAGCCTTCGAATCCCTACATGTAAAAACCTGTCACAGAAGAAAAAGACAAGAAGAGGCAAGGGTTTGCTAAAAAATGGAGATAGAAGAAAAGTTGCTCTCAAATGAAAAATGCATAAGAGATAATGAAGAAAGTACAATGCTCATCCTTATAAAGGTGAGATAGAAACCCTAAACTAAAAAGCTAGGTTGCACATTATTAATTAATAATTAATTAATAATGCACCTACAAGATAGCTTAAGCAAAATAGAGTAATAGGCAACTTAATTAATTAAATCAAAGTGATTTAATTAATAAGTGCAAACGAATAATTACTCTAACAATTAGTTGGTATTTGCATAAGGTCAACTTATGGCCTTTCTATGTTCTAGAATCTTCTATAAGCCATTTTGGAAAGTATTTAAAGGGGTCTTGGGTAGAGTCTTAGGCATTATTATTTGATGATGGATTATTATGATAGCATAGAGATGTAAAATTTGAAAGTGTGGAGTCTTAGTCTGGAGTAGTTTGGAGATAGAGTTCGTATGAGTTTAGAGATCTATTCTTCTTTGTAATGGTCATAACCTAGAAGGTCTTACAACCAGGCATGTTGGATGTAAAATTCTTGATTCAAATATATGAAATATTATCTCTCTGGATCTGAATCTTGCTTGTCTTGTTCATTTTCCACTGTGTGTTTATTTTTTTATTTCTAGATCACCTCATATTAGGGTACATTTGAATTAGCATTGCATCGGGTGGTATTAGAGACAGGTTGTTCCTGAGCATGTAGACAGATTGTTGAAGTTGAGACAGTTTGCACTAGGACTTGGGTTGGAGAAGTAGATCTAAGAAGATCTTGATCTAGTGGTGGATTTTATTTCTGGAAGTTTTAGATCTCTTAGTTGTGAGGTGGAAGATTGTGGTTCTAACTTGAAATTGCAAAGGGCTTCTAGATGGATCAATGGATGCAAAGATGGAAGGTTGATCTTGTTGAGGCATGATCACAAAGAGTTTGTAGATTGCAGATCCATGGTCATGGATTTGTGATTTGGTTTTTGATTATTTGTGTGAGGTGGCAGGTTGCAATCTAACTTGCAAACAATTTGGTTTTATCACAAGGAGCATGGAAAGGATTTTTTGTAGAGGGTTTACAAAGATATTGGGAGATGGATCTGAGAGGATTGGACACTGAGATGATTACAAATCTCTGTGATGTAGTGGAGAGGAGGTTTTCTAAGATGATCACTCAGTTTGATGCTAGCTTGGCTAATTGAGTTAAGGATAGGGTGAGGAAGACATTCTATGGATATTTGTGGAGTTGGAGTCCTCTAATCAAGAAGAGAATTGTCTAGCTAGTTAAGAGACTTGTTCATGAGAGAAGATGACATGGCAAGATCGAGGTGGAAGAGGTTGATTTTGTTGATCAATTTGTGTAGTCTTATATAGAACCTGTAGAGCAACTTGAGGTTGTTGTTGAGGATATTCCTTACCTTTTTGATGTTGGGATGAAGATTAGATTTCATGATCGATCAATTGGGTTTGACATGGAAATTGCAGAGCACTTGGTCGTGGATGATCTGGTTGCTGTTGATGATGAGTTGTATGTTGCAGAGCATCTTGTTGTGAGAAATGAGATTGCTGGTGTTGTGAGTTTGGCATGTGTTGATGGAGATCTACATATTGCTGACAATATGGAGTTTGTTGATATTTGTGTGGATTCACTAGTTGCTGCTATGGATGAGGATTTATTGATGAAGCATTATGTTCAGTTTGTTCCTGGGAGTGAGCATGCTGATTGGATGGTTGAGATTTTGGTTACGCTAGAATGATGTAGATGTGGATGATGTGCAGATTGGTTTTCTTGTCCCCATTGGAGTGGAAGCCTTTAGTGAAGATGAAGATGGTTGTTTCTCTTTCTTTGGGCATCAAAGTGTGGGACACACTTTTCTATTTACTTGGGGAGTCTAATGTAGGAGCATCTTGGTCGTTGCATTATCTCACTAATTTTGTTGGTTGCTGCCAAGTTATAGCAATTGCTGAGTGCCAATAATTTGGTAGTTTAAGATGAGTTGAAGTTACCCCACATCATGTTAACACTGGGGTTAGTGTGTTATCCCATCTCACTTTGTAGTGTGTGTTGAGTTCCACAGCGCGTACCGAGCTATTCTTCATGTGTCAAGTGATTCTTTAGGTGCTGAGTGATCCTTCATGTGTCAAGTTTTCTTGTTGATACTAAGTGTCAACATTTTGGACACGTTTTTTGTTTCTTTGTTGTGAGCCAACTTGTGGGATTTATTCAGATCATAAAATTTATGATAAGATCTTATCTTGGGATGTGTTTGTTGGGTCGACTTTTCTATTTTTTAATGTTTTAGAATGTTCTTTAAGGCATTTTAGCAAGTATAAATAGGGTTTTTAGGCTTAGTGTTAAGAATCAATTTGGGAGGAGCAATTTTGGGAGTAGCTAAAGGGTGAGTTTTTCTAATTCTATGGTAGAACACCGAATGTGAGGCAATTTATTGTAGGATTGTGGTGGAGTTGTGAGTCTAGAAAAGAGCTAGTGGCTACGATTTAGAAACAAGGAGATTTCTTGGTGGCTTGTGAGCACAAGTTGAGATCTTGGAGGTTTCTACCAGATTGTTGTTGTATTACAGATCTAGGCTAGCTAGGATTAGTGTTGTGAGTTGGATCTTGAGGTGTAGTGCCTGCCCCTAGTTCACATTTTGTTATCATTGCTGAACTCTTTTAGGGCTAGTTTTATGTTGATGGTTAGCAGCATTGTTTTGAGATTATCAGATATTGTGCTATGGATTCAGTTTATTATGTGATGAGATCACTTAGACTTTGCATTTCATGTATGTATGATGATTATTTTTAGTGTTCGCAATTGTTGATGATGATTATTACATTGCTTTGAGTTATTAATGATGAGTAGTAGATGGTTTATTATCATATGTGTTTTCTTATGGATACTTACCCCATACTTGCATGTGTATGGTGTGCGTGTTTGCTTTGTGTGTTTGCTTTTGTATGGCGTGTCTGATGTGGTTAAGGAAGAGAGTCGTAGTCACCTGCTAGTCGGGATCTACACGATGCACCACTTCCTACCATTGCCTGTTTAGTTTAGTATATATTGTGTTTGTACATGCATGGTTTTTATGCAGGTTGCAGGTACCGGGTATCGACTTCCCTGAATTGCCAGGATGAGCGTACCCTATCACACTATCTCAATGATAAGAGAGGGGAGATAAATTCTCAAGTCTAAATCCCAACCCTTAAGCCATTTGTTCTAATTGGAAAATTAGGACAATATCCGAGTTGAGTACCCTCTGAATATGTCAGATGACATAATTCGTGATTTAACCCTTGGTTTGATTTTGTATGTATTTTGGCTATGATGGATTTTCATATTTTTACCCTTATGTGTCTTTGGAGTATTTTCTATTAATTAAGCTTAATTAAAAGATTTAATTAATGGTTTAATTTAATGGAAAATTAATATGGTATTTTAATATTTATTTTATTTAATTAATTGAGAAATTAATTAAATAAAATAATTAAATTTGAAAATAAAAAGTTAAAAAGTTTAAATTTGGAATGAGACAATATTTATTTTAATAATAATATATTTGGAGTTCATTTTTAAATAAATGACTAAATAATATTATTATTAAAGCTAATAAATATTTTAGCAATTAAGTTTTGGAAAATGAAATTTAAAAGTGGAAGATATATTTAAATTAATAAAAGATTCTAGATTTCATGTGACTAAAATATAAATATATCAAGATTTAAAAGTGGAATTATTAAAGTTTGTGCATGAGATTTAATAAATAAATAAATTAAATTGGGAAGAGTAAATTAAATATTATATTAATTAATGTGTATTATTTTAATATTTGCTCACATAGGAGTTGGCAAATTCTCGAGAGTTGTTATGTAGACAACACTGGGGTTTGCACTCTAAGAATGCACTAGTTGTCTACACTTAGAAGTTAGCATTTTATTTGAGCACATGGTGTCTAACACCTTAAGACTTATCTAGAAGGTTGGAGAAGGCCCATGCTTGGTTGTCATGCTTATCTTCTAGTTGTCTCTAGAGACACTCTAGATGCATCTTAGAGGCCTTTAAATAGAGGCTCTCCTAGTGTGTTTTGACAAGCTTAAGGGAAGCCTTATGGAAGCTACAAGCTACAAGCTCATATATTTTCTATATGTTTCTATGCTTCATCTAGCACTTCTAGTCACTTGGAGGATTAGGTTGGCTTGGAACTTGGAAGGATTGCGAATGATGGAGAAGGAAAGGATTTTCTATGGACTTCTGAGGCATGGCAAAATTAGCATCAGTGTCCAGGTGCACTCGTGATATTCACTTATTCTCTTTGCACCATTTCTCTTCCTGTCTTCATCATGTTTGTTATATGTGTTCGATTATATTCCATGAATGAAATTGCAATCGGAAACTAGATATGTATTTATTTGTTTGAGAAGAAAATAATAGAAAACCCTAGATCCAATTAAGGAGACATTTGATCTAAACGGGTTTGGGTTCGATTTAGAATCAAATTGAAATAGAATTGAAAATGGTTTTAAGACTTATAGCCAAATCCACTAGAGAAATTATTGGATAAATTTAGATTTACAAGACTTTGAATGTGATAATAGAAGGAGATTTAAATGGAGATTTTAATTTTGAAGTTGTATGATTGGTGGTAGCTCACTTATCAAATTATATTGGCAAATTATATATATATATATTCTTCATTATTATTAAGGAAAGATAGTATTGAGATTGTTTTTAATTAAACAACAAAATCATCTTTATAAATGTATGTATGTATGGAACGGATGAAAAAAAAGAACAACATTTAAATGTCATAAAGGAGGTGTTTCATCCATTCCCAAAATTCTACGATTTATCAAAATCATGGGACTAAACGCATGAGAGTGGCCGGTGTTTATTAACTAACGCACGGTTAGTAGAAAATGTTTAATGTTAGAAGAGGAATAAGACTATATGAGCGATCACACGTAGCCTACAGATGGAGTCACAAACTTTGTTGTTGAGCGGATTCCCAATCCTGTACCCCCTTAACTGTACATGATGTAAAGCGTACATATGTGCAGGGTACCCGTACCCGTGAGCAGTCCGAGTCAGGCTGCCTCGGCACTAAAAGTGATGACGCAAGAGCAAAGTATTTTATTCTTTGCTTATATAATATCAATGTTGGTATAAATATATGTTATGAGATTGAACTGATATTCAATTATATTGATAGTCGAATTGTTTTCACAGTTGAAAATCTTTTTAATAAAGCCCGAATCATTTGAAAATGTTTATTCAAAAAAAAAAAAACATTATTAAAACATATATATATTGGGGGAGGGTGGCTATTCCACCGTGCTCGCCATCCTTTATATTTTCGGTGGTGGCATACTGCAGGGTACTTGCATACCCGCGATCGAGCAGCAGGCCGCACAGACTGATATCACGGCGCTGCCGTGGATATCAATGCTGCGCTCAAACAAAATGTGCCCTTCGAAACTTGGTTTAGTCCTTATATATATAATTAGTCATTTCAATTGTTAATTAATAGTTATTAACAAGGTAATGATAATAATATTTGTCAATAAAATTATAACATTACTTCCTATTAATTTAATAACGTGAGGATGTTATCATTTAAATATAGATTATTTTATTAATAACAAAAGAATGGTTGGAACAATAATATAAGCATTAGGCTTGTTAATCCTTAATTAATAGTAAAATAAATTAATTGAATCTGATTGTAGATTTACGATTGGTTATATAACTAATCTTAATTGAATATAATTGTATTTGGTTAATAGAAATTATATTGTTATGAAATTGGTCTTTTTATGAATTAACGGGTATTTCATTTTAAATCATTAAAGATTATTTTAGATAAATGATTTGCCTATGAGGTGCATGAAGGAAATTATAAATTATTTATTTGAGTATTTATCTTAATGAGTCATATATTGGGATTGTATCTAAGAAAGTTATATTCAAGACTACTAGTGACATTGTTGTTAGTAAAGTAATGAAGAATCTACCATCATAGATTGGTATTAGCTATTAAATTATTATCAATTCATTTGTTAATGAAATAGAGTATAAATGATTATCATTAATATGAAATCGTTAAGGAAGATGAATGTAGTCATTATGGATAAGATTTCCAAAATAACTTGTTAATATTATTATTATTAAAATATTAACATTTGTGTATTGGATTGAAGTTGACTTTGACGTACAAACTATTGTTAGTCAACTAATACTCATTGAGTTGATGGTTTGGTTATGTAATGGAGATTTAATTAATATAAATCTTTTGACGAGATTGTAAATTATCTATATTGAGGTTGATAAGTCTTATGACTTGAATTATGATTTTAGATATTATATGGTTGTCAATGATGATAACGATTGAATTAAAGGCTTAAGTTTTAATATTATTTAGTTAAGTCTTAATTAAGAATTGTTAGAATGATAATAGGTCATAGATGGTGTGCCTATGTTAATTGATGGATTTAATTGATCATTCTAATTAAGTTAAGATATCTTATTTGAAGAATGATAATTGGTTCTCTTATAATTTATCGATTAATGATCCTTGACTTATTTTGGAAGTTGAAGTAACCCTAAAAGAAGAGTTAATCAATTTGAATATGGATCATGGTTAAAATAGAGAACAATTTAATTAAGGTCAATGATGATCAGTTTAGTGAATATTTATCCTTAAGTTATTCTTAGAATGTAATTCTTAATAATAGAAGGATAATGCTATCGGGGAAACAAATGGGTTGACTTGTAGGTCAAATGATGAAACTTAGACATTTGAAGTATACTTGAAAATGGAACTGAAACCCCTACACTTGAATAATGGAAAATGAAACTCTACACATGATTCAACTATGAGATTATAGCAAAACCAAAACATGTGTTTGCATCGTGTATTCTATATGCTTCTTTTTTTGGGTTTTTGGGTTAACTAGTGATGACCAGTCCTAGGTTGTTACCAGAGGCTCGAGGGTTATGAGATGTGTTGGCATGTTGATTTTATTTGGTCTCGATCTTTATAAGCCCAACCATGGTAATGTGATCATATGCTCTATGAAATGTTTGTATTTGTTCATCAGTCTTCATGTGTGAAGCTGAGATGTATGTGTATGAGACACTTGAGCTAATCATTTTTGAGTCATCGATCAGTTATCCTTGGATTATTTTCTAGTCACCATGATGGGACTATGATGTGGATTTATTCTTTATGATGTCATGTTTTGACATGTTTGACTCAACCATTTTGGAGTCTTCGATTAGTATGATTTTGAGATATTCTTGGTTGCTTGTTGAAGAACTAATGGATATGGTGATTATTTTGAGATATATTTTGGTTATTGAGAACCAATGTATACTTATGATTATCAGTGATGCCTTCAGTTGCCAATAGAGAATTGTTGCGGTCATGATTTTCTATGGATGTTGCTCATGGAGATTTGATGATTCTTATCTTGGTGATTTGATGATTCTTATGGATATTTGATGTTTATTTTGCGGATATTTGATGATTCCTTTTATGGATTATCTTTTGGATTTTCTTTACAGTCGCTTGTACAGGACTATGGTGATTTATGATTCCATGAGCATTAGGGTAGGTAATCTACTTGTAGTGTCAGGAAGTGGCTTGCAATGGGGGCCGGGGCCCTAAGAGGCTGCCAGGGTAACTCATTGTAAGTTTGGTAATAAGTGATAACATTTACACACTAAATGGGGATTAAATGAACCTAAAAAGATAATTGTTTTGATGTTCTCGCCCATGCCTTGAGCGCTTGTACAGGCTAGGATGGGAGTAGTGAGACGCATGGTTGTGACCATTGCATTCCATAGTATGCCTCGTTAGTATGAGAGGATACTAGTGGCCGCATGAGATCTGTATGGACCCGTGGAGTTTAGCTAACTACCAGGGTAACTTGTACGAGATAAATGTGATGACACTTTCCCGCTTGCAGAGTAGGTTTCCTACATGTCATTATGTGCTTCTGGGAATTAGATGTCAGATTTTGTGTGATGGAACCTTTGAGTTAGTATACTTATAGGATTCCTGGACTCATAGAGATTTATGCTTTGTGGTTTTGATATCCTGTTTGGGACTTGAGACTATCTCCTCAGCACGGTGGGAGTGGACCATTTAGGTACCACGCGGTCGGGTGGTAGTGTTTTATCACTCTTATCATTTGAGATCCATTGAGACATCGTGGCTGGAGTATTATTGGTTGGTATTTATCTTCATTCTATTCTTGGATCATTAGGGTAGATGATATACCTTATGATGGATGTATTTACTGGTATGTTCTTGTATTGATGATTTGCATATGTTAGATGATGGTAATCTATGCTTTACTTTGCATGTTAGTAGGATGTTTTAGGAGTGACATTCCTACTATGTTAGTAGCCGATGATCTCTTCGGTGCTTTGGAATGTTACGCATGGAGGGATGGCTAGGATCCATGATGGTCTAATGATGCTATTTACGGTTGGGAGGAACCGTGCACTTAGTTAGTTATGTTTGTGAGATATGGTTATCTTTTATGATGGGTGTTTATATCTTTATGATGATGATGTATTATGTATTGTTATGGTTTCATTATGCCATGGATTAATATTGGATGATGATGTACTTTATTTACAAGGATGTTTATTCTTTTAAGCTTTTCATACCTTGTAACATACATAGTGGATGATTGAGCAATCTAAAATGTACACTTGTATATGGTTTAAGAACATTGGATGTATCCTTGTTATTTCATTGTTAAGGATGTGATGTTAGATGAATAAGTTATGATTAGAAGTAATTCAACGTTAAGGGATCTTTAAAGAATGTAATCTGTTATGTTATGTTATTTTCAGTTGGATGTTACTATTGCTTCCGTGTATGTTGTGAATGGTTTATCTTTCATATTTAAAAAAAAAAAAATTGTTTGGTAAACTTAGTGAAATTCTTTGGATCCCTTGGCGGGGCATTACATGAGGGATCTTGTAGAACTATTATTGTAATTGCTGTTGTATTTGGCCATAACCCAAAAGGCCTTGCAACCAAGCATATTGCATGTCAACAATTATATTTATGAATAAAGAGTTGTGATTTGGTAACAGATCTTTCTTTGTTGTTATCTTGTGTTGTGTTGTTATCTTGGGCGAGGACATCTCCTTTGGGGATTCTCGTTCCTTACATTGCGTCAGGGATGCATCAGGTGGTATCAGAGCCTAGTTGTTACTGAGTGTGCAAGAAGATTGCCAAAGTGTGAGGCAATTTGTACCATAACCTTGGTTAGGAAAAGTTTATCAGAGAAGGGTTTTGGTTCATAAGTCCTAGCTAGTTGGTGATTTGGTGTAGGGTTGTATATCTGTGGATTTGGCCTGCATTTGCAGAGGACTTGCCATTCATTCATTGCTTGTATGTGTAAAGATGGTTCATGGGAGGAGAGATGCAAATCCAAAATTATTTGACATGTTGAAGAAACTTGTAGTTGGAGTAGAAGCTATTGAGTTAGTGCAAAATCTTGGAAGACATCTTGATGATGTTGAGAGTGATGAGTGTGATTCATTTTGGGATGATTTACATGAAAGGATTGATGATTTGGAAAAGTTTGATTTTAGTTGGCATCTGAGTATTAGAAAGAAGGTTGTTTGGAAAATTAAAGAGATTATGAAGAGAAGAAGATAGATCATGGAAGTGCATGATGATTTTGCTAAAATTGATGAAGTATCTCTTTGTTTTCATGAGCAGATGGATCGATCTGATCAAGAAATTGAAAGGAATCTTATTGTGCACAATGAGATTGCTGAAGAAGAGAGTTTTCCTAATGTTGAAAAGGATTTGGATGTTTCTATTATTCAAGAAGATGTTAATGTTGAAATGGATGTGATGGGGGACTTACATATTGCTGATGTTGCTGATTTAGAGTTATATGTTCATTCTGTTATGAATGTTATTGATCTAGATGTTGCTCATGATAAGAAGATGGATTTACTTGCTAGTAATGTGGTTGAGGGTTTAAAAGATGTTATTGATGTGGATTTACATGATGATGTTCTTGCTGATATGGATCTGAACTTATATGTTGCTGCTGAGATGTTGAAGGATACATATGTTGTTATTGATGAGGATTTTCATGAAGTTGCTGATTTACATGTTGCTAGAAGAATGAGTATATATACTAATAACATAGGGTTCTTGTTGCATGTCCCTAATATGGATTCATTTACTATTGATTTGGTGGAGGATTCCTATATTATGGATTTATATGCTTTTTCTATGATGGATCTAAGTTCATATGTTGTTGCTGATCGGGTTTGTGATTTGGATATTGTTGTTGATTTGGTTTTCATGTATGAGGATGATGTTATGGATGATGTTGATGATAAGTTGCTGATGGAGCATTGTGATTTTTAGTTGAGTGAGTATGTTGATTGGTTGGATGAGATTCTAATTTTTGAATGGATGAAGCATAGATGGTTGATTTTCAGATTTGATCTCTTTTCTTTGATGGAGTGGTAACCTTTTGTGAAGATGAAGCTGAGTGCAGAGTTTTCTTTCAAAAGAAAAATGTGGGACACATTTTTCTATTTACCTAGGAATTCAGATGTAGGAGCATTTGGGGTCTTTTCTATTTACCCTGGTAGTCTGATGTAGGAGGGTCTTGGCCATCACATTATCCTATTGATTCTATTGGTTGCTGTCAAGTTACAACAATTGTTGAGTGCCAATAAATTTTTAGTCATTGCTGAGTTGAAGTTATCCCATGTCATGTTAACATATTGGTTAGTGTGTTAACCCATTTATTTTGCCTTTATTGATTGAATGATCCTTCAAGTACCAAGTTGTTTCAGTTGCAATGTTTGTCGAGTTGCAGTGTTTGCCAAGTTGTAATGTGTGCCAAGTGTTCCTTCATGTGCTGGTGCTGAGCTTTTCTGTATGTGCCAAGTACTAGTATTAGTTTTTTGCGCCTATTTCAAGTTTGGGCTGACCTGGCGCATATTTAATTTCATGATGGGTATTTAATATTTGTTGAGAGATGACTTGTGGCTCGGTTATGCATTTAATGTAAGGGTTTATTAGTTGGTATTTGCATCAGGCCTACTTGTGGCCTTTCTATGTTCTAGAACCTTCTGTAAGCTATTTTGGAAAGTTATTTAAAGGGGTCTTGGGTAGAGTCTTAGGCATTATTATTCAATGATGGATTATTGCGAAAGCATGCATATGTAGAATTTGAAAGTGTGGAGTCTTAGTCTAAAGTAGTTTGGAGATAGAGTTCATATGAGTCTAGAGATCTGTTCTTCTTCGTAATGGCCATAACCTAGAAGGATGTACAACTGGGCATGTTGGATGTAAACTTCTTGATTCAAATATATGAAATATTGTCTCTCTATATTTGAATCTTGCTTGTCTTGTTCATTTTGTGCAGTGTGTTTGTTTGCTGTTTTTTGGATCACCTCATATTGGGGTACATCCAAATTAGCATTGCATCACATCCCCACCAAGGTTTTCCCTCTGATGAAGGGTTTCCCTAGTTAATAGGTGTTATTGTGTATGAGTATCTTGTTATGGTTGCAGATTATATTTTTTACATGCATAAGGATTACTAAGGTTGATAATTGTTATAATAGGTGGATAATTGATTCCCCCCCTCCCAGAATTATATTGGTGGACTTTATTTTCTAACAATTGGTATTAGAGCATCAGGTCCTTGAAGAGAAAGCTTAACAACTTTGGGAGATCAATGTCAAGTCACTTTAGAGAAGAAAGTCCTAAATTTGATGGAGTAACTTTTGACACTTAGATGATGGATTTCCTTGGTGAGATATTAGAATTATGTATAGAACAAAACATTGGGTTTCTAGATCTAGAGTCTTTTTGTTGCATACAAAAGAATATAAACACAAATGAAGATAGATTCAGATTTGAAGAAGACAAACAAAATGAAGAAGTAATTTCTCTACTTATGAAAAGAGAGTCAAAAGGTATAAATGTGTTTGTTTGTTGGACATGTAAATAATTTGGTCATTTATCACCCAGATATCTTAAGAGAGTAGTAGAAACTAGAAAGAATTCACTTTTTGATGATGTTGAAGAATTTGAAGAAAGTATGGAAAGATTGTTGAATGATAGTATGATGATAAGCTTGAATTGATTGAGAAAGAAGAAGTAATGAAAGAAAATAATTTATGAACTATTGTTGATGATGAAAAAGAAGATAATCCTAAATTTGTTAAAAAAAGTATTGATGTTTTCTTTAAGACTAACAATGATTTGCAAAATGTGTTGGGATTCTTAAGAATAACTGAGAGAGGGGGGGTCAATCAATTATCAAAGGTCCAGATGTACAATTATAACTTTTCATAGCTTAGTGAATCCATATCCATAAAAAAATTTCATCATGCATGTATCCATTAGATTATGCAATCACTCAAACTTGTAGGTTACTATCAAATCAATTTATAAAAATGTAAACATGAAACATAATAGATTCAATAACACATTTGACACAATGACTTAACATGGAAACCCAATTTGGGAAAAACCTCCAGTAACATGCTACTCATTCTCACTCTTCTGAAGTGATGCCTTGTGAAAGGCCAACCCTGTTAAAGGTTATAATGCATACTATTAAATGTGACCTAGTTAAAGGATTTCAATCACCCTATTAGGAGTGAGCCTTGTTTAATGACTTTAGATCATTCACTTGGAATTTCACCCAATTAAAGGATTTACAAATGACTATTAGGTCAAACTTAATCCAAAGGATTTACCCTAGACTGATATAATGATTAGAGAGTAACAATAATGCTTGATCTAATAACAACTTACAACTTCACTTGCAAAATAAAAATCTCTATTTCAATCCTCCATTCTGTTTGGGTTTCATACACATCAGTTTTGATAGCTTGTTCAACCTTCAAGCATCCATACCCTTAAGCCTTCTTGCTTTGCTTGCCAATGTAGTCTCTTCTCTTGGGTCACTAAATGAAGCAATACCCTTGACTCCTTGTCTTCTTTAGGTTCTCACACCTAACAACCCTTGCTTCTTACTAGTCATCTCTATGAATAAAGAATTAAGACATTTTTGTCATTCATCCTCCATTGTCCATTTTAGGGTTAGGTCAGATTACATAGGATTCAATGAATCTACCCATCATTTCATTTCATTCCCTTTTAGAAACTTCTCCTTCAATTCTCTTTGAATTCACCTCAAAATGGTTCATCTTGAACATTGTGCCACCAGCTCATCAATCTTATCTTCCACACAGTTCACAAAATCAAAGAAATTAAACTTGTCGGCTCAGATTCATCAACTTCTCAATCTTTCTCATAATGCTGACACTTGAGATTAACTGGCTTCTAATGCTGAACACATACTATGTTGCTTGACATCCACTGTCAAAACACTCAACACAAACTAAAGTTTAGTGGTGCTCGACATCAACTAAACTTTACTTGGCTTACATTGTTTCACTCGGCTTACACTAAAATTGACTTTGCTTGGCTCCAATTGATTTTTTGCTCAGCTTGCACTAACTTTTCTTGACACCGACTATCCACTTGGTCAAGATTGGTAAAAACTCCATTTAACTTGTTCTTCTAAACTTAATCAGTGTATCCAACCTTTGCAACCTTAAGCAGATTATTAATGCACTATAATATTACTGTCATAACTAATTCCTATACTCCTTTTCATATCATAACTCAACCTTTCCTCTAGATGCTATTGTTACCTCATTTGATCAAATACTCTTCATTAATCAAATAAATAATAATACTTAAATATATAAGCAATTGTCTTACCAACAAGTAGTAGGTTTGGCGTCAGTGACAAAATAATGATTGAAAGACATTTATCATATTTGTATCAATTTGTTTTCAACAATCTCCCTCTTAGGCATTGATGACAAACCAAACTGACCAAACCTAATTAGTATGACTAATCAGAATACCAAAGAGAACATAATTCCTTGTATTGAAATCTCTCCCTTTATCAACAACTTACGTCTTCTGAATAGGTTACAAAATTCTATTCTGATCAACAGATAATCAACTCATCCTTATGACTCCCTCTTGATCACTTCTTATATTTCCCTCAATATTATCTCCCTCTTACTAGGTAGATGTAATTAGTAGGAACACTTGTACACTTTCTCCTTCTGAGTAGATATTCCATAGTTTTGTATCTTCTAATATCTGGATTTCTCCCTCTATGATTTCATGAAATCAGTACACTTTTCTTTGACAACAATCTATCTCTCCCTCTTTGAAAATAATGCCAAAGATGTATCATCTTCATATGTAGATATGAATATTTTTTAGTTTCTCCCTCAATTACCTTGCTTATGAATGATTTGAAGTTCTAGTTCTTTGATTACTTTAGGCAGCTCCTAAAGTAAGATCCACTACATCAATGTGTAACATATGTCAATCAACTTGTTTGATGCAGGGAATGCCTCATGCTTCTTAGATAGCCTTTGATAGGGGTATCACCCCTAGTTTACCTCTTAGATACTCATGAGAATCATTAGGTAATGATTTTGTGAAGATATCAACTATTTTCTCTTTTGTGTGGACATATTTCATCTTCACCTCTTTATCTTGAACTAACTCTCTTAAGTAATGATACTTGATTGCAATGTGCTTAGTCTTTGTATGCATCACATGATTCTTTGATATATTTATAGCACTTGTACTATCACAATAAAGTATCATAGGTTCAGTGATTTCCTCCTTCATACCTTTGAGTAGCTGTTTGATCCATACAATGTTTGTACAATTTATTACATCAACAACATATTCAACAATGCAATTTTATTTCTTGCTAGTCCATGAAACCAACCTTTTGCCTAAGAAAAATGCTCCTCCACTGGTGCTCTTTCTGTCATCAATATTTCTAGCCCAATCAACATTAGTATAGGCTCTTAATTCAAATTTCTTATTTTTCTTGTACTATAGACCATACTCCTCTATTCCTTTTAGATATCTCATTATTCTCTTTATTGCCATCAAGTGATTCTCCTCAGGATTAGTAAAGAATCTTGCAATTATCCCTATAGATAATGCAATATCAAGTCTACTATGTACCAGATATTGTAATTTACCCATGATAGACCTATATAATATTTGATTCACCTTAGTTGAATCATCATTCTTTGACAATTTATGTCCTATCACCATAGGTGTGCTTACTAGCTTGGAATCTTCCAATCCAAACATTTTAATTATCTCCTTAACATAATTTGACTGAGTGATGTATATACCATATGTCATTTGATGTACTTGTAGACCCACAAAAAATGTGATCTCTCCAAACATAAACATCTCAAATTCTTTCTTCATTTCATTTGTAAAAGCATTACATAAAGTGTCTTGACCTCCAAATATGATATCATCAACAAAAATTTTAGACAACAAAATACCTTTGCCTTTATCTTCAAGTAAAAATTGTTATTATCACCATTCCTCTCAAATTAAATCTTCACAAGATAATTATGAAGTCTCTCATATCATGCTCTTGGTGCTTGATTTAAACCATAAAGAGCTTTGTGTAGTCTACATAGCATGTTTTTGTTGTTAGTATCAAAAAATCCTTTTGGCTATTGTATATAAACCTCTTCCTCCAATATACCATCAAGAAATGCAGAATTAACATCCATTTGATAAACTTTTAAACCTTTGTATGTAGAGTAAGCAAGCAAGGTTCTTACTCCTTCCAAGCTTGCAACAATGTCTCTCCATAGTCTATCCCTTCTTCTTATGCATATCCTTTACAAAATAATCTTTCCTTGTTCCTTATGACTTCACCATTTTCATCTACCTTGTTTCTATATATCCAGTTGCTACCAATCACATTTTTATCTTCTGGTCTAGGAAATAGAGTCCATGTCTTATTTTTCTCAATTTGTTGAATCTCTTCTTCCATGGCTTTACTCGTGTCCACATCTTTTAAGGAAACTTTCACTATTTTAGGTTCTTGCATGTTTAGTAAACATTTATCATTTCTCAACTTGTTGCTTGTCATTGGTCTAACATCTTTATCTCCAATGATTTGTGCAATAGGGTGATGTCTATTGACATACTTAGATAATCTTGGTTTAGCTCTAGCTTCTACAGTTGGTTTCTCAACTTATGAATCACTATGTACCTCTCTATCAGGTAGTTTAGCATCTCTTTCATGTATACTAATTTCAGAATTAGAATGTACCTAAACTTCATTCTATAACTCGACACCTAAGTGTAGCTCAATTTCTGAATGCAACTTGACATTCCTAGTATGTGACTTGACAACCATTGAAACTTGTTGTTTGTTTTCAACTTGATTTACATCATCTTCATCAGTAGGAATACCTTCATAAAAGCATACACATGATTTGTATTCTTCTAGTTCATTCACAGGTTTAGCCTCATATACTTTTGTATATTCATCAAATTTCACACGTGCACTTTCCACAATTTTGTTAGTGTTAGTATTTAAATACTTATAAGCTTTACTTCTTGTGGAATAACAAAGAAATATTCCTTCTTCACTTTTTATATCTAGTTTACTATTCTTGAAATCTTTGAGAATATAGCATTTGCTTCCAAATACCTTAAAATATTTTACATTGGGTGAGTATCCATACCATAGTTCAAAAGGTGTTGAATGAGTACCTTTCTTGACTTGTACATGGTTTAAGGTATAGACAACTATACTTACAACTTCTCTCTTGTATTTCAAAGCAACATTTTTCTCCATCATGAGTGTCCTAGCACAATCCATTATAGACTTGTTCCTCCTTTCAGTAATTCCATTTTGTGGAGGGGTTCTAGGAGTAGATGTCTGTCTTTTGATTTCTTTGTCATTACAAAACATCTCAAACTCATTTGATGTAAATTCTCCTCCTCTGTCAGATCTCAAACATTTTAGACTTTTACCTTTTTCTTTCTCAACTCTTGCTAAGTGCCACTTAAGCATTTAGAAAGCATCAGATTTTTATTTCAAAATAGTCATCATTCTAGAATAACCATCAACAAGCAACATAATGTACTTATCTTCTTTGTAGCTTTGTACTTCAATTAATCCACATAAGTCAATATGAACAATCTCTAATATTCCTCTTAATATACGAGTCTTTCTCTTAAAACTTGACTTTGTCATTTTTCCTAACTAACATTGTTTGCAAATTATATTGTTAGGGTTCTTCAACTTAGGCAAAGCTCTAACTCTTCATGTTATTGATACTAACCAAGTTATCAAAATTAACATGACATAACCTCTTGTGCCAATACCACACATCATCAAAATCTACAACTAAATAAGTAGCATCTTCTATATCAAGGTAGAATAGATTACCTCTAGTTTGATCACCTTTTCCAATTAGTTTCCATTGCTATCATATATCTTAGCAATTTTGTTCTCAAACTCAACCTTACGTCACAGATTATTTAGTTGTGACACACTCAAAAAATTATAGTTAAGTCCTTCAACATAGTAAGCATTGTCATATAAAATGTTTTTTGTGAGCTTGATAGAACCTTTTGTTGGTAAAAAAGAATAGTCTTGACAATTGAGTGTCAACACACTTAACCATTTTCACTATATATGTCAAGTAAATAATGTATGATGAGCCATAGTAGGTGCTAAGCAAGTCAAAATGTAGTAAGTGCCAAGTGATTTAGGAAATGTTCATGTGCTGAGTGATTTAGGAAATGTTCATGTGTTGAGTGATTCAAGAAAAGTTCATGTGCCAAGTGATCCAGGAAATGTTTAGATGCTAAGCAATACAGTGTTTAATAGGTACTGAGAAAACTAGGAAAGTAATAGATGCTGAGCAATCCAAGAATCAGTTCATGCCGAGCATCAGTAATGTAATGAGTGCCGAGTAACTCATGATCAACATAAAAGTTTTTGCTTTCACAAACTAAGATGTAAACTATTTTTGGAGCTGACTTAGAGAAATTTTGAAGGAGAACAAGGATAAGGATGAATCATTTACATTCCCTATGCAATCTGTATGAAACCAATGCGAAAAATTCAAGGTATGAGTGGGAATTTGAGATTCAATACGAATCATAGATCCATACCTAATCCTAAGTCTTCACATTCTTTAAAAGGAGGTCATAAACCCATTGCATAAGTGGCTGAGAATAGTGTATGGGGAAATTATAGTGAAATTATAGTGTGAAGAAGGAAAGATTTAGAGGAATAGAGCAACAATTTCATATCTAGTTGGTCAGAACAACAGAAGGAACAAGGAACACATACATAGATCAGATCAAGCAAGGATCAGAATGAGAAGAGCAGATCTCACACCTGAATCCAAAAATTTGAGATTGCATTCAATTAGGTCAAATGTTCTAATACTCTCTTACAATTGTATTAGAGGTTGAAATCCTATGTTGATAGGTTAGCTTAATAGCTAGGTAGAAGGACCTTTGGAGAAGGTGATTGAAAATCCTATGTATTAGGTGGGTTTAACAACCTATTGTAAATCCTTTAACAGGGTGACACTTCATGTAAGTATTTGTAAGTCCTCTAACTAGCTCACTATTTGCACAATGTAAAGCCTTTAATAGGGCAGGCCTTTCATAGGGAAGACCATCAGAAGTGGTTGAACATTGATTGCTGCAGTGATGTTTGTGGGTGTCATCCCCAACCCAGTTTTACCTTCTTATTCATAGAGGGTTTTTGGGTTACCAAAGCTTTGTGTTATGTGTTGATGCATGCTTTCATTTCATGTTTATTTATATGATTACATGTATATACATTACTTTTAGTTATGTGTTAATAAGGGTTTAAAAGGATAAAAAAATTGGTTACTTCTGATTCACCCCCCCGTTAGAAGTACTCTTCCCATTTTAACATTCCAACAATTGGTATCAAAGCTCTGGTTCTCACAAGGAGAAGCCTAAAAACTTGGAAAAAAAGGTTAGAAGATGGAAGTCTTCAAACTTGGGAAGATCATTGACAATTAGGTGATTGATGTGCAACTAGCTCTACACAAAGTAGAGGAAGGCAGGGAGGAACTTAGAAAATCCTTGAAAAGAAGGAAGGAGATAGCCATAGCTGAAAATGACATACACTACAAGGAGATTGACACCACACAAGTGTTTTCCAATAGAGATTCCAAGGAATTTGATGTAGCAATAGCAGAATTAATGGAGAAAAATAGGGCTCAAGCAGAAGAGATAAGATCTCTTACGATGGAGCTAGAATCACAAGCCATAATGCTTTGTGAGATTACTAAACAAAAGAAAAGAGCTATTGAAGACAAGGCCATGATAGAAGATGACAAGAGAAATCTCATCAATAGGCTAGAAGAGAAGACAATTGAATTTGAAAAGATCTCAAACATGTAGTTGGACACCTTAATCTAGATGATGAATGTTCATCATGAGCTAAACATGAAAGACATTGAGATCTCCACCTTGAAGATGTAGAATGAACAATTGCAGAATGAATTGAAGAGAGAAAAGGAAATAGCAGAAAGTTACAACAAACCAAATGAGGCCATCAAATACTTTGAGTAATTGCTAAAATCACCAAGGGCTAGTAATGATACTTCAGATTTTGGCTACATCAACATTGAACAAGGAGAATCATCCAAGGCTATAGAAGAAAGAAGCAATAAAGGTAAGAACACTAAACCTACTTGTCATTTCTGTGGTAAAAAGGGACATACCTTTAATGTGTGTAGAAGCAAGAATAGTCATTAGCATGATAAGCCTACAAATGCAAAATTTTATCACAAATGCAAAAAGCAAGGGCATTCAACACAAGACTACAGAACCAAGACCATGAGGACGCCAAGATTTGAAGGTCACTACTACAACTGCAAAAAGTATGGACATAGAACATTTGAATGCAGATCAAAGCCTATGTGGACACCTAATTAGCCTGCAAGAGGAATCAATCATGCACATCACTACAATTGGGACTACAATACCAGGTATAGCTGTCACTATTGTCAAGAGTATGGACACATTCCTAAAAATTGCACAAGGACACATTTCAAGGGAAGTTACAGTAGATGGCTGAACCAAACTACATGTTTTAGTTACTTGAAGATGGGTCACATCAACAGAAACTGTCCTACAAAGACAAAAGCACCAAAGACTAAAGTCAATAAAGGAAAAGAAAATATTGATGTTGAACAAATAAGAGGACAAATGATCAAGACATGGAAGAAGAAAGGTGAATGTAGCACATCAAATGACAAGATCACTTCACCCAAGAGGTCAAGTGATCACACCTCATCCAATTAAGCACACGATAGATACATGGGGTTGATACATATAAAGATGTATCATACATCAGCCCAAGAAAACATAGAAGTACTGCAAAGAAGAAATATGCATGAGGAAAGATGCCAAGTTAAAAGATTAGAAGATGATGTCGAGCTATCTTTGGTTGCCAAGAAAAATTTTAGTATATGCTGAGTTGAATAGACTAGTGGATGTTGAGTAATACATGTTAGTAGCTGCTGAGTAAATGAACTTCAGTGGAAGCTGAGTTGATAAAATATTTGGGAGCCGAGTGTACAACTATAATCATAAATGCAATAAATACTAGGTTTTTGAACCTAATAAAGTTGAAAATCATTCATTTTTGAATCATTCGAACACAAAGTGAAGTCAAGCAGAGCAAAGAGGTGATTCTATAGTGATCAAACAACGATTTGTAGTGATTTCAATAATGATTCAACTCAATTTCATCAAATCATAGGTATTTTATTCAAGTGCCAAGCTACACAGAGTTTGAAAGATTATTCAATTTTAAACCCTAGTCTAGTAAACAATGACATCTGGATCAAAAACCACTAAGGAGAAGGAAATTCATGAAATTCAACTTGTCAGTAATGAAGTCAAATAGCTAAGTTTAGACTCATCCCTGAAGTCACTTATAAAAATGATCCCGCTAGTGCCATATCTGTAATTTTTGATAAAGTTGTTATGGTCCAAGATGTTCAAAAGTGTTATAACTATAAATTTGGAGCCATAGGAGATTTGGAGATTTTTAATGCATTTGATAAACTGTGTGAAAATGGAAAACTTAATGATGAATTCTCCATAGTTGAGAAGAAGTTTCTAACCAAAGCCCTAGTTTTCCCTATTGTTTCAAAATAGAATGGATACACATAGTGTTGAGCAGAATCCATGATGGAGCTTTTTGGTTAGAGATAGGGCCAATGAGGTTTACAAAGAAAACTATCCATAGGGTTATTGGTATTCCAACCCTAGATCAGCCAAAGAACCTGAGAAGTGACAAAAAGGAAGGCATAGAGAAGAACACTAGTGCAAAAATGGAATAATAGGGGAATGACAATAGACACCATCACAAAACCCCTACTAGATTTTGCTGTGAGAGTCATATCACACAAATTCTACCAATCAAGCAGACTAAATAGTGTACCATGTATTGTAGTAGATGTAGCTTATAAATTGGTGAAGAAAGATCATACATATGATCTTGTAGAGCTCATGTTACAATAGATTAATGAGAATCTAGGAGCTATAAGGAAGTCTAAGGGAGCTCAATGCAAATTTGGCTCAATTTTAGTTTGTATGTTTTTCTATATTATGAAAGAATTCTCTTCAGTAGGCAATGTGAAATGGGATCAGAATAAGATCATTGTTGAGCAAATCAATAGATTCATTGAGTAGATGGGTGAAAATTTTGATGCCCAAATGACTAGCTACTTTGAGGACTTCAAGAAGTCCATGAAATAAAGAATTAGGATACCAGTTTCATTGGTTGAGCAGCATGAAAGGATATTTTATTTCTTGTGGACATTGATTACACTTATATACAAGTAGTCATACCTAGAGTGAGATGGCTTAGGCCACTAGGTTATGAACTTGATGTTGATCAAGCCTCATAAGCAATAATAGCTCTACTTGTAGAGGAAATTGACAAGACTACAAAATATTTTGGAACTTATGACATTGTCAAATCAAGGGTGGTAATAGATCTTAAGACAACCACAATAGTAAAAAAGAAGGAGAAACTAATCAAGAAGATCAAGAAAAGATTTGGAGTTAAAGAAGCAGGTACTGCTGAAGAAGAGGAAGAAGATGAAGAAGAAGAGCCTCTACAACTGACACAAGGTCTAGGTGAGGACAAGGAGGAAGGTGCCAAGGAAGAAGAAGCCAAGGAAGCACCTATCAAAACTACAATCACCAAGAGGAAGGTTAAAACTCCACTTGCTCCTCAATCCAAAGCAAAGAAAGTGGCAAAACCTGCACCAAAGAAGCCTACTACCAGAGCCACCACCAGAGCTACAACACAAAAGGCTAAAGAAGAGGTAGAAAAGAAGAAGAAAACCACCAAGAAGACTGAGGAGGAGCCAAGAAAGAGAAGAAAATATGTAGCTCAACCTAACTCAGATGAAGAAAAGATAGAAATAGATGATAATAGTCAGTTCAAAGCGGTAAGTCGCCCACCAAAGTCTTCAATTGATAAATTGTGTACAAAGATTAGAAATGATGACTTGAAAGATTTAAAGAATTTAGATTTTAATAAGCTCACTAAGGAAGAGAAAAATAAAATAGAGGAATTTGTGTATGCTATGATGGTCGAGTACAAGCACACACCTCTATAGTTAGATGGCTCAATGCCCAAGGAGTTGTATAAAATAGTAGAAGATTAATAGTATTTTTGTTTACAAATGGAAAAGGAAATCAGAGAATCTACTTTAGTTAGATTGTTTCCTGATTTGACTAAGGGTCAAATAAGTAATACAGTCAAGAGGCACAATAGTAGATTTACTCCTAAGTATAGAGCATTTTGTATTTTGCAAAATAAAATTGAAGATGTAGTCAGAAAATCCACAAGATTGTGGGAAATAATATATAAGAAAATTGATGATGTGTTTGATGAAGAAAACAAGCTAGAAGCAAGTGCCATGAAAAAGGAGATGAAAGAAATAGGGAAGAAGGAGGAAGATAAGAAGGAAGAGGAGAAGAAGGCTGAGGGAGAGAAGAAAGATGAAGAGGAGGAAAATAAAGATGAAGAGGATAATAAAGAGGAGAAAGAGGAAGAAAAGGGTACAGATGAGTAGCAAGAGAAAAGTGTGCAAGACACACAACTGCCAAATCCTAGCCCTCCTCATGCCACCATCACACTTGCAAAAATGATCAAGATTAAGGATGTTATTGACACTTCTGGTCAAAACATCAATCCATTAACTACAGAGGATCTATCAAAAATCCTTTACCAATCAACACAAGCAGCTAGATTATGGTCAAGCCCTATACTGGTCAGTGTTGATAGATTATAATAGTGAAATCAAAGGAAGTCAAGGTGCAAACACAAGAACCACCTTCGACCACTCAAACTACTAGAATCCTATTCCTTCCTCCACCATCTCCACCAAGAACAATAGCAGATGCACTTCAAGTGCCGAGTGCAGTAGCAGGGGAAGACAAAGAAAAAATAGAATAGCTAGCAAGTACACCCCCAACCATTGACAATGAAAAGGAGAAACAAGATGAAGAGAAGGAAGAGACAAGATATGAGGAGCAATTTTCAATACAAACTTTGGTTGAATTACCAAAAATAGGTACTCCCACTCAAACTCTTCAGAAGCCAAGCACTAAAATGCTAGCATTGCAAGTTAGAACACCAGGCTCAAGCTCAATAAAAGTAGCCAGGAAACTTCATTATAGAATTCTTGAGCTTGATGAGGAAATCAAAATACCCTACTATGAGTCCAACACTCTCACTGAGGATAAAATTAATGAAATACAAAATGCACTGGATAGAAGAAGAAGACAAGAGGTATTGAGAAAAGAATATAAATATAGGCAAGCACTAGTTGAGATAAAGGACATCTTCATGGATGCCTTCAGCTTGCAAACACCTGATGAGTCAAGGCCAATAGTAGAGCAACTATCTGACATAGTTGACCAGGTGACTAATGAAGACCAAGATACAAATGCAAAATTAATGGAATGGTTAGAAAGGAAGTTCCAAGGAAAGGTAAATGAGAAAATATCTAGTGACATAGCACTATCCCAAGTTGAGCTGGCCAAGAAATTGGATAGAGTAAAAATTGTACTTGGAAATATATTTTCCCTGTACAACAAGTTGTGTGACTTTTCCAACTACACATAGGAAACTAGCCAGAAGATAATGAGTTTGGAGAGAAATTTAAAGATTTCTAGTATGCAACTCCCCAGCAATCCAGCTTAGAGTGAGAAGCATTTTGCTCAAATGCTTCACACACAAAGAGAATTAGCTATATTAATAGTAGAGGAGGATAATACAAAAGCTAAGTTGATGCAAATCTAGTCCTCTATAATCCCTCACTTGGAGGTACTCCATAAGGAGAAAATGTATGTAGAAAAAATCCTCAAGAAAGATTCAAATCTTTCTACCTTAGATGGACTTGTACATCTAGCAACAGAGGTTGCTATCCAACATAAGTCATTGGACATTGCACTAGAAAATTGGGATGCAAGTCTAAAGATACTCCTAGAGGTAAATAACACATTTTTGGCTAAGCTTGGTATTACTCAATAGAACCCTTTGACATCAGTGTCAAAAAAGGGGGAGATAAAGTAAGGGGGAGATATGTATAAACAAATTTTGAATCATTTTTTGATTACATTCTTTCATTTTGAGAATAAAGTGGAAAGTTTGTAAATAGCCAAAAGGGAGATGTCAAGTAATAAAGCAGAAAGGAGGAGATGCAAAATTTTGAACTTTGTACAGATCAGATACAACACACAGGCTCAGAATGTAGAAACAAGACAAAGGACAGAGAGGATTAGGCACATTAGCATAGAATTTCAGTCTCAAGAATGGACAAGGCATAATCAACTTTGGGGGAGTCATAAGGTATATTGTTACTTACAATATTTTTGAAATTTTGCATGAATGCCAAATGAATAAAGGGTGTACTCAATAAGGTTAAGTTCATAAAAGCTTAGTTAAGTGTTTTTGACACTCATGTCAAAGGTGGAGATTGGTGGTAAAAAATAATAGTTTTGACAATTGAGTGTCAACACACTTAACCATTTTCACTATATATGCCGAGTACACAATGTATGCTAAGCTACAGTAGGTGTCAAGCAAGTTAGAATGTAGTATGTGCCAAGTGATTCAACAAATGTTCATGTGCCAACTGATTCAGGAAATGTTCATGTGCCGAGTGATTCAAGAAAAGTTCATGTGTCGAGTGGTCCAGGAAATGTTTAGATGCTGAGTAATATAGTGTTTAACAGGTGCCAAGCAAACTGGGAAAGTAATAGATGCTGAGTAATCTAGGAATCAATTCATGTCGAGCATCAGTAATGTAATGAGTGCCGAGTAACTCAAGATCAACATAAGAGTTTGTGCTTTCAAAAACTAAGATGTAAACCATTTTTGGAGCCAACTTAGAGAAATTTTGAAGGAGAAAAAGGATAAGGACAAATCATTTACATTCCCTATGCAATTTGTATGCAACCAATTAGAAAAATGGAGAAGGCATGCAACCAATGAGAAAAATGCAAGGTATGAGCGGGAATTTGAGATTCAATATGGATCATAGATCCATACCTAACCCTAAGTCTTTGCATTCTTTAAAAGAAGGTCATAAACCCATTGCATAAGTGGCTGAGAATAGTGTATGGGGAAATTATAGCAAAATTTTAGTGTGAAGAAGGAAAGACTTAGAGGAACAAAGCAACAATTTCATACCCATTGGTCAGAACAACACAAGGAACAAGGGACACATACATAGATTAGATCAAGCAAGGATTAGAATGAGAAGAGCAGATCTAGTACCTAAATCTAGCAATTTGAGATTGCATTCAATCAGGTCAAATGTTCTAATACTCTCTCACAATTGTATTAGAGGTTGAAATCCTATGTTGATAGGTTAGCTTAACACCTAGGTAGAAGAACCTTTGGAGAAGGTGATTGAAAATCCTATGTATTAGGTGGGTTTAATAACCTATTGTAAATTCTTTAATAGGGTGACACTTCATGTAAGTGTTTGTAAATCCTCTAACCAGGTCACTATTGACATAGTGTAAAGCCTTTAATAGGGCAGGCCTTTCACAGGGAAAACCATCAAAAGTGGTTGAACATTGATTGCTACAGTGATTTTTGTGGGTGTCATCCCCACCCTAGTTTTACCTTCTTATTCTTGGAGGGTTTCTGGGTTACCAAATCTTTGTGTTATGTGTTGATGCATGGTTTCATTTCATGTTTGTTTATATGATTACATGTATATACATTACTTTTAGTTATGTGTTAATAAGGGTTTAAAAGTATAAAAAATTTGGTTACTTCTTATTCTCACTCTTTTGAAGTGATGCCATATGAAAGGCCAACCTTAAATCACACAGTTAAATCCTGATATTCACATCACAATTTGACTAGCTGTGGAAATCATCTCCTACTTATCAATTGATGAGCTTAAGGGGCTTTCTAATGAATGGTTCATAAGGCACAACACTTGGTGAAGGTTTTGCAAATGGGGTTGCAAGCTTTGGGTTTAACTGTGGAGGAAACTCCGTAGTTAAGCGCGCTCAGGCTGGAGTAGTACTGGGATGGGTGACCTCCCGGGAAGTCCCGGTGCTTCACCCCTGTGAGCATCACCTAGATCCAATGAGTGCTAAGTGTTCCATTTATTCTCATGAGAGATGGATTCATGTTGAATCACTACTCATGAAACATGGGTCATCGAGTTTGACTCAAAATCACACAGTAAAACCCTGATATTCACATCACAATTTGACTAGCTGTGGAAATCATCTCCTACTTATCAATTGATGAGCTTAAGGGGCTTTCTAATGAATGGTTCATAAGGCACAACACTTGGTGAAGGTTTTGCAAATGGGGTTGCAAGCTTTGGGTTTAACTGTGGAGGAAACTCCGTAGTTAAGCGCGCTCAGGCTGGAGTAGTACTAGGATGGGTGACCTCCCGGGAAGTCCCGGTGCTTCACCCCTGTGAGCATCACCTAGATCCAATGAGTGCTAAGTGTTCCATTTATTCTCATGAGAGATGGATTCATGTTGAATCACTACTCATGAAACATGGGTCATCGAGTTTGACTCAAAATCACACAGTAAAATCCTGATATTCACATCACAATTTGACTAGCTGTGGAAATCATCTCCTACTTATCAATTGATGAGCTTAAGGGGCTTTCTAATGAATGGTTCATAAGGCACAACACTTGGTGAAGGTTTTGCAAATGGGGTTGCAAGCTTTGGGTTTAACTGTGGAGGAAACTCCGTAGTTAAGCGCGCTCAGGCTGGAGTAGTACTGGGATGGGTGACCTCCCGGGAAGTCCCGGTGCTTCACCCCTGTGAGCATCACCTAGATCCAATGAGTGCTAAGTGTTCTATTTATTCTCATGAGAGATGGATTCATGTTGAATCACTACTCATGAAACATGGGTCATCGAGTTTGACTCAAAATCACACAGTTAAATCCTGATATTCACATCACAATTTGACTAGCTGTGGAAATCATCTCCTACTTATCAATTGATGAGCTTAAGGGGCTTTCTAATGAATGGTTCATAAGGCACAACACTTGGTGAAGGTTTTGCAAATGGGGTTGCAAGCTTTGGGTTTAACTATGGAGGAAACTCCGTAGTTAAGCGCGCTCAGGCTGGAGTAGTACTGGGATGGGTGACCTCCCGGGAAGTCCCGGTGCTTCACCCCTGTGAGCATCACCTAGATCCAATGAGTGCTAAGTGTTCCATTTATTCTCATGAGAGATGGATTCATGTTGAATCACTACTCATGAAACATGGGTCATCGAGTTTGACTCAAAATCACACAGTAAAATCCTGATATTCACATCACAATTTGACTAGCTGTGGAAATCATCTCCTACTTATCAATTGATGAGCTTAAGGGGCTTTCTAATGAATGGTTCATAAGGCACAACACTTGGTGAAGGTTTTGCAAATGGGGTTGCAAGCTTTGGGTTTAACTGTGGAGGAAACTCCGTAGTTAAGCGCGCTCAGGCTGGAGCAGTACTGGGATGGGTGACCTCCCGGGAAGTCCCGGTGCTTCACCCCTGTGAGCATCACCTAGATCCAATGAGTGCTAAGTGTTCCATTTATTCTCATGAGAGATGGATTCATGTTGAATCACTACTCATGAAACATGGGTCATCGAGTTTGACTCAAAATCACACAGTTAAATCCTGATATTCACATCACAATTTGACTAGCTGTGGAAATCATCTCCTACTTATCAAGGCCAACCTTGTTAAAGGTTACAATGCACACTATTAAATGTGATCTAGTTAAAGGATTTCAATCACCCTGTTAGGAGTGAGCCTTGTTAGAGGACTTTAGATCATTCACTTGGAATGTCACCTGGTTAAAGGATTTACAAATGGCTGTTAGGTCAACCTTAATCCAAAGGATTTACCCTAGACTGATACAATGATTAGAGAGTAACAGGAAGGCTTGATCTAATAACAACTTACAACTTCACTTGCAGATTACAAATCTTTCTTTTAGTCCTCCATTCTACTTGGCTTTCATACACTTCAACTCTAATAGATTGTTCACCCTTCAAGTAACCGTACCTTTAAGCCTTCTTACTTTACTTGCTAATGTATTCTCTTCTCTTAGGTCACTGAATGAAGCAATACCTAGAATCCTTGTCCTCTTTAGGTTCTCACACATGAAAACCCTTGCCTCTAACCAGCCATCTCTATAAATAGATAATTAAGACATTTTTGTCATTCATCCTCCATTGTCCATTTTAGGGTTAGATCAGATTAAGTAGGATTCCATGAATCTACCCCTCATTTCATTTCATTCCCTTGTAGAAACTTCTCCTTCAATTCTCTTTCAATTCACCTCAAAATGGTTTATCTTGAATTTTGTGCCACTAGTTCATCAATCCTATCTTCCACACAGTTGACACAATCCAAGAAATCAAACTTGCTAACTTAGATTCATCGAATTCTCAATCTTTCTCATAATGCTGACACTTAGGATTAACTGACTTTTAATGCTAGACACATACTGTGTTGTTTGGCATCCACTGTCAAAACACTTGGTATGAACTAAAGTTTATTGGTGCTCGACATCAACTAAACTTTACTTTGCTTACACTGTTTCACTCGACTTACACTGAAATTGACTTTGCTCAGCTCTAACTATTTTTTTGCTAATCTTGCACTGACTTTTCTCAGCACCTACTTGTTGTGGTTCCACAACACATGCCCCATTTCCTACTAGGAATGGGGACCCCCTACCTTTTTTCTAATCCCCAGACTCACAATTTAGGATCTAGGGAAATTCAAAGAGTCGAAAAAACCCAAAAAAACCAAAAAATTGAAAAAGCCATAAAAATGTAAAATTTGGAAAAATTTAAAGAAATAAAAAAAATTGAATTGACTAAATGCACACCTGGGAAGCTTATGAGGGTCCCACCTTTGGTGGGGTGCAATGCACGGTTGCACATTTGTGTAGTGCACAATGGAAACCACCACGGGGTGGGCATGGTTATAAAACCCCCCTTCCAACCTCCTCACTTTGTGTTTTCATTATGCATTTCTCAGTGATAAATTGTGCCCTCCGAACTTTGACTACAACTTTCTCTCTGCGCACTTTCGCACCCCAACAGGTGCGCGATCTCACTTACGCACCTCCATACTATGTGCACCCTATGCTGTGTAGCCATGATGCGCCACACACCTCTTGCCATGCTCACTTCATATTTTCTCTATGCACCTCACTTTCACTCACCCACCATGCAAAACCCCCACCATCTACCACATGAAACAAAGTGCCACGCATTACATAGCGTCGCGTGCACCCTCTTGGGTCATGCACACATCGAAACAAGGCATGTGTGCCATCTTGTGTTGTGCACATTGTCTTGCACCACACACACACCAAAATAGTGCCATGCATGCACCAAACAGTGCCACGTGTGCAATCTTCTACAACACACACCATAAATCCCCGCCGCACACACCACAAATTGCCGCCATGCATCCACTTTGTTGTCATGCACCTTGTGTATCATGTGTCACGCACTGTGCCTCCCACTTGAAAATCCTAAAATAAATAAATATATATATATAAATTAAGAAAATAAATAAAAATAAATTAAATTAAATAATAAATAATATAAAATAAAAGCACCAAAATTGAGCATCTTATTTTTGTTTTTATTTTTATTTTTCGTTAATAAATAATTGAATGCTTTTGAATTTTAATTCTTAAGTTTACATTATTTTGAACTAATAAATGCCATTCTTGTGTCATGTAGATATAATGGAATCCACATCTAGAGAGAAAATGGTACCTAAGCCCATTGTTTTCAAGTTCCAAGGTGTGCCATTGAAGTCAAGATTCCAAGATGACTATTCGAAGATTAAAGACACCAACTTGGGACACACAAACTTGGGAGAGTTCCTCAAAATCTACAACAAACCTATAGAGAGATTTGTCTGGTATCCACCTTAATCTGGTTAGGGTTGGTGAGAACAGCTTCACATCTAGTATCAGTACAATTAGCAAAGTTGATCATGACATTAACTAAATACTTTGTTCTTGAAGAGAGAGTGGTGAAGAGTATGACAGGAGAAGTGGTTCTTGATCTCTGACCTGACAACATTGAAAGGGTCTTCTATCTCCCCAGGGCTAATCAATTCATAAGACTCTCCTATGAAGTAGCAGAGAGGTGGTATAAGAAGCACCCAAAAAGAGCATAAAAAATCATCCAATCTTCTTGTCTCATTCAAAAGACTCCTCTGGGCAAGGTCACAAGAAAGGTGGACATGACTAGGGGATACATGAAGGAGAATATTGGCTATTCTATCATTCTTTTGAGCAGAGTCATGGGTCTACTAGCATCTGGACACCTCAACACTTTAACGGTTAATTTCATTGATACAATCAAGATGACAAAGATGTCATTGGATTGGGCCACCACATTAAGTGAAAACTTGTGTGAGCAACTGGGGGCAAGAAAAGATAAGAAGAAGTTCTATATGACTTCTTATATGGTATATCTGCTAGCAGTAAGGGTGACAAACTACCCCAATTTGTACAAAAGAGTCAATATGCAGGATTCTAATGCCTAGCCCTACATTGTCTACCCTTAGCTAGTGAGGAAGAAGCTCTCAGCACAGAGCAAGGAGTACAGATTCATGAATAACACATTCATTTTTGTGATCATTTGATTCATAGAAGGTGATTATGCAAAGAGGTTATTTGATGTGGCAATAACATAGAGAACAACTCTCGGGGCCTATTACATCTAGTTTAAGACATTCACATATCTGTGGGTAGTTGGTGCATCTATCAGCCCTAAGAAACTCCCCAGATATCCAAGTGATAAACTGGTTTTGATGGAGATAGCATGATAGTTTGAATCTGTGTATGAGAGGGTGAAGAGACAACAAAGACCTTGTTGGACATGGCCCTTGGTCATAAGACCATACCAGGTGAAATGAAAGTAAGATATTCCATCATTTGAGTGGGAGTGGGAGAATTATTCCCTTGAGGAGTACAATTCCCCTAGGCCCTATTTTGATAATATCAGGAAAGTGGAGAGTTTGGCTGGCAAGGAGTTCCACCATGAAGATGCCATTGAAGACCATTGGATGAATGCAACAAATGACTATGATGTCTGTATAAGGGACTATTGTAGGATGACTTTGTATTTGGTAGAGAAGGCTCTCAAACTAAACATTTTGGAGGAAATAAGGCAACAAGATTCACGGGATTTGTTGGACCCCCTGTTCAACTCAGACAAAATCAGAGAGACCCATAATGAATACAGAGGTTGACAAGGAGGCGGGTGATGATATTAATCATCGAGTAAGGCATGTCATTAGAATGAAAAAGGATTAGATCAGGAAGCCTTTTCAACTTGATCAAATTCTTGACACCATGATCTTTCACGCTCAAGCCTGCCTAGAGAAAGGTAGAGGGAAAAAAGTTACAATTCCTACCTTAGCAGCCTAGTGTCCCATCAGTCCAGAGACAGTATACCAACTTGACCGCTCAGTTGGATACTATCATCCTCTAGAAAGGAAAGGAAAGAACAAAAGGAAGAGGACCTTCCCTCGAAGGATTGAAATAGAACAGGGTGGAGCATAAGCACTTCTCCAACAATAGGAAGAAGATGTACAAGGGTTCGAGGATATTGGAGCTACTCAAGTCTAGGATGACCCTCAATTGCCTTCTTTGTACCTAGCCAATCAGAAGAGGGAGAGAGTCAACAAGTTTCCATTCCTCCTTCACAAGAAGAGCGACCATCCCCTTCTGCCTCTATGAAACAAAGGAGGATTAAGATTTGAACGAAGAAGAGGAAAAGGGTGACTAAGAGAATGATGCTTTTTTTGTCTATTTCTGAGACCATTCTAGAAGGAGAAGAGGAGGAAGAAGAGGAACAAGTACCTCTATAGAGAAGAACCTAACTAGCTAGAGCCACATAAAAAGAAAGGAGAAGGAGTACAATGGGCACATCACCATCCACCCAAGTAGGATGAAGTACAATAGTGGGTGGATGAGTATAGTGAAGAGGGTGATGGCATTTTCAAAATGTCAGATTTTGATTTTATGCCCATGGGAACAAAGCTAGTTGGGGACAAGATCAGGAATACCCCTTCAGGTGAACCCCAATAGGAAGATTGGACACAGATGCCACCAGATTCACAGGGTCTCGATCTTATGCCTCCATCTCCACCACAAGTCATGATGGTAGATAAAGGCTTGATTACTCCTCCGCCCTAGAGTTTAGAGGAGGAATAGGTTTAGAAAGAACTATCACAAGAAGAGGAACCAAAACAAATGGTAACTGATGAAGTGTTGAAGGAGGGACAAATGGTAGAATATTCTCAACCACCTTCTCAAGACACTAAGGTGCAAGCTGCAAGGTCTACTAAAATAGAGGCAACAAAAGAAGAGCCCTCATAGAGGGAAAGTACTCTAAGGAGTTATAAGGAAAAGGAGGTAGCCAAACATACTCCTTCATCCTTAAGAGGTAAGTCTTCCAAAGAATGAGTCCCTAGGTGGCTCAGAAAAGAAATGATGAGGAGCACAAAGCCTGAATTCTGTGCTAGTGAGGAGGATTTGATTGAATTGGAAGAGGTCCTAAACAAACTTGAGTCCCCAACACATGAAGCTAAACTGTTGGCATTTGTCAATAGTACATGGGATCAAGATTTGTTTGCACAAGTGGCCATCCCTCTTGATAATACAGATACAAAAAGCCTTGATGCACACGATTATCAGATCAAAGAGGTCTTTCTTGGGAGGCCCACATTGGATATAGCTAGACTAATGGTGACTATGGGGATTAAGAAGGTTTTCAGGAACATGGAGTAGGAAGAGATAGAACTCCATACACTTCAAAGGAAAAACAAGATCCTAAGGGGATATTTGGCTGAAGTGGTTGGTCCTCTTGATCCTGAACACCTTGAGGAGACATTGAACACCATTCTTAGAGAAGGGGGAGCTGTACATGTGGATCCATTTTTGAAAGCCTATCAATAATGGCAGGAAAGTTTTGAGGATAAATTAATTTTTATTATTTAGGGGAACTTAAAGTTACTGCATGCTACACAGGAGAACGTGCATAAAATGGTATCAAGTTTGAAGCAAGACTTTAGCATTATGGATGAGGTAAGGGCCTAGAGTAAGGACTTACAAATTTTGCAAGCCATAAAGGGGCAAAGGTATAGAGTTTTGATAGTTGTATATACATGGGAGGAGTTGGACATGATTGATGATTGGATAGAGAAAATTGTAGATAGTAATAAAGTAATGGAAACATTACACGTAGAGATTCATCGGCTCAAGGCCAAGTCCAAGAGTAAATTTTGGAAGCAAAGAAGCATTAAAACAATGCTTGTTTGGATATTTTTGAAGATGAAGAATGGGAGAAGTTGTTTCTTGTAGAGGTAGTAGTAGAGAGTTTTAAGAAGATTTTTGTGGAAGCTACTGATGATGAAGATATCCAACAACCCTTTAGAACAGAAGAAGCCTTGTTAGAACTGGATACCAAACACAGGGATTTTGCTGACACTTGAATTGAGGTAGACAATTACAAGCAGAAGGTCAAGGATAAATACAAGGCTTTAAATTTATTGGATGCACCAAAAATCATTGAGATTATAGAGAAATTCAAGGGCAAAAATCCAAAATAGCTTTGGGATGAAGGGGAACAAAACTTAGATGCCAAAATTTCAATTTTGACACTTCGTAAATTTTTGAGGTTTTGGACCATTTTGAGCTCTACAAGTCTGCAAGTGTGCAAGTTTGTAGCTCTATAGGTGTACATTTCTAGAAGCTCTGTTGATAGTTAATTGCCAATTTCCAAAAATAGAGCTTTCCATGCATCAGAAACACATTCTGACGACAGTTTAACTCTGAAAAATGTGCAGTGAAGGATCAAGTTCCTTTTTTAGTACTTGTAGACACTTTTACTTCGATTGAAGGCTTTCTCATTCTTTCTCCTCTAATAATTCTTTGTTTTTAAAGATGTAAAGGCTCATGCATCCAATTAATGAATAAAAAATGGATGGAGTCCTGCTTAGCACTAGTTAGATTGTTAGTTTGTATATAATTAGTTTTTTTTATTAAATTAAAAGCATTTTATTAGATGAAGATATCTCTCACTCTCAACACAAATTGAGGAGATGATTTCTTATAAATGCTCCATTGTAACATGTAATTCAAGCTGCTATTATTTTGTAATAAAATTATGCTTTTGGTGCTTGCATTTGGAGTGTAGTAAGTCTTGCCTGAATGTGTCATATTTTTGTGAATTTTGTTCATGGAATCGTGATTGAGCCAAAGGTTTATTGCTTTATTTTTGGTTGTGTGATCTTTTAGTTTTGATGTTTGCTACAGTCTGATGAATTCCACTAACATATCTAGCTTAAGAAAAAATCATCAAATTGTGCCTGCATAACTTTTCTCTCGCATGAGTGCACTTTTCGTGGCCTTACAATTTGATGAAAGGTGAAATATCATATGATTATTAAAGTTTCTCACTGATGATTGCATCAGTGGAATTGAGGAAGCACTGCTCCTATTTTCATTGGTTACCCACCAATTTCTTTGAAAGCTTAACTCACAGACGTGTTGTTTTCTATAGCTTATGTCTGTTAGGATTTCAATTTCATTTTATTTGCTTTGAATTTCATGTTAGTTTCTTTAAAGTTCTTGTTATTTGCTTTATTAACCCCATTATTAGAATATGATTTCATACTAGTTGCACTGTTAGATTGCATTCATAAAAAAGTATAAAATACAAAAACATAGTTCTTTTTAGTGTTATTTTCGAAACAGTGTGCAAACTCTTCATCTCATCCAAAATCAAAATGAACCAGGAAAGGCCTCCTCATGAATGTTCATGTTTATCTTCAACTAAGTAGATTCTAGTAGGTTGCAAGATTGCTTGGAACTTTGGAGTTGATTCACAAAATCAGCTATAGCTCAACACTACTGTCCACTCAGTCAAGCATGACAGACAAACTCTGTTTAAATTTTTCTTCTAACTTATTTAGTGTATCTAACCTTTTCAACTTTAAGTAGATTATCAATGCACTATAATATCACTTTCTTAACTAATTCTTGTACTCCTTTTTATATCATAACTCAACCTTTCCTCTAGGTGCTATTGTTACCTCATTTGATCAAATCCTCTTCATTAATCAAATAAATGATAGTACTTAAATCATATAAGAAATTTCCTTACCAAAAACTAGCAAGTTTGACATCAGAGACAAAACAATGATTGAAACACATTTATCATACTTGTATAATTCTGTTTTCAACAGAATGATGTACAAATTGATTTACAAAGAGGAGAACACAGATCTAAACCAAGAGAAGAGATAAGAGTTGAGGTAGCAATACTGAATAGATTATTGGAAGTAAAGACAAAGGAGTGATGAAAAGAAATAATATACATGAGGAATTATGCTTAATTTCTCAACTTGAACCTAAGAGTGCAAATGAAGCATGTAAATATAATCATTAGATTCAAGAAATGAAGGAAGAACTATATCAAACTGAGAAGAATGAGACATGGGAATTGGTTCCTAGACCTAAAGACAAGAATGATATAGGAACTAAATGGGTATTCATAAATAAGATGAATAAACAAGTTGAGGTTTTGAGGAAGAAAGCTAGATTGGTATGCAAAGGATATTCACAACAAGAAGGTATAGATTATGAAGAAAAATATGCCTCTATAGCCAAAATGGAAGCAGTGAGAATATTCTTGGCTGATGCAACAAGTAAGAAGTTTAATGTGCATCAGATGGATGTAAAGCCAACATTTATGAATGGATAACTTGAAGAAGAAGTATACATTAAGCAGCCTGAAGGATTTCCTTTGACAGAAGAAAAAGATATGGTATGCAGATTGAAGAAAACTTTGTATGCCCTAAAGCAAGAACCTAGAACATGGTATGGAAGGTTGGACAATTATTTGGAAAAATTGTTATTTAATAAAGGTACAATAGATAGTAATTTGTATTTGAAAGAAACCGAGAATGGATTATTGATCATTGAGATATTTGTTGATGACATAATCTTTGGAGGTAATGATGAAGAAAGTGACAAGTTTTTTGATGAGATGAAGAATGAATTTGAGATGAGTATGATTTGAGAGATGATTTTTTTATTAGGATTACAAATTGTGCAAAATAGTGATGGCATTTTCATATCATAAGCTAAGTACTTGAAAGACTTGTTGAAAATATTTTGCCTAGAAAGTTGTAAGCCTATTGTTACACCTATGGTAAATAGTCATTAGTTATGTAGCAAAGATGAGACACCTATAGTTGAGTAGAAGAATTATAGATCTATGACTGGAGGTTTGAAATATCTAACTCACACAAGACTAGATATAGTAGATATAGTTGGGATAGTAGAAAGATTTCAAGATGATCCTCAAGAATCACATTATGCAACAATAAAGAGGATATTCAAATATCTAAAGGGTATAACTAATTTTAGATTATGGTATGACAAATCAAATGATTCCAATTTGTGTGTTTATACTAATGTAGATTGGGTAGGCAATATGGATGACAAAAAAAGCACCAGTGGCAGAGCATTTTTCCTCTAAGGAAGATTGGTTTCTTGGCTAAGAAAGAAACAAGATTTTATTTCATAGAGTAAAACTGAAGTAGAGTATGTAGAAACAACAAATAATTGTAATCAATTATGTGGATGAAGTAGATGCTGAAGGATATTGGAATAGATTTTTTAGAACCTATTACCATATATTGTGATAACACAAGTACAATGAGTATGTCTAAGAATCTTATATTGCATTCTAATACTAAGCATATATATAATAAATATCATGTTTTGAGAGAGAAAGTTTCTGAAAAAGAAATCAGATTGGAGTATGTCTGTACAAAAGATTAGCTTGTAGATATCTTTATGAAGCCCTTACCTAAAGATACATTTGAGTATTTGTGAGGTATGCTTGGGGTTATGCCTCTACCTAATTTTGAGTAGATGATGTACAAATTGCATAAGTCTAGTGGTACAAAGCACTATTGTTTAACTAGACTAAATGTTGATGCTTCCTATATGGGGAAGTATCTGAGATGAGTAGAGTCATCAAGGACTCTTGGTAGTTTTTTTAGAATAGTGTCTTTGGACACTCGAGCTAATTGAAGACTTGGAGCAAATGATTGACATAATGAAGCCTTTGTCATTGATGGCAATGGGGGAGAGTATACATGAAAAAAATCTCTTGTGAATGGGGAGAGAGAAGCACCCTGAATGGGGGAGAGATTGAGTTGTTGATGTTAATGGGGGAGAAATTGTGAACAACTAATTTTCATCCATGTAAGACTGAGAGTTATTCATGAGAGTCAAAGTGTGAACAACTAATGCCAATCCAAAAGAAAGAGATGTAGATACAATAGCATTTCAAATTTAATTGATGATGAGGATTTGAAAAGAAGAGAAAAACAACAACAATAAAGTATTGATTTGGTATTCTTGGATTTTTCATCTATCTGGCCATTAGTGCCAAAGGGAGAGATTGTTAGAATGAATGTTGATGATATTCCTTTGGAAGAGTGTCCTAGTATTGCTAGAGCATGTGGGATATTTTTAGCATGATTGAAATGTTGCATTCATGACCATGTTTGTCATTGATGTCAATATAGTAGAGTTTATATGAAGATTGACAAAGTAAAAAATAGAGAATGAGGTTGTACAACCAAAAAATTGATGATTAGGCCAAGTGAAATTACAAACATATTCAACAATGTGTTCTGGTGACATGGTTAAGTGTGCAAGTGATATGTGAAGTTGGAAAATTCATGTAAGTGATCCAAGGGATTATTGGATTGAGTTGGAAGACATGGTATTGATATTTGAAAGAGGTAGCAGACAAAGGAGTTTGAGTTATTTCTTTTCTATTATTTTTCAAAGAATAATACATAGATCAATTGGACAGTGTATTTAGTGGTCTAGCCCCTGAAGTTGTTTGGACAATGGGTCCTTCTGCCTACTACAACTCCTAACAAGGTTGGCATAACTCCTATATGAGTTGGAATATCCTAACAGGGATTCAAAGTCTCCTAATAGGGACTAATATGTACTAAATAAATTTCATTGGCTCCTAATAGAGTCCATACTCTTACAAGGAACTTTTATATTAGGGCATCACTTTGTGTGTACCATCCCCACTGGGGTTTTCCCTCTAATGAAGGGTTTCCCTAGCTAACATATCTAGTGTTATTATATATGTGTATTTTATTATGGTTGCTAGTTATATTATTCACATGGTTAAGGATTAATAATGTTGATAAATGTTTTAATAGTTGGATAATTGATTCAACTCCCCCTCTCAGTTATCTTGGTGGACTTTACTTTCAAACAATTTGTATCAAAGCCTCAGGTCCTTGAAGTTGGAAAATCTTAACAACTTAAGGAGATCAATGGTAGGTCATTTAAGAAAAAGATAGTCCTAAATTTGATGGAATTAATTTTGATATTCAGAAAATGGAGTTCTGTAGTGAGATACTAGAATTATGTATAGATCACAACATTGAGTTTCCAGATCTAGAATCTTTTGGTTGCATACAAAATAATAAACCTACTTTATTAAGGAGTGGAAGGACAAGTGAAGATAGATCCCAAGAAGACAAAAAGATTGAAGAAGGAATTTCCCTACTTATGCAAAGAGAGCTAGATGTTATGACATTTTTTGTATGTTGAAAATGTAAAAAATTTGGTCATTTTTCATCAAGATGTCCTAAGATAGTATGAAAGACTGGAAATGATTTCCTTTTTGATGATGATGAAAAATTTCAAAAAAGTATGGAAATATTATTGAATGATAGTGATGAGAAAGATGATGAGGTTGAATTGGTTGAGAAAGAAGATGTAATAGATGAAGAATAAGCTAATCCTAAACCTATCTTAGAAAATATTGAAGTTTTCTTTGAGACTAACAATGGTTTGTAGAATGATGTTCAATTTGTTGAACAAAGAGAAGAACCAAGATATGAACTTAGAGAAGAAGTAAGAGTTGCATTAGTAATGCCTACACCTAATAGGAATTTGATAAAGAATCACCTTGCTAATTAGATTATTGGAAGAAAAGAAAAAGGAGTTATGAAAATAAATAGAGTACATAAATAATTGCATTTGACTTCTTAGATTAAACCAAAGAGTGCAGATGAGGCATGCAAGGGTGATCATTGGATTCAAGTAATGAAGGAAGAACTAGATCAGATTGTGAAGAATGAGACATGTGTTAGCATGAGTGCTAATGGTATTCCTTTGGGGAAGTATTCTAGCATTTCTAGAGAATGTGGATGATTGTTAGCATGATTGATATGTTGCATTCATGAATGTTTTTTTCATTTTGATGTCCCCTTCTAGCTAGAGACATCACTTTAGCTGGTGATTAGCCTATTAGAGACCCTCGTAGGCTAATAAGATTGGATAGAGGGTCACCTTGGTGTGGAGATCCTCCAAGGATCAGAGCAGAGTACTCTTCTGGGTTACCAGAGTTTGTTTATGATGAGTTTTCCTTTGAGTTTGGCTTGGTCAGGCTATTTTTAGCAGTTTTGGAGTTATAGAGATAGACCCCTGCTATTTTTAGAAAAGGGGTATGGTCATATGCAGTTCTATCATGTTAGCTCCCAGTCCAAATGACATTCAAAAATGTTGAGTAATAATGGAGATATTAATGTTTATTTAGTTAAAAATAAACATTATTGGTTTTGAGCCTATATTGTTAAGTTATAATATATAACTTAAGTGAGGGTCATGATATCATAAAAGAGGCCATCATTTCAATTAATTGTGGGTCCAAGCTTTTGGAAAAATTAAAAGGGATTTTCTAAGTTTTAATGTAATAACATTTTTTATGTTATTATTATATCTTTTATCCCACATTGAGCGTGGAGACTCATTCTAGAGTTGAGGAGTCCTTATAAACAAACCTTGTCTTCCTTCAAGAGTAGGTTATGAGAATTGCTTAAAAAATTTGCCTTGTGAAATTTCTTGAAGTTGTGGCAATAAGGGTTTCTACAAGTTTGAGAAGAATTCAAACTGTGGAGAATGTAGTATCTTCAGAGTTGATGCAATTTGAGGGTGTGAAATATCACTTGAATTTTGCCTGTGAGTTGACTTCATTCTGGAGTCAATATTGTGTTTTAGTAGGAAAAAAGTGGATGAATCTGTTTACAGTACCGCAAACAGTAACATGCTACAGTGCCACCTTGAATAGTGCGCTACAGTGCTGTGAACAGTACAACGCTACAGTGAATTAAAAATTAGAGATTTAATATTGGAGTTTTTGATAGGCGCTACCCAAGGAGGAAGCAACCAGCAGCGTGGTTGCATATTAGAGACAAAAATCAGGTTTTTTTCAACTATTAATGATGATGTTTTTAATGTATTCTTCCAGCAATAAGTATTGTACATACATTAGGAGCCATCCGAATAAATGAATTTGATTAGCATTATAACCAGATTTGAGTTATAATTTTAGGTAAGATTAGTTTTCAATATTTTTATTTTCTTTTCATCAACTCAAAAACCCAAAAACAGCTTAAAACATTCAAAAACAAACCGAAAACAATCATTACACCCAGGGAAACAAACAGTGATCAGCGTAGAGCCTATTTGGGGTTCTTACATTGGTATCAGAGCCTCATTCCTACCATCCTGAGGGTTTGGGGAGTCATATGCAGCCACTGGAAATTGGACCACACAGGTACCATACTCGTAGGAGAGCTCTGATTGAAAGAGAACAGTTACAGGAAACAGGAAATATGGAAGAGAGGCATGATGGTAGTACACCTAGAAACAGGAGGAATAATGATGATTAGGATACCAGAGAATTCTACCATGCTATGGTTACAGGGCAGCAACAGATGGCACAGGCATTACAAGCACTCACTACTATGGTAGAAAGGATGAACCCACCTGTTAGACAAAATGGGGAGCCGAGAGAATAGGGAGATAATAGGAGTGCTACAAGTAATCAGAGACCACAACGAACCCATTCCAGAATAGCTGATAGGCCTACACGCCCTACATTTGTTCCGAAGGAGCTAGAAGAAGCTCCGGTAGAGGAGGTGACAGGAGACCCCATATTCGCAGATGCACTCATGGCTGCAAATGATGAATGGGAATTATTAGCTCTGCAGGTTCGGGAGAGGATGACCTTTGAACACTTTGTAAATCAGAGGAGAGAGCATTACAGGTCACTCAAACAAGATAGGAGGCCTAGAGGTCAAAATAGTGAGTTGAAGAGGGCTATAAGCAAGCTTACTATGCCTACATTTGATGGGAGTGATAAGATGACAGGTCAAGCTTGGATTCATAAGCTTGACACATTTTTGGCACTAAGGCCAATGATAAAGATTGAAGCTATCAAATATGCCACCTTGCATTTGGAGGGAATAACACATGATTGGTGGTACCATGGTATGGTAACACTTCAGCATAACCAAGTGACATAATACCAGGACTTCATGGATAGGTTGGTTGAAAGATTTGACAAGAAAGATCCAGAGATTTACTTTCGGGACCTAGCATAGGTGAAACAAATAGGCAACTTGGAGTATTTCATTGGTGAATTTCAGCGGTTGGCAGTCATGGTGCCAAACATTTCAGAGCATAGATTGATAGTTCTTTTCATTGAGGGCCTATCCGAACCACTGAGAGGTTGGATAAAGGCATTTGATCCTATTTCTTTACAGGAAGCAATGAGAAAGGAAAGAAATATGGAACATACAGTCCCAACAAAAAAATTTCAGTCCAAAGGAGAATCTTCTAGTAAGGATAACAAACCATTTTATTAAAAACTAGAAAGGACTGATTTTAAAAATGATTCTAAAGATAAAACTCCAGTACCTTTTGACAGGGAAACATTAAACGATTTGAGGAAGAAAAAATTATGTTTCTACTATAAGGGACCCTATGATGCAAACCATGATTATCCTCTTAGGCCAAAGGGAAAAGCTAACAGAGTTATGTGGGCATACTATGAGGAATCAGAATCAGATAATTCAGATCAGCAGTCTGATATAGAGGAAATAGATGGTGAAAAAGAGGAAGACAAGGCTGAAAACTTGTCTAAAATGGAGTCCAAGGATGGGGAAGGAGATGGGAAACTTAGGGAAGCTCGTCTCACTAGTATTAAGCAAGAAGGGTCATTTCGGATGAGAGGAGTACTTGCTGGACAGCGAGTCATAACCTTGGTTGATACAGGTGCCACTCATAATTTCATTGATGCTAGGATGGTGGAGAAGTGTGGCATACAAACAAAGGAGTTTGGGGGAATTAGAGTGAGGGTAGTGGATGGCAATGTCCTCAAATGTAATCGTAGGATCACCGGACTCCCATTGAAAGTTAATAATTATGATTTTAAGGCAGATTTTTATGTTGTACCTATGGGAGATACATATATAGTTCTTGGGATGAGTTGGTTGCACGATATTGGTGAGTTCACTCTTAACCTCAAGGAGATGGAGATGAGGTTTAAAGTGAATGGGAAGACACATATTCTTAAGGCAATCAGGGACAGTGATCTCAGGATGGTCTCTTTTCGTAGAATGGCTAGATTGATTCGACATGATCAAGTAGAGTGGGCAGTAGAGTGCATGTTGATGCCATCATAGGAGGGACAACATAAGATTAAATATCCTCCTGATATTCAAGAGCTTAGAGTTAAACACTCTAAGGTGTTCAGTGACATTCCACCAGGTAGACCACCAGACAGAGGTATTGAGCACATCATTGAGTTAGAGGAGGGGGCTAAGCCCATCATGATTACACCTTACAGGCATCCAAAGAGGTTGGAGGATGAAATTGAGAAAACCATAAAGGAGTTACTTTCTATGGGCCACATTAGACCAAGTAAGTCTCCTTTTGCTTCTTCAGTGGTGTTAGTAAAGAAGAAGGATGGGACATTGAGGATGTGCATTGATTATAGAGTGCTTAATAGGAAGATGATTAAAAACAGATACCCCATTCCCAGGATCGATGAGTTGATAGATGAGCTTCATGGAGCTTGCTTCTTCTCAAAGATATATTTGAGATCAGGTTATCACCAGATCAGAGTTAGAGAGTAGGATATTGAGAAGACAACCTTTAGATGTCATTGTGGCCATTTTGAGTTTGTAGTTATGCCATTTGGGCTAACTAACGCACCTGCTACTTTTCAGGCAACAATGAATAGGGTTTTCCATCCTCAGTTGAGGAGATTTGTACTTGTCTTCTTTGATGATATCTTGGTATATAGTAGATCTTGGGAGGAGCACTTGGTTCACCTGGACATGGTGCTGGGTATATTGGACAAAGAATCCTTGTATGCAAAGGAGTCAAAGTGTGATTTGGGCATGACAGAGTTGTTGTACTTGGGTCACATCATCAGTGCAGAGGGCATGTGCATGGATCCTAAAAAGATTCATGCCATTGTGGAGTGGCCTTCACCGGTGAACCTTATACAGTTGAGGGGCTTTCTAGGACTATGTGGTTTCTACAGAAGGTTTGTGGATGGATATTCTAGGCATGCGACACCCTTGACAGATTTGATGAGAAAGGGAGCTTTCTTGTGGACTCTTGAGGCACAGGAGTGTTTTGAGAAATTTAAGGGGTTGATGACTTCTTGTCTAGTGTTAGCATTACTAGATTTCAGCAAACCTTTTGAGCTACATTGTGATGCTTCCAAAGAGGGCATTGGAGCGGTGCTTATGTAGGAGAAGTGCCCTATTGCTTATGAGAGCAGAAAATTGAGAGGGCCAGAGCAGAGCTTCAGCATATATGATAAGGAGATGTTAGCCATTATGCATGCTTTGGCCAAATTCAGGCAATATTTGGTAGGTAGCAAATTTTGTATCAAAACCAACCATAATAGCCTAAGACACTTTTTGGGGCAGCGAGATCTCAATGATAGGTAGCAAAAGTGGGCGAGCAAGTTGCAGTCCTATGACTTTGACATTACATATTTTAAGGGGACACAGAATGTAGTTGCTGATGCCTTACCACGTAGGCCTCATTTGAGCTTACTAACAGACATATCGAAGGATTGGAGACACTTGATCCTTGCAGAGTATGCAAAGGACACTTGGGCAGTTGGATTCATAGATGGGACTATTCAGGACAGCAGATACACCCTTGTGAATGAGCTCATCATTTACAAAGGACAAATATTTTTGGTCCCAGGATCAGTAGTGAGGAGGGTGGTTTTGAAATCTTTTCATGATTCACCTATGGCAGGACATCCTGGTTACTACAAGACATACTGACAGATTAGAGAGCGATTCACATGGAAATGGCTCAAAGCAGAGGTACTTTAGTATGTTAGGGAGTGTCCCACTTGCCAACAGAATAAGGAAGAACACTCCTATCCATCCGGTTTACTTCAGCCACTTCCGATTCCTGATAGGAAGTGGGAGTGTTTGTCTATGGACTTCATCACAGGACTACCTAGAGCCCAAGGCAGGGACTGCATATATGTGGTTGTGGATTGCCTTACAAAGTTTGCACACTTCTTTCCGATCACTGCTATACAGGTGGCAGAGTTTTTCTTCAAAGAGACATTCAGATTACATGGCTTACCTCAGAGCATTGTAAGTGACAGAGACAACAGGTTTATGAGTCACTTTTGGCAGGAGCTATTCAGGTTGTGTGCGACAAAGCTCACTCTGAGTACTAGCTACCACCCTCAGACAGATGGTCAAACAGAGATAGTAAACAAATGGGTGGAGGGATATCTCAAAAATTATATAGTAGGGCAACAGAGGGCATGGGTAAAGTGGATTTATCTTTGTGAGTATTGCTACAATACCACTTATCACATGTCTATTCAGATGTCACCCTTTATGGCCCTGTATGGGTATGAGGCACCCAATTTTATGGATCTGCTTTTGAGTAACAGTAGAGTGCCCAGTGCAGGTGATTTGTTACAGGAGAGTCAAGACCTTGTTAAGACTCTCAAGGATAATCTAACTAAGGCACAAAATCAGCAAAAGCAATATGCAGATCAGAAGAGGACTGAGCGGACTTTTGAGGTTGGAGACATGGTGTATCTTATGTTGCAGCCTTACCGTCAATCCACTCTTAAGAAGAGTGGTGTCAAGAAACTCAAGCCATGATACTATGGTCCATTTAGGATTATCAGGAAAGTGGGAGAGGTGGCTTATGAGTTAGACTTGCCGGCGGAGAGCAAGGTGCACAATGTTTTTCATGTGTCACGCCTCAAAAAGGTGCTAGGGCATCATATTGTGCCTTCTACAGTACTACCACCCCTGGATGATGAGGGAAAACTTGTTTTGATACCGGAGGCTATCATTGATTTTAGAGAGAGGAACTTGAGGAAACGTACCATCCGAGAATATTTGGTGAAGTGGAAGGATTTTTCGGTAGAGGATGCTACTTGGGAGAGTGAGGAGATTTTACAGCATCTAGAGTTGAGATTGCTTGAGGACAAGCAATTTCAAGGAGGGTGGACTGTGTCCCCTTCTAGCTAGAGACATCACTTTAGCTGGTGATTAGCCTATCAGAGACCCTCGTAGGCTAATAAGATTGGATAGAGGGTCACCTTGGTGTGGAGACCCTCCAAGGACCAGAGCAGAGTACTCTTCTGGGTTGCCAGAGTTTGTTTATGATGAGTTTTCCTTTGAGTTTGGCTTGGTTAGGCTATTTTTAGCAGTTTTGGAGTTATAAAGATAGACCCCTGCTATTTTTAGAAAAGGGGTATGGTCATATGCAGTTCTATCTTGTTAGCTCCCAATCTAAACGACATTCAAAAATGTTGAGTAATAATGGAGATATTAATGTTTATTTAGTTAAAATAAACATTATTGGTTTTGAGCCTATATTGTTAAGTTATAATATATAACTTAAGTGAGGGTCATGATATCATAAAAGGGGCCATCGTTTCAATTAATTGTGGGTCCAAGCTTATGGAAAAATTAAAAGGGATTTTCTAAGTTTTAATGTAATAACATTTTTTATGTTATTATTATATCTTTTATCCCACATTGAGCGTGGAGACTCATTCTGGAGTTGAGGAGTCGTAATAAAAAAACCTTGTCTTCCTTCAAGAGCAGGTTATGAGAATTGCTTAAAAACTTTGCCTTGTGAAATTTCTTGAAGTTGTGGCAACAAGGGTTTCTACAAGTTTGAGAAGAATTCAGACTGTGGAGAACGTAGTATCTTCAGAGTTGATGCAATTTGAGGGTGTCAAATATCACTTGAATTTTCCCTGTGAGTTGACTTCATTCTGGAGTCAATATTGTGTTTTAGTAGGAAAAAAGTGGATGAATCTGTTTATAGGTTGGAAGGGGTTATAACAGTAGCTACAGTGCCATGAACAGTGCGCTACAGTACCGCAAACAGTAACATGCTACAGTGCCACCGTGAATAGTGCACTACAGTGCTGTGAACAGTACAACGCTACAGTGAATTAAAAATTAGAGATTTAATATTGCAGTTTTTGATAGGCGCTGCCCAAGGAGGAAGCAACCAGCAGCGTGGTTGCATATTAGAGACAAAAATCAGGTTTTTTTCAACTATTAATGATGATGTTTTTAATGTATTCTTCCAGTAATAAGTATTGTACATACATTAGGAGCCATCCGAATAAATGAATTTGATTAGCATTATAACCAGATTTGAGTTATAATTTTAGGTAAGATTAGTTTTCAATATTTTTATTTTTCTTTTCATCAACTCAAAAACCCAAAAATAGCTTAAAAAATTCAAAAACAAACCAAAAACAATCATTACACCCAGGGAAACAAACAGTGATCAGCGTAGAGCCTATTTGGGGTTCTTATAGTCATTGATGCCAACATAGTATAGTTTCTATGAAGATTAGTATAGTGGCAAACAAAGAACAAGGTCGTATAGATAAAGAATTGATGATCAGGTCAAGTGTGGTTATATATGTGTTTGAAAATGTGTCCTAATGACATGGTTAAGTGTTCATGAGGAAAGTCAAAGATATATAGAAAATATGGCTGATTTACAAAGAACAATTTGTAGACAGAGTACTTGAGAAGTAGTTTCTGATGTTTGGATTGTATCTCCTAATGGAGAGAGAATCATGATATGCAAAGTGAGAAAGTGACAATAGACATCCTAATTATGATTTTAGCAAGTGCATAATGTCTAAGGTTGCACATGTGAGAATTTGTAAAGACTGTGAATTGACAGTGTTGTGTAATTATAAAATAATTAATGATCTTAATATAGTCCTATTATAATTAATTAGAAAAGCCTCAAGTCTGAGTCAAGGAATTATTTTGAGGACATGTTATAAAGGAAGGTTATTTTCCTTTTGGTGAAGTGTGGAATTCAAGTGTGATATGCAAAGTGTTTGGTAAATTCAAGTAAGCAATCCAAGGGATTATTGGATGTGAAGTTGGTGATTTGATATCGAGATTAGAAGAGGAGGTTTGATTGATAGAACAATGGAAGTACAAGTACAATTCATTTCTATTATTTTGCAAGGAATTACATAGATATTATTTGGATAATGAGTTTGGTGATCTTACCCCTAAATCTATTTGGATAGTGGGTCCATCTACCTTCTACACCTCCTAACAGGGTTGGCATAAATCCTACTAGGGTTGGAATCTCCTAGCAGGAATTCAAAGTCTCCTAATAGGGACTGATATGTACTGAATGCATTTGTTGACTCCTAAAGGGGTCCATCCTTTAATAAGGAACATTTATATTAGTACATCATTTTTTGGGGCACCATCCCCACTAGGGTTTTCCCTTTGATGAAGGGTTTCCCTAGTTAATAGGTGTTATTATGTATGAGTATCTTCTTATGGTTTTTTATTATATTTTTCACATGCATAAGGTTGATAATTGTTATAATAGTTGGATAACTGATTCAACCTCTCCCTCTACTCAATTATATTGGTGGACTTTACTTTGTAATTGTATACAATAATATGTTAGCAAGAAACACTAATCTATTTAAAAATCAAAGCATTAACTAACAAAACTAATATAAACTTTAGATGAGACAAAGTGAGGTCCTCAAATGAGAATATGAGCCATGGATAGGCTCTCTCATGAGGATGATCACTTGATTTGTAGAGGTTTCCTTTGATATGGGTTTGGGATGTATGCTCAAGCTTCAAGATGCTTCAATGGAGGTGGATTTGGGATTTTTGGTGTGGGTATATGTAAAAGTATGGATTTTGCTTCTCAAACTGACATGGTAACTTTAGCTTAAAGATTGTGATAAAATGGCTTGGGAGGGGATCCAATTTATAGGCAAGAGGCTTGAGGGATGGAGGGCTAAGATGCAAGGATGGCAAGATGGTGAGGGAGGGTCAGGATGCACTCAAAGGGGAGCACATGGATTGTGCTTGTTTAGCACCAATCAGAGAGTGACACATGTCACAGGGAGAGTGGGTGGAGGAAAGGGCATGGATGAGTCAACAAAGGAGGCTCAAGGATTTAAATGGCCCTCATAAGTGCTTGTAAGAGAAATGAATGGGCTTGTAAGAGCAATTTATGGCTTTGTAAGAGCATTCATGGCTTGGTGGTTGGGATATTTTGAGGGGAGACTTTAGCTTGGTTTAGGAAAGTCTTAAGCTTGCTTAGGAATGTGTAAATGATTAGGGGATGGGTTAGGCTTGGGTTAGGATTAGATTAGGGATGTTAGAGATGGGCAAGTGGATGGTATTAATGAGGGTGGGTGAGTTAGTGGCTAAGCTTGGTTAGTATGGGTGGATGGGGTGGATTAGGCTAGATGGAGGATTTAGGATAGTTTAGGGGCTATTAGATTTGAGGGTTTTATTTATTAAAGTGATTTTAATAAATTTGGGATTTTGAATTAGATAGGAGAATAGGATTAATTGATAAATAATGGGTTATTTGATTTATCAATTAGGACTAGAGATGATTAATTAAATTAATTAGCTAGGGGATGGCAAAGGATTAAATAAATAGGAATTTAATTAATGATGCCTTTTAGAGATAGCTAAATAGGATTACCAAAGTGGTGTAATCAAATTTAGGTGTCTATAGTAACAACATGAGAATTAGTTCCTAGACCTAAATACAAGAATTCTGTAGGAACTAAATGGGTTTTCAAAAGCAAGATGAATTAACAAGGTGAGGTTGTAAGAAATAATGCAAGATTAGTATGCAAAGGATATTCATAGCAAGAAGGTATAGACTATGAAAATACATTTTCCTGTGTTGCCAGATATAAAGTAGTAAGAATGTTTTTGACTTATGCAACAAGTAAGAAGTTCAAAGTGTATCAAATGGATGTAAAGTCAACAATTCTAAATGGAGAACTTGAAGAAGAAGTCTACATTGAGAAACTTGAAGGATTTCCTTTGACATAAGAAAAGGATATGGTATGTAGATTGAAGAAAGCATCATATGGTATAAAGCAAGCACCTAGAACTTGGTATGCAAGATTAGACAAGTATTTGACAAAGTTGGGTTTTTCCAAAGGTACAATAGATACTAATTTGTACTTGAAAGAAATTGAGAATGGATTGTTGATTATTGTGATATTTTCTTATGACATAATATTTAGAGGTAATGATGAAGCAAGTGACACTTTTTTTGATGAAATGAAGAATAAATTTGAGATGAGTATATGATACAGGACAATCCTAGGGTAGTTGGAAATTCTTCATGTTGGATTGTTTTGGCTTTGGAGTTGGGGGACTCGATCAAAGAAGGGGTTGATGCTTGGTCATTACTGGGCAATTTTTGGATGTAGTACTAGCCAAGGAGCTTGGTCATTGAAGGTGCTTGATCACTGAAGGAGCTTGACATAGACTATAGCTTGGCATATACTATTTCTTGATATATACTATGTTTCTCAACAATACTTGTAGGAACTCAGTCAGGCCTGATTGGTATTTTCTGAAGTTTGATAGTTTGAGCTTTACAAATGGAGTTCTTGAAGATTTGATCAATCAACTTCGTGCATTTAATGTGCAAGGAGTGTGATTGTGACATGTAGTAATTTTGGGATTTTGTGTGGACCTATTTGGGTCTTGGTTATTTATCCTATGTATATTTTATGGGTGTTGTAAGCATTATAACGCATTTGGTATTTAATATCTGTTATAGACTGACTTATGGCTTAACTATGTATATAAGGGTTTATTTAATTTGTAACTTTCTAGGTTGACTTGTGGATTAGTTGGGTATAAGTAGAGGGTCTTTTGGAGTCTTGAATCATAATCACTCAACATGGAGGAGTAGTTGAGATGAACAAAGTTTGAGCAAAGCTAGTAGCTAAGTGTGGGCTTGGGAACAAGGAGATTGCTTGGTGGGTTGTGAGAACAAGTTTAGATTCTTCTTCGAGTTCTCTACTAGATTGTAGATCTAGACTAGCTAGGAGTTGGACCTTGCGAGGTATTGCAAAATTACTAATGTAATTGCTTATGTATTTGGCCATAACCCAGAAGGCCTTACGCCCATGCATGTTGGATGTAAATCTTATGATTCTATTATGCAAATTGGTGTTATTCTTGATCTAAATCTCTATGTTATTGTTTATATTCTATTGTGTCCTTTGGGGATTCTCCTACCTTGCACTATGTCAAGTGGTATCAGAGATTAAATTTTCTTGAGCATGTAGATAGATCACCAAAGTTGAGGCAGTTTTCTCCAAGGCCTAGGGTGAAGATTATCAGGTGAGGATTTGGTTGATCTTATGGATATGTTGCATAGGATTTGTGAAGATCTTAGAAGATGTCTCTGAGAATATTGGACCCTAGGGAAATTGAATATTGGACTCTAGGGAGATTTAAGATCTATGTGATGTTATGGAAGCAAGGATTTCAGAGAAGGTTAAAATAGATTTTAGATCTAAGATGGAGTTGATGAAGAATGAAATCATGGAGGCTATAACTAGTTTACCTTGACATGTGGGTACTCAAGATGGTTACAAAAAAGTTGTTGAAGACTTTGAGGTTGCTAGATCAAGTGGTGAGATAGAACTGATCACGTGGTGAGATTTGTGGAAGATAAAGGTGTCTGGATGGATACATCTAACACTCAGTTAAAGCTGAAACATAAGATGGATGTTTCTAATTTCTCAGGTACTTTGAATCCTAAAAACTTGATTGATTGGATTTGTGATATGGAAGACTATTTTGAGTTAGAGGATATTGGAGATCTACTTAGAGTGAGGATAACATAGACTAAGATCAAAGGACTTCCTACTCTTTGGTGGAAAGAATTGCAAAGAGATTGGGAAGAGGAAGGTAAAATGAAGATCACTTGTTTGAGATTGATAGTGACAAAATTGAAGGCTAAGTTCATTCTGTTGATTATGAACTTGAATTATTTAAGTGATTGCAAAATCAGAAACAAAAGGACTTTTCTATGAAAGATTATATCAAGGAATTTTACAAGTTTACTATTTGGTCTGGACATAGAGAACTTTCTAAGGAGAAGGTGGCTTGGTACATTAATTGCTTGAGATTTAATATTTAGGATGAGATTCGTATGCTAAATATTTATTCTATTGAGGATTCTTATTAGTATGCTTTGAGGATAGAATATAAGTTGAACAGAATAAATCAAGGAAGCTCCCATGGGAAAGAGAAGCAAGATCACTTGACAAAGGATAAACCAAGTGAAAAAGATGAATCAAAACCTTTTGAGCCAAGGAAGAGGATGGGTAAGGTTTCCTTTAAAAATAATTTGGTTCATTGTGGTGAAGAAGGACATCAAGCTTATGAATTTTCCCAGAAGGTTGATGATAGAAGAGTTATTATTATAAATAAAGTTGAAGGCTTGTCAATGAAGCTAAGTAGGGAGAGAGCTTGTTGGATTGGCTAGTACTATTTGGTAAGAGGGCACTAGAACCTTGTTAAAAGCATAATTTTTTCAGGACTCATTTTAAGTTTGGTGGTAAAATCTGCAATGTGATTGTAGATTGTGGTATTACTAATAACCTTGTTACTAAGGGAATAGTTCAAAAAATTGGTTTGAAGAGAATGAGACATCCTTTTCCATATACGATTGGTTGGTTACAAGATGAACATGCTTTGGAAGTGAGGGAGCAATGTCTTGTTTATTTTTAGATTGGGAAATATAAGGATCAAGTGTTGTGTGATATTATGGACATAAGAAGTTGTTACATATTGCTTGGTAGACCTTGGTAGTATGATTGCAAGGCTATGCATGATTGTGTCAAGAATGTGATTACTATTTAGAAAGGTGGTAGGAAGCATTCCCTGATTCCTTTGCAGAATAAAGACCTCAATAGGAGGAACTTGAGTATTGGTAGCTAAGTTGAGTTGAAGGGTTAGAGATCAACATGGAAAGAAAACTTGTGGAACACTAAGGCCGGATGTGAAGAAGTAGAGAAAATAGTTGCATATCACTAGAAAGGATTGAAAGAAGTGGAACAAGAGAAAGAACATGAAAGTTGAAGACTTGGAAGATATGTATGTGAAGAACTAGTTTGGGATTTATGTGGTGACCCCGTAAGATGTTCTTCTAGCTAGTGAGAACATCTTTTCACACCTCGGGTGTTTGATGCAGAAGCATCCTGGGGTAGTTGGAAATCCTACATGTCAGAGTGTTTTGGCTTTGCAGTTGGGGGACTCACTCAAAGAAGGGGTTGATACTCAGTCATTACTAGGTAGTTCTTGGATGTAGTTTTAGTCAAGGAGCTCAATCATTGAAGGTACTTAGTCGATGAAGGATATCAACATATATTGTTGCTCGACATATACTGTTGCTTGACATATACTATGTTTCTTGGCAATACTTGTAGGAACTCGTTCATGCTTGGCTAGTGGTTGCTGACACTTGACAGTTTGATCTTGCTTAATGGAGTTCTTGTAGATTTGATCAATGAACTTGGTACATTTAATGCATGAGGAGTGTGATCATGTGCAGACCTATTTGGGTCTTGGTTATTTGTCTTAGCTATATTTAATGGGTGTTGTAAGCCTTCTATGACATTTGGTATTTAATATTTCTTGTAGGTCAACTTGTGGCTTAAATATATATTTAAAATAAGAGTTTATTTAATTTGTAACTTGCTAGGCCAACTTGTGGCATAGTTGGGTATAAGTAGTGGGTCTTGTGGAGTCTTGAGTCATAATCATTCAACATGGAGAAAGCATAGTTGAGAGGAGAAAAGTTTGAGCAGAGCTAGTAGCTAAGTATGTGTTAGAAATAAATAATACTGAGAGTGGGGGGGGGGGGGGGGGTGTGGTGAATCAATATTCTACAAATTTTTTCCCACAACTGGATATTATTAATTACTTTGTAACATGCATAAGAAAGTAAACTAATAATGCTAAATATTAAATATAAACATACACAAAGAGAATCATAACACCATTATTTGTTAACTAGGGAACCCTTGGCCAAGGGAAACCCCGATGGGGATCTGGTTAAGTATATTGACCTTGTTAAGAGTCTATTAAGTACATATAGTGTCTTGAGTCCTTGTTAGAGGACTAGGCCCTATTAAAAGCCTCAACCCTGACAGGATTTGGTAGTACAATTACAATGTATGCAAGAAGATCCCACTTCCCTAACATGCAATATACAATTAAGCTTCTTTACAAAAGTAGATACACATACAATACTATCTCATTGCTATACTTCACAATTCATCTGATCATACACCAGATTTCACATTACACAAGGCTCACATATCATAGTTAAGTAATTATTTTGTTACCAAAATAATTCCTTAAGCCATACATATCATTTTAGTGTCGTGCTCTATTTTTCTTTGTTAATTACCTGTATTGGTAATTCCTCTGTAACTAATTTCATACCATCTATATAGATCTGTGCACTGACATATGTCACCATGGAATTGACAACTATCAGTGTTCAACTGTGCCTGTGAAAACTTAGACTCTGTCATTCGTACATACCAAATCTATCTCCACACTATTACAAACTGTCCAATACTTAGACAATTTTCTATCTTTGATTTTATAATAAAATACCAAAATATACACATTGTCATAAATGAAAACACTAACTGATCTACCTAGTCATATTGCCAATAATCTCCCCCTTTGGAATTTATGGCAACATATGGGAAAATTAGCTAAGTCTCAAAATGCTGTCATACAAAACAATAATCAATAAATAAAGAAACTACTCAAAATTGGCCTTCAAGACTTCAAAATTTTATTCATGTCTTGATGGATTATTACATTCCTTATCTCTCCTTTTACAATTTTTTCCTATATACATAGCTAAGCTCCCCCTTACATATATATCTTTTATACAATTTTCCTTTACATTCTTCTCCCCCTTTGACATCAATGACAAGGTGTCCAAAATAATATGTACAAGAAAAATTGTGGTACCTTTCTCTATTCCAACTTAGAACTCTTGATATGCAATTTGCAAAAACCAAGTTTCAAATTCTCAAGCTCCTTCTTCCAATTATCTTTTACTATATTAGATATGCTGATAAGTGCACATAGTGCATATGATGCAACTTCTACTGTGCTCCAGTCTATATAGGAATTTTTTTCATAGGATAGCTTTGCTGCAAGATAATACTCCAATTGCCTCTACAAAATGCTAGCTTTAGGAGATAAATATTCTCTAAAGACAGAGAATCTCTTTATTACCTTCTTCTTTTCAAATTCAAAACCTTTGATAGTATTGTGAACTTTTTCCAATTCTGCTTCAATATCTTGAATGCTCACATCTGGTTGTTGTAATCTTACAGTGAGTGTTTGAAGCTCACTCATTCTGACTTTGATCAAGTCATAAAATTTTGATAAGTAATTATATGACATTTCACATTGTCCATACAATTTATTTCCTTCATCTACGCTCTTCCTCAACTCCTTTATGCAAATATTTAAAGTCTGCAAATCACTTCTGACATTTGTGCATATTATGTCAAAGAGTGATGCATCATGCTCAATCTGAGCTTGTACTGAAGCAATATCAAAAAAATTAGTGAGCTTTGCATCAAATTTTCTCATCATTTCTTTAGCCTTCTTCTAAATTATTGGCTCTGCAATAGTAGTCTACACTATCTTTTGCATCCTTTCCAGAACTTCTACCAAAGTTCTCTCTAAAGTCTTGATAGACTTTTTCTTCTCCAATTTTTTTTTCAATGAGGTCATTAGACCCTTTTGATCATCATCCTTATCAAATATTATAGATAATGTAGTAAGTGCTGTTGCTAGTGTAACTGGTGGAATAGGTGTGACTACTTTTAGTTCAGTGACTTTCCTCTCTTCCTCTTTTCTCTCTTTCTCCTTTTCTTCTTCTTCCATTCTTTCTTCTTCTTTTATTTTCTCTTCCTCTTATTTTTTCTCATCTTCAATCTTCCTCTTTTTAGCATTTCTCTTCTCCTCTTCCTCATTATCCTCTTCATCAGAGCTAGTGTAGGTGGTGATATTGCCAACAATGTTGCTTCCATACTCTGCAAAGGGATTTTCTTTATCATCTAGTGTTATATGAGTACTATCCACTTTCATGGATTCAGTCCCAATAACTATATGTGGAGATGAGTTTATTCTCTGAGTTTCCTCAACCTCTTCTTCACCAACACTAGGCATACTAGCTTCAATATACAAAGGGCTTTCTTTTTCTAACCGTGCACTCTCCTTAGTGGCTTTAGAGATAGAAGTTGTGTATCTAACTATGGCTTCTTTAGTTTCCTTGTTTACCTCTTCATAGTTTCCTCCCATAAGAATAATTTCTCTTGTCTTATTTCTCAAAAAAGGCTCAATACCTTTTAAAATACTCTCTATATCATCATCAGTGATTACTTCACACAATTTATTAATCAAAATTTCTCGTAAATTCATATCTTTCTCTACTACTCTTCTCTTCCTATTCAATAATCTATTATACAAGTCTTCAAGGGTCTTATTTTGAATACTATCAAATCTTTGATTTCTCATCATCATATTCCTTACTATAGTATTCTCTAACTGCCTTCTATCCATGTTACTATACAATCTATAATATTTATTTAATTAAACAAAACTCTCATTCTGAATGATCTACATATTCAGATTTAATCTTAGGTTTCTAGGGTTGCTTACTAATTGATGTTCTACCTTTACCAACTACCTATTCTACTATCTTTTCCTCGGTCTCTTCTTCACACTCATCAAATTCACTTACCTATAGTATTTTTCTTTTTTTTTCTTGGACCATTGGTGGTCTTCTTGATTCTCTTTCTAGGAGATGATGTAGGTTCTTGCTTTACTTTCACCAATCTTTCTGATTTCCTCTATATAGATGCTATTACTACCACATATTCATCATGTTTCTTCTTCTATCCAAATTTCTCTTTAATAAGTTACACTAGTTCAACTACAACATAGGGAACATTAGGTATCTCCTAAGTAGATCCTGCTATTGTCATTCCCCTTAAAGGTGGTACAATGGCAATAGGAGTAGCTGCCAATACCTCAAATTTCCCACTATCCTTCATCTCTAAGGCTATATCCTTGATCTCATTGAATTCCTACCTTGTCATTTTGGATTCCTTCAGAATAGACTCTATCTTCTTCTCAACATTCATTTTGGTTTCCTTTCTATGAAGTTTAGAGTGAAATTCCTTTATCTTTTCTTCAAATGTCCCCCATCTAGGACATTCAATATCTCTACCTGATTATATTATTATATTTGCATAACCTTCAATGAGTTCTTTACTCATTTCATAACCCGTAAGTTCTATAAATTTAACTATAGGTTCTACTACCTCCATACAAGTTGTATCAGTTTCTACCATAAAACACATCTTTGTACTTCTCTACCATAACAAGAGGGATTTTGTATCTCTGCTTCATTTCCAACTAAAAATTCTTCATCATCCTATCAATTTCTTTATCTTTGACATCTTCATGTTTGGCCTTATAACAAAAAGTGATCAACTTCATGGTGCATTCATTACTGTTCCAACTTGTCACACCAAGAAATTACTTGGTTGCATGGAAAAACAAATAGGTCAGTAAAGATTCAAATCTAAAAACCACATTCTTAGATTTCTTTAGCTTTTATATGTTTTTCAACAACTGGACCCTGACAATCTCACACATGTTTACCTTTTTTTTTTCAACAACCATCACATATGTTGTATGTAGAAATCCTACTAGCACAAAATTTACTCTAAAATTGTGATTAAGTTTATATACAATAATCTTGCTCAAAACTCTAACTACAATATCCTCAATTAGGTCAACCTTCATATTTCTACCATCAAATTTGGTCTTTAGATTTATTTCAACAGTTTTCCTAACATTCCTGTCATTTACTGGGTTATATCCTTCATTGCTCAATCCTGTAACCTTATGAACTAGGTCATTATCAATCACAACAAGTATATCTCCTACCTAAAACATCTCTTCATTAACACTTCTCAAGATAATCTTGCTCCATTCATGATTATCAAATTTTGTATAAAACATATTCTTTATCAAGGTCAACTCATTCAAGTATGCAAACTTGGATTTCAAGGTTAGGTTTCCATTACACATAATACCTAAATCCTTATGAATGCCTTCATCTCCAATACTCTTGAATTTACAGTGAATGTAGGTTCTAACATCTTCTATGTGAAGTACATTAGGTGGGATTTGTGAAAATGCTTCCAAGGGATCATCAATTAAAGAAATAAATGAGTACTTCTTAAATTTATACCTTGGTCTCTCACTAACATCACATACATACTTACTTGCCATTATACTAAAAATTCCAACTTAAAGCTTCATAAAATACCTTAATTATCATGTATTAGGGCTTCTTCAACTTCACACATTCAAATGCTTCAATTCACTATCAAATCACTAACAAATGCTCTACACGATCAAATGGTACTGAAAATCTTGCTCGTAATCCTCAAATCATTTCAAATTTAACTTTGCATTAAATGCACATTTACTTCATCCACAAAAGCTCTTTCTAATTACTAGTAAGATTGCTTCCTTCCATACAACTTACTATGATCATAAAAATTCTTGCGCACTTAACCATAACTTCCTCATTATGTCTTCTATCTACTGCTGACTACACAAATTCTAATTCGACTTCTAAGTTTAGTTTGATCAACTAACACTCTATCTTTTCTAGAAATACTTAATTCAAATAAGATGAGTCACAAAAAATTACTGACTTCAATTTTCCATTAGGTGCATCAAAGAGTTCTTCTTCTAATGCTATAGGTGAACTTAATGGTTCCTTTGCTTTGACAAATACCTCCTTGAATTCTTTTGCATGTTCTTTAAGTGTTTCCCTCTAACTGCCATTGCTGCCATTATCATTTCTTTTTTCATTTATGTTATTGCTCCTTCTGTAGCTAGGATTCATATTGAAATTTCTTCTTTCCATTATGCAAAATCTCATTGTGTGTCCAAAGTTATTGTATAACTAACATATAGGTGCATTCCTTCTCTGATTGGTTGCATTTTGATTATCTGGTGCTTTGCAATTCCTTGCAATATTCCAAGGTTGTTACATTTGTAACATACAATCTATTTCCTTTCCCCATTAGGTATTTCTCCTTCATTGGATATTCTTGTGATCTCATTTCTTCTTTCATTTATTGTAGGGTTAGTATCCCTAAACTTCCTACTATTTGCATTATTACAATCAAACTTAGGTTTCTTACAATCTACTGGTTTATGTCCAAAACTGTGACAATTATAACAATAGAAATTAGTGATAGTTTTAAAAGACTTACCTATGCAATCTGTCTTCATATGAACAACTTCATTGCATATAAAAAATCTACCTCTAAATTTATGTCTAGCCTCTTTAGGTGATTCAACTTGCTTTGCTTTCTTAGGTTCATCATGTTTCTCAGATAGATCAATTTGCTTAACTTCTTTAGATACTTTTGTTGATATGCTTGATTCAACCCTACTCTGATCAATTTCTTTAGGTTTAGGGGTTTCAACAACTGGATTTGGTTCCTTCCTAACTTTAGTTTTCTTGGCTGATTTCTCTCCAATAAGATATCTAAGACTTGTCTTATCATAAGAAGATCTCTGAAAATGTAATTGTTCATCAATTTTCTCACTACTGGAATAAAACTTCTCTAACGGTTGTTTAGCTTGTGTTAATTCTCCTTTCATAATGGTATTGTACTTTTCTAATTTTGCATAATCTATTCTCATAGAATCTAATTCAAATGTTACTTGAATCTAATGGGATCTTAGGTTTGCATTCTCATATTTCAGATCTGGTTTAGTCTTGTTGTCATCCTTCTTAAGGCTCAACTTAAGTTCAACATTTTTCATCTCATGTTTCAAGATCTCATTTTCTTTCTTGAGGTTTCATACTTCATTATTGTCACTAGTCTTGTCTTTTGATTCCTTCCCAAATTTCATATGATCAATCTTATCTTTCATTTTACCAATGTAAACTTTTGCATCTTCATACCTATCTTTCAGGTTGTCTCTTTCTTCTGTAAGAAGATCAATTTTCTCAAGACCTTCTTCAATATTTCTCTTTAATATTTCCATATCCATAGGGATCTTACTTAAGTTGTTAAGCCTCTTTTAAGTAACCTGGCCCTGCCACCAATTGTTAGAAATATACAATATTTAGAGGGGGTGGGGGTGAATCAATATTCTACAAACTTCTACCCACAATTGGATATTATTAATTACTTTGCAACATGCATAAGAAAGTAAACCAATAATGTTGAATAATAAATATGACCATACACAAAGAGAACTCATAACACCATAATTTGTTAACTAGGTAAACCCTAGCCAAGCGAAAACCCCAACGGGGATGACACCAAACGAATGATCCACTAAACAATAGAATTCAATTAAGGATATTGACCCTGTTAGGAGTCTATTAAGTACATATATTATCTTGAGTTCTTGATAGAGGACTAGGCCCTATTAAATGCCTCAACCCTATTAGGAGTTGGTTGTACAATTATAATATATGCAAGAAGAGCCCATTTCCCTAAAATACAATATATAATTAAGCTTCTTTACAAAACTATATATACATACAATATTGTCTTACTACTGTACTTTACAATTCGTGTGATCATACACCAAATTTTTCATTACACAAGGCTCACATATCACATATACATTCCTTCACAATAGTTCCCATGTCATCACATTTTTGTAATTGGCTATGCAAGATATGATCTTTACTTATACCTTGCAATTTATCAAAACTCTGATTAGTCAACCTTGATTCTTCCACACATTTGGCTAATTATATAAAATTAACTCAAGGTTAACATCTAGAATGTCATCCCATCATAGTTAAGTATTTATTTTTTTACCAAAAGAATTTCTTAAGTCGTACATATCATTTTACTATTATTCTCTATTATGCTTTATTAATTACTTGTATTGGTAATTCCTCTGTAACTAATTTTGTATAGTTTGTAGAGATCTATGCACCGACATATGTTACCATGATATTGATAAATATAAGTCCTCTATTAAGTTTGTAGTTACAATTAGTTTGATATGATCATGAGTTTCATTATTGATGGTAAATCATCATTAGATAAATATTCTTTTATATAGATATTTTATTATATATAATATATATAATATATAGATATTACATATATTATATTATATATAATAATGCATATATTATACATTTGATTATTTATATTATTAATATACTAACTAATGATGTTTAAACCTTGGAGATATGTCTCTTTCAAGAGAGAGACATGTCTCCTCCTCTCATACTTTTATGAGATCCAAATCTACATTTGGAACATATCAATAACAATGGCAATATAATTACATTTGTAGACATGATCCATGTTACTTAACATAGTATTAGAGCCAAACTACAAATGTGCTCCAAATAAAGACTTAATGTTAATGTTAGTCAAATCTTGTATTCAATAAGGATAGTATCTACACACAAGGGATCCCAACCTAGAGAGAATTAGAGAAGAGGGGTCTGGTCAACATCCCAATCAAGTTCTAAAACAAGTAAAAATAGAAAGAATTTGATATGTGTTCAATGTAGACTAGAATGAGGAAGGATTCATTTCTTACCTTCAGTGTGTTCGACCGATATTCCTAAAAACTATTAGAAGCTAAATTTTGGTTTGACTGCGATTGGCACAACCTACCTCAACAACATATGGTTATGTTTGATTGTACAAGGGAATATTGTGAAACACTAAATTTATACAATTGGGAAAGGGAATTTATCTCTAAAAATAGATGCATTCATGCTTGAAATTCATATCAAGGAAAGAATACTAGTCACCTGTGATAGATCATTATTGAGTGAGTTATTAATAGAATGTTGTAACTCATCGATGCCCCATCATATGAATTTCCAAATTAGTTACTACGATAATAGGGAGAGCTTATGTTAGATACTAAATTAGAAAACCTAAGCATTGCTCAACTATATTAAGTAGCATGGGTGTAATCATTGATTGTTACCTAAGTTCTAGTGAATATAGATCATAATCATTGGTATTAGTTGGAGCAATCTTTCACATGGTCTATGTTAGGCATGAAATTCCTTTCCGTGAATCATTGATATATATCTGTGATTTCCTATAATTGGTTGGAACATTAATGGTGAAATATTAAACTCTTGCAACAAAGATTTGGTTTATTTTGTAATGTTTTATTTAATATATCTCTTGAGAAGTATTTGGTACTTGTAGTTGGGAAAATAAAAAATTAATAGAAAGGAGTCTTTTTGTTCAATCTTTCCTGGCCATCAACATTAATTGCAGTGTTGTGAATATAACGTTGGAAATATTTGATAAAATCAAAGCCCTTTTCACAAAAAAGGAAGCTTTTAACATTTGAAATTTTGCTATGAATAAAACTGCTACTGTCTATTTCAGTGGACAAAGGCAGGCTTTGGTATGTACGTATTTTTCTGAGCAATAGTAATATGTGTCTAGACATTTGTGGCAACAAATATATCTGAAACACATGTGAACTGGTATATACAACATTGGCAGTAGTCTCAGAATTGGGATTCTTAGTTTCTAGAAACATGGTATCTTCTTTGGTGCTGATATTTGATGGAGGCTTCCAATTGGTGTAGGAAGTTGAAAAATCAAGAGGTCTAAAACATAACAATATATTAATATAAGTAAAATGTGGAGAGAAACTCGAGTAGAGTAGTGACTCTCTATTGCTAGCAATGACAACTTCCTATCAATCATTTCTATTTTTCATTACAATCATTCTTAGATATAGAAGGAACATAGTGAGAAGTGTGGCCTATTCACTTTCTAAAAATGCATATAACTTCTGGGTGGTCACTATTTGATTACAGATGAGCCTTGTATAAAGACTTGTTTGGAACTTGGACTTATATTGCTAGGAATATTAGATTGCTATTCAAACTAATGTATCATGTTGTTTGATTGAAACCATTTAAATGAGCTTTGAGGGCATTGTGTGAAGTTTAGATATCCAAATGCCTTGTTTGGGTTGCGCAGACTACTATATCAGTTTCTAGATTTAAGTTGCAGACTTGAATGTGTTCAATGGTGGTATTGGATAGGTCTTGCAACACTATAAGAGCATGATATTTTTATTCTTTGATCCAAGGGCATGCTAATTCCATCTCAAATATTAATATATGTGGGTATAAATGGAGATTTTGCTACTCAATATAATGAGAATGGGATAATGGAAAAGGAAAAGATTATTATACAAATTAAAAGGTTTTACAATTTTCAAATATTATAAGGATTTGATTAAATAATAGCACTATAGGTTATTACTTCTAGAGTGTTGGCTTGGTCATTGTGAATCCACCTTACACCTTCGAACTCTTATAAGCACATAAATAAATGGTGGTTATATTACATTTGTAGAAAATGATCTTACAAAACTCAACATTCATAAAAGAGATTCATTATGAGAATACACAAAGTAAAGATGAAGTATATTTATATTCTAACTTCTATACATCACTAAGTATTTTTTTTATTAAGAGGGAGCAAGAAATTTTACATTTCATTAACTGCAACCTTGAAAGAGAGGGAGCATATAGAGGATATGGTTTCATCAAGATTCAGTGGTCTTGATCATATTGATTTAGAGGGAGTAAAGCATATTGTGATGGAATCTTTAGTGATCGATAAATTATAATAGTCAAGAGGATTGTAATTCATGCAACTACATGATTTTAATGGGCCTACCCCTTGTGTACATCATAAGAAAGCAGTGAATTCAATTGAACCATCTATGACAAATGATAAATGAAACTTGATGTATGAGTTGTAGAGTCATTCAAGTGGAACAATCATACTCAATCAAGATATTGGTGTATTGTGGATGAGTTTGTGTTCACTTATACTATTAAAGCTAAAATGAATGTTTGGGCCTTCAATGGATAAAAAGAAAAAGTTGGAACTTAGAAAGGAGTTTTCATATTTTATACAAAATTGTTCAACAATATAAGAATGAGTGGAAATTTTACATTGTGAGGGGAATAATAGTCAAATTTCTATTCCTAAATGAACCTTATTTAGATGGGAGATGTTCCATTCTCAAATAATCTAAAAAGATTATTTGAATCTTCATGTGCAGATAAGTATTCTTATGTTTGACATATCTCTCTCTCTTATTTGTAATTTCTATACATACTATAAAGGTTATTTGCCTTGATCTTTTCCTTTATGTTTGAGGATGTTCTTATAGGAAAAGAAAGTTGGTACTTTACACATGCTGGTAGATATTGTACAAACTCAACCTAATGATAGTAACTCCTGCCTAACTAAGAGGGAGTGTTAAGTTTGTAGTTATAGTTAGTTTGATATGATCATGAGTTTCATTATTGATGGTAAATCATCATTACATAAATATTCTTATATATATATATATATATATATATATATATATATATATATATATATATATATATATATTATACATATGGTTATTTATATTATTAATATACTAACTGATGATGTTCAAACCTTGGAGACATGTCTATTTCAAGAGAGAGACATGTCTCCTCCTCTCATACTTATATGAGATCCAAATATGCATTTGGAACATATCAATAAAAATGGAAATATAATTACATTTGTAGACATGATCCATGTTACTTAACATCCTGAACTGTGCATGTGCCAACTCAGACTCTGTCATCCATACATACCAAATCTATCTCTATGATGTTGCAAACCATTCAATAATTAGACAATTTTCTGTCTTTGATTTTACAATGAAATACCAAAATATACATTTTTCCATAAATGACAACACTAACTCATCTATCTAGCCATATTGCCAACAGTGTGGGCTTGAGAAATAAGGAGATTTCTTGGTGGCTTGTGAGAACAAGTTTAGATTCTCCTTGGAGTTATATACTAGATTGTAGAGTTGGACTATCTAGGAATTGGATCTTGCAAGGTCTTGCAAAATTACTATTGTAATTGCTTATGTATTTGGCCATAACTCGAAATGCCTTACATCTGGGCATTTTGGATGTATATCTTTTAATTTTATTATCCAATTTGGTGTTATTCTAGATCTAAATCTCTGTGTTATTGTTTATATTCTTCTATGTGGTTAATTGTTTGGGTTTAGGACATCTCCTTTGGGGATTCTCCTACCTTGCACTATGTTAGTATGATTGGTGAAATGAAATATTTCTTAGGTCTATAGATTGTAAAAAACAATGATGATATCTTCCTATCATAGACTAAGTATTTGAAAGTCTTATTGAAAAGATTTGGTTTGGAAAGTTTTAAGCTTGTTGGTACACCTATGATAACTGATCACATAGTATCTAGCAAAGATGAGACACCTACAATTGAGCATAAGAAGTACAAATCCATGATTGGAGGTTTGCAATATCTGGCTCACACCAAACGAAATATAGCAAATGTAGTTGGTATAGTAGAAATATTTCAAGAAGATCTTAGAGAAGCACATTATGCAAAAGTAAATAAAATATTTAGATAGTTGAAGGGTATATCCAATTTTGGCTTATGGTATGACAGATCAAGTGACTTTACTTTGTGTGCATATGCTAATGTGGATTGGGTAGGAAATATGGATGACAGAAAGAGCACCAACAGTGGAGCATATTTCCCAAGAGGAAGATTGGTTTCTTGGCTAAGCAAGAAACAAGTCTATATTTCATAGAGTACAAAAGAGGCAAAATATGTAGCAACAACAAAAAATTGCAATCAAATAATGTGAATGAAGCATACACTGAAGGACATTGGGATAGAGTTTTCAAAACCTTTTCTTATACATTGTGATAACACAAGTACAGTAAGTATGTCTAAGAATCATGTGTTTCATTCTAAGACTGAGCATATATCCATTAAGTATCATGTTTTGAGAGAGAAAGTTGCAAAGAAATAAATTAGACTAGAATATGTGAATATAAAAGAGAAAATTGTAGATATATTTATGAAGCCTTTTCCTAAGGATACCTTTGAGTATTTGCGAGGTATGCTTGGGGTTATGCTCCTGCCTACTTCTAAGTAGATGATGCATAGAGTTCATCAATCTAGTGGTATAGAGTACTATTATTTATCTGGACTGAATGTTGATGCTTCCTATATGGAGGAGTATCTGTGATGAGAAAAGTCATCAAGGACTCTTGATAGTTGCTATAGAATAGTGTCTTTGGACACTTAAGCTAGTTGAAGACTTGGAGAATATGATTGACATAAGGCCACCCTTAAACATCACACACTAAGGAAAGAATTAATCTTGGGAATAAAAATTCAACTTTGACTATTTAACACTTTTGGTCTAGGAATTAAGCTTAGTGTGTAATGTTTAAGCCATTCCTTGACAGAATAAATCCTTTTTGATTAAAGTCAATGGGGGAGAATTATACATGAAAAATATCATGTGGGAGATGTATGTATGGGGGAGAATTTTTCATGAGTAGATTGATGTCAATGGGAAGAAACATTGAGTTATATCAATGGCAGAAAAGTGTGAATGATTGATTTCCATCCATGAAAGAGTGAGGAAGCATAGATGGGGTGTTGTTCCTGTAAGTCTCAAATTTGATTGATGAAGTGGATTTAAAAATAAGAGAACAACAATACACTAGTACATTATAGGTCAAATTTTGAGCTTTATTTTAGACCAAGCTCTTAATTGGCTTGTTGAATACATTTTTTTTGTTTTTATGCCCAAGTTGATCAAAAGTTTGACTGGGTTTCCCAATTTGGTCAAAATCTCAACCACCTTGGGTTCAAATAAAAAAAATAGCAAAAAGTTGTTTGTTTGTTATTTCATTTGCATGGCACACCGTGGGAGCGATTTGAGTTGAGGTTTTTGGGCATATCTCGTGGGCTATTTGAGGTGAGGAATGTGGTCGATTGGATATGATTCACTTAAAAAAAAATTCTCCATGCTTCTAGCAGATACCATATATGTGACATGTCTTGATTTATTATTTTTTGACTTGCCTATGCAATGCCCTTGACATCAAAACTCCACCTTTCTTCCAAACACAACTTTTACAACAATTCTCTATAAGAATTAGCATCATTGATTTAACTTATAAATGTACATCTATTGTTATTAGTTTGATATTTTTCATCTATTTTAAATGTGGTCTCTATCCATCCACAAATAAATCACAATCCATCGATTATGTTTCTATGTTTAATTAGTTTTTGGCATCATCATTCTCAGCTTTCAAATTGTTTGAATAATTATCATCTCATACTACCCCAATTAAATCATTGTAAAAAAAATTCATATCATTATACTAGTCATACATGTCTGTGCTAGATTTCATCTGAATGTTATAAATTTTTGGGTAATTTATATGATACTACCCATACCACAATAAGCCAAAAATTGAGATCCTTCATTAACACCTTCTTGACCAAGTCTCTGTATAAGCACTAATTTCTATGCTTCAAAAATTGATGTATAAGCTCTTAGATTTAGCATCAGAAGACACAAACATTATTTTTCCCATAACAAAAGATTATGATAACTATGAAAAAGGCTTCTTATAATTGGTACCTCTAAGATTTGTTTACTATGATGAAAGCTTCTTATAACTATGCTAGTAGTTTTGCAACGGTCTGGTGCATGTGAGAGCCATTTCAGGTTAGTTCCATTTCTAGCTCTATGTTCAAGCTCTGGTTTGTTCTTAGTTAGAATATTGTGGAATGTCTATTGAATCTAAAAAGAGTTGCAAAGATTAGATGACCAAGGAAAAAAGCTATAATTTTAATAAGACTTTCATATTTACCACATTGGCTCTTTTGCAGTTAGGATATGGCTTTGAGCTTCCTATGTGGAGAAGGGACACTTCTTTGGCATTGGGCACCATTAATATTTTGCATATTTCTGCACAATTATTGGTTCCCTAATGAAAATCCATCCAAAATCTTGTTGTAATCATAATTATTTGACCCTTCCTTGTTTATTTTAGAGATGAGGGAATGTTTGATTATTAATTATTAATTATAATGTTGGAATTCATTTAGTCTCTATTCTTGGTATTGAGAAAGCCCTAGACTCCTCTACCACAAAGGGCACAAGCTTCTCTTTAATGTCAATTCTTCATGTTGGCAAGTCAATTGACCCATTTGCGATTGGGTGAGGTTTCTACAAAACATATTAATTCCACAATATGTGCATGTTTTTACCTAGCAGTCTACACAACATTAAAAAGTAATGCTAGGTGGAACAACAAATAACATCATTTTAAAAATAGCCTAGTGATATTAATCAAATTACGAGCTCATACCAAGTAATACATGAAATTATATTTCTTTAAAATGCCTTACAGTAAGGAACATCATGATTCACATAAAGCTTCTAATATCAATTTAATTCAAATAAAGTAATAAAATTATGCCCCCGCTAATAGAATTTGAGATGCTCTTTAATTTTAGTTCACTACATGGGGTGGTTAGCTACAAGATCAGATGACCAAGGAAAAAAGCTATAATGTAAACAAAATTTTGGGCCAATGTGATAGGGCAAGGGTGACTTGGTTTCTTTAGACTCGAAGTAGGGTAACTCACTTACCTTAGTCTAGGAACTTTTTGATGAAATCAGTTGTAAAATGTAGTTATTTTCTATATGTATTTGTATCTCTTCTTGCACATCTACTGCCTATTCTTGTGCATAGAAAAATAGGTAAAAGGTTATGTTGATATGTAACAAAGGTTGTATTTGAGAAATAATGCCTTATACCTCGATGATGTGATGCTCTTTTCATTTGATCACGAGTATTGATGTAAAAATATAGTTGAGAGATATTAGATTAAAATTCATTACCTTGAAGTTAATTGGACACTTTCCAAAATAATGGAGGCACACTTGTTTATATACTTCTCCTAGCCATTTTGGGATGCAAATCCCAAATGACACTAAAATAGGCCTATAATCCCTACCAAAACCAAATAAATATTGCCCAATTTAGATTTGATACCAAACATTGAGGATAAGGGAAAATTTTAGGGAAAGAGCAACCCTCAATTGCCCTTGTCCTCCCCAATTGTCCTTCTCTTCCCAAGATGGATCTGAATTTGGAACAAAGATCCTACTTGGAGATACAATATTATGAATATGTGTGGAATCATGATAGGATAAGAAAAAATGGATTTGGAAGGCCACATGGTTTTAGTGGGACCTAGATAAGAAATACATTATATGGGGATACAATTTACAATGTTTCATTTACAATAGGTGAGACAGGACATGATTGATTCATAAATTGGTTAGTCTTAAATATTGTATACTAGGAAAAGATTAAGTTTAAAAAATAAGTCAAATTTGACTATCTAATACTTCTAATCTAGAAATAAAATCTTAATATGTGATATTTACGCATCTCAATAAAAACCTTTGATTAGTGCCAACTCCCTTTTGAATTGATTTCTAAAGTACATTAGCCCATGTATGGTTATATAATTTTTTTCTTACAGATAAGATAGTACCTTGTAAATTCATATGGAAAACATAAGTTTCTTGATCAAGTAATTAAGAGAACCAAACTAGCTAAGAATAAATGAAATACAATTGCCTCACTATATAGAGGTCCTACCAGAAAACCATTCAATGAATAAAATTGCTAGCAATTTTGACCAAATTTACATCATGTAGGTTGGACAAGTGGATTGTTGGAGCAGCTATGGTTGAATAAAATGAGAATCGAATATATGGTTTGGATGACAAGGTATCTCAACTACCTCCTCTCCCAATACAAAATCATTAGTGCATATTGGGCATTTACCCACATCATTAACATGATGGACTGAAAAAGTTCAGAAGGACAGATCTTTTAAAATGCTTACAATATGTCAAATTGATTCTTAAAACTCTTATTTAATGTAATCATTTTCTCAAGTTTTGTATAAAACATTTGGACTTCAAAACAATTTTTCCATAGATCAATTATAATATTAGTATTACATGCTTACGGATAAATCCTAAATATCTCCTCTTTCAACAAAAAACTCCAACATTTAGGAAACCTCAATTTCTCTTTTAGGTGATGTAATGTTTTCAATTGAGAACCTCTAAAATAATAAAGTTTAGAAGACATCTGGAGTTCATTTTGCATAGTGTTAAGGACTGCAATCATTATGTATACTTCATCAGATGAATCTATATAACCTACTTTATTTGATTGCCCAATTAAATGATTCTTGCTCTCTTTAAGAAAGTAGGCAAAGCTCAATACTTCTTAAGAATTGATTTTACCAATGGCATCCTTTTTATCTTAAGATTCTCCCTCATCCTTCTCTTTCTCCCTTTGCTTGTGGAAGTCTTTCACTATGGGGATTTCCTTCCCATCTAGTCATTTGTTCTCCCCCATATCTACTTTTAAAATTTCTCACATCTTCCAAGAGTTGTCTTGTAGCTAGGCACACCCACTACTTTCACTTAGCAAACAAGAAAATTCAAGGTCATATAATTTCTTCGATTTGGCCTCTTAATATTATTTATGTTCACCATCCTCATAATCATCGTCCTAGCATCAAACCAATGGGGGTCATTAAAATCTCTCATGATATTTATTCTTAGATTGCATTTATTTTATAGGCATCTTTTACCCAAAATTATCAAGTGATACTATTGTTCTTCATCCAAGTTTACAATAAATTTCAATACACTAGTTTGGTTCTGGCATGTGTCTTAGAAATTGTTTGCACCAGATTTTATCCTTGCTACTTTTATAACTACAACAACTATTATGTGATGCATGTAGAGTTTCCAGATGGAATTCACATTTCTCCTATTTTCAACATTGTAGACTTAACAGAGTATCATGATGATGGTGCAGATGAGGAGCTGATGTTAGAGCCATGTCCAATTCCTACTTCTAAGAAGGAGGACATCAACTAGCACTTTCTAGAATGTATTCCTAATCCTTAACCCTTTGGGGTCTATTTAAGAACATTTCTGGCATTGTAAAAGGTAGTTTGGAGTGGAGTTTGAGAGAAGGTACTGGGAGAAGAATTTATCTCCAGATTTATGCTATTGTAAGCCCATAGGGCATGTTTTGGAGTCTGTTTCTCTGCACTAAGTGTACTAGCATGTTTTTATAGTTAATAAAATTTTCCCTTTCCTGTTGTGGCCAAGGTAAATTGAATTAGAGGCATATGAAGTGGGTAGAGTTCTTGCAGAGCTATACATTTGTGTTGAAGCATAGAAGTGGAAAATCTAACAGGGTTGCAGACGCGCTAAGTAGGAGATAGTTTTTGCTTACAGTAATGCAGGTTGAAGTAGTTGGGTTTGATGAACTCAAGAATCTATACCTTGAGGATCCCGATTTTGCTGAAGTGTGGAAAGCTTGTAAAGAGCTTGTTGCTGTAGAAAGAACTAAGTGGTTAGACTATCTGATTCAGGATGGTATGTTATTCAAGGGCAGTCAATTATGCATTCTAAGGAGTTCCATGAGGGAAAATCTGATTAAGGAGAAACACAGTGGAGGGATGGTAGGACATTTTGGTCGAGATAAGACCATTTCCATTCTTAGAGAACATTATTTTTGGCCTCAAATGTCACAAGATGTGAAGAAGTTTGTGAAGAATTGCCAGGTTTGTCAAGTGGCCAAGGGATTTAGTCACAATACTGAATTATGTCAGCCATTGCCTATTCTATCAAAGCCATGGGAGGACATAAGTATGGATTTTTTTCTTGGATTGACGATGACACAAAGGGGTAATTACTTAGTATTTGTGGTGGTTGATAGATTTTCCAAAATGGCACATTTCATTCCATGCCACAAAACTCATGATGCTGTCCATATTTCAGACTTATTTTTTAGAGAGGTGGTAAGACTACATGGTCTCCCAAGGAGTATAGTTTCTGATAGTGATACTAAATTTGTGAGGTATTTCTAGAGAACATTGTGGAAGAAGTTGAGAACAGACTTGAAATTCAGTTCCACACATCACCCATAGACTGACGGCCAAATAGAAGTGGTAAACAGAAGTTTGGGCAATTTGCTGAGATGTTTAGTTGGGGATAAGCCCAAGGGGTGGGATTTGATTCTACCACAAGTAGAGTTTGCTTACAATAGCTTTGTAAATAGGAGTACTGGTAGATCACCATTCAAAATTTTATATGGAAGTAGCCCAAGGACTGCAACAAAATTGCGAAAGATAGAGCAAGGGGAGAGGACAAGTGCTAAAGCTGAAGAATTTGTTGAACATATCAAGCATCTACATGAGGAGGTTCAGGCACACATAACCAAGATGAACCAATAGTATAAAGCTAGGGCTGATCAAAGGAGAAGATGTAAGGAGTTCCAAGTAGGGGATCTAGTCATGGTACACTTAAGAAAAGAAAGATTTCTAGCCGGTACTTACAACAAACTGAAAATGAAGAAATTTGGCCCCTGCAAAATTTTGAAGAAACATGACTCAAGAAATGCATATCAAGTAGAGTTGCTAGATGGAATTCACATTTCTCCTATTTTCAACATTGCAGACTTAATAGAGTATCATGATGATGGTGTAGATGAGGAGTTGATGTTAGAGCCATGTCCAATTCCTACTTCTAAGAAGGAGGAGATAGAGGAGATTTTGGATAGTCGGTGGATGCCAACTAGCACTTTCTAGAATGTATTTCTAATCCTTAACCCTTCGGGGTCTATTTAAGAACATTTCTGGCATTGTAAAGTGGAGTTTGAGAGAAGGTACTGGGAGAAGAATTTATCTCCAGATTTATGCTATTGTAAGCCTATAGGGCATGTTTTGGAGTCTATTTCTCTGCACTAAGTGTACTAGCATATTTTTATAGTTAATAAAATTTTCCCTTTCCTGTTGTGTCCATTTTGTGCTTGGGTTGTGTCCCCATCAAGTGGTATCAAAAGTCTGGGCAATTTTTGTTGAAGGTATGCTCTGCTACCACTAACAAAGGTATGCTCTAATACCACTGATGAAGGGCCAACCACCACCAGTACCAACTCACAACCAAAAATGCAACAAGATGGAGACAAGAGATGACAAAATGCTTCATAAGGCTTCCATTAATATTTGAAATTCATTACAAATATCCTCCAAATGAAAGAGTACACCTTGAGAGCTTCCTTACAAGAGATTACATTCGAAGAGCTTCTACAAGAAATTACATTCGAAGAGCTTCACTACAAGAGCTTACACTTTTAGAGCTTGATTACAAATGAACATAATCCTTCCTTAAATAGGCACTTACCACCCAATGGATTATTTATCCACAAAATTCTAGAATATCCACAACCTTCTAGAATTTCACCTAAAACCTTCTACAATATCTACAACTTTCTAGAATTTCCACCTAAATACAACTAACCACCACCATGTGGCCCAATTAGAAAATTACATTTCCTTTATGGTTCACAACAAATATTAAATGCATGATTTAAGGTACTTTCCACAAACTTGTAAGATGCCACCTACACACCTCGATTAATGGAATGACAACTATTTTTCTTATTTTCTATTTACGCCACCTATGCACCTTGAAAATAGAAATTCCTCTTTTCTCCTTTTTTCCTATTTTTCAATTTTTTTATTTTCTTTCTATTTTTGTCACTTTCTCTCTCCTCCACATTTTTTTTTTCTAATAATTTAATTTTCACATGCAAGATGGGGACACAACCCAAGCATAGAATGGACACAACAGGAAAGGAAAAATTTTATTAACTGTAAAAATATGCTAGTACACTTAGTTCAAAGAAACAGACTCCAAAACATGCCCTATGGGCTTACAATAGCATAAATATGGAGATAAATTCTTCTCCCAATACCTTCTCTCAAACTCCACTCCGAACTGCCTTTTACAATGCTAGAAATGTTCTTAAATAGACCCCCAAGGGTTAAGGATTAGGAATACATTCTAGAAAGTGCTAGTTAGCATCCACCAACCAAATAGAAGGCTCTAGAAGTTGCATTAGAAGTCGGCAAAAAATTAGAAGAATCCAAAAATGGTAACCGAACTTTCGAGAGGCATAACTTTTAAACCGTAGCTCCATTTGACGAACCGTTTACATTTTTGAAAAGCTCTTGAAGTGCTCTATAGCCCTATGGACCAAATTTTATCATCCCCCATTTTTCAGCCCTTTTCAAGGTCATTTAATGCCCCTAACCTGACTTTGAAGCATTCTTAGGAGGTCTCTAGAAACTAAAAAACTGTAATAACTTTCAAACTATGGGGCCTTTTGACCTGATTCTTTTTCTGGAATGCTCTAAATTACAATTACATTCATCTAGCCAATTTACACCTTCTAGTTTACCAAAATGATGGCTCAATTACATGCTCCTATTTTTTTGGCATTTACACGTATCCCAAGGTTTTCAAATACTCTAACCTAGAACACTAATAGTGGAACTGTGAGAGTTGGAACCTTTTTTGACCCAAATGGGTATCCAAAAATGAAAACACATGAAATAGAAACTAAGTCTAAGTACATTTTTTTGGGTGACACAGGATTGCCCTTATACCTCTGGATGCTCCTACATCAGACACCCAGGGTAGATTGAAAAGTGACCCTGTCACTTTATAAATGGTAAAGGAAATCTCAAATGGGAAATCTTAGTTGCTGATATCCAAGTTGAGTCCTCTATTGGCCGTCCTTTCCACTTAACCAGATACTCTTCATACTGCCTATTTCTAGTACTCCTACCCATATGACTATCCAAAATCTCCTCTATCTCCTCCTTCTTAGAAGTAGGAATTGGACATGGCTCTAACATCAGCTCCACATCTACACCATCATCATGATACTTTGTTAAGTCTGCAATGTTGAAAATAGGAGAAATGTGAATTCCATCTGGCAACTCTACTTCATATGCATTTCCTGAGTCATGTTTCTTAAAAATGGACTTGATGGGGACACAACCCAAGCACAAAATGGACACAATAGGAAAGGAAAAATTTTATTAACTGTAAAAATATGCTAGTACACTTAGTGCAAAGAAACAGACTCCAAAACCCCTACCACTACCCCTAATACCACTACCTCTTCCTCCTTGACCATGCCCTCTTTGTCTCCCTTCAAACCTCTTATTTAGCTTCTCTTCAATTCGTAGGGCAAACTGGTATGCCTCTTCAATGTTGGCCATTCTTACTATACTTAATTCCTCTTGGATGCTAGGTCGCAACCCACTGATATAACGATCAACCTTCTCCTTATTTGCTTCTACACGCCCCACTCTAATAAGAAGTCGGTAAAAATCCTCTGTATATTCTTGGACTAATTTTCTTGCTTGCTTTAACCCATGCATCTTCTTAAACAAATCAAGCTCGTAGTCAACAAGAATGAACTGCTTCTTCAATTTGTCCACCATGTGATCCCACCTTGTGATCTTATCCTTTCCTCTTCTATTTCTTTCTAATTGAACCTCTTGCCACCAGATCTTGGCATGTCCTTTCAGTTTGGCCTTTGCAAACTTAATCCTATCTGGGTCTCTGATATCCTCATACTCAAAGTATTCTTACAATATAAGAGAGATTTCTCACTAAGAGCTTCTACAAGAAGAGCCTATCCTTCAAGAGGTTATACTCGAAGAGCTTCTACTTCCCCAACTTCTACTTCTAGAGCTTCCTTACAAGAGATTACATTTGAAGAGCTTCCTTACAAGAGATTACATTAGAAGAGCTTCTACAAGAAATTACATTTGAAGAGCTTTACTACAAGCTCTTCAAGTAGAAGCTCTTTAAGCCTTATGAAGAATTTTGTCATCTCTTATCTCCATCTTGTTGCATTTTTGGTTGCGAGTTGGTACTGGTGGTGGTTGGCCCTTCATCAGTGGTATCAAAGCATACCTTTGTTAGTGGTAGCAAAGCATACCTTCATTAGTGGTATCAGAGCAGGAGTTCTTGAGCATGCGGACAGATCGCCGAACCTAAGGCAGTTTGCACTAGGACCTTGAGTTAGGTGAAGTTTGTCAAGAAGTTCTTGATTGTGTAGACAGATCACCGAATGTGAGGCAGTTTGCACAAGGTTCTTGTGTTGCACTAGATTTGTCTTCTAAAGACCTTATTATGGAGAAGATAAAGAAGAAGATGAATTTTGTGATTGAATGGATTATGAGGATTCCTCGACTTGAGAAATTTAGAGCAAGAAATCAACAGTCATTGCTAGTTGATTTGCATAAGCAAGTGAATGAATTAGAAGTTGAGTTGCAAAAGAGAAGAGCACATTACCAAAAAAGAGATGTTGATAATTATTTGGATGTTGAAAAGAAAGATGATCCAGTGGAAGAGCAAGCGGATGAAGAGGAAATCATTTGTGAACCTAAAGTTGAAGAAGATGAACGAGAAGAGGAAGAGCATCAAGATGACAAGATTTATGAACCTGAAATAGGTTAAGATGATTTGAAGATTGCAGCAATGGAGGAAACATATAGTGCCTTAGTTGGAGATCAAGCAAGTGAAGTTATTATAGGCATTGTTGATGACATGAAAGAGGCAAGCAAAGATGACTATGTCAAAGAGGTAAATTTCTATGAATTATATGATGCTGAATTTGAGGTGAGTTTGAAAGATACTAATGATGGTTTGCATGAGGATTTTGTTTGTGATGCATGGTATGCAAAGGAAGATTGGTATGGTGTTGCTGGGTTTATTACAAGTGTAATTAATTCAACAAGATTGAATGAGGATGAGATTTATACTTGGACAAAGTTCATTGCAAAGGAGAAATTTCAGCAATAGACACTTGTTCCGACTAGGTGTTGGAAAAGAAGAAAGAAGGAAATATATTTGCACCGGATACTTGTTCCAGCTATGTGTTGGAGGAAGAGAAAAGAAAAGAAAATGTCAATAGTGACTACTTCATTTTGTGAATCCATATTCACAAAATTCTTCCTACCATGGGAATCGGATGCAGGAGCATCATGGATCAGGAAAATAAAAATTTTAAATTTAAAAAAAATAAATAAATGTTGAAGCCTTTAGTGGAGATGAAGATGGTTGTATATCTTTCTTTTGGCATCAAAGTGTGGGACACACTTTTCTATCTACCAGGAGAGTCTGATGTGGGACCATCTTGCATGGGAAAATTAAAATTTTAAAAAAATAAAATAAAAAAATAAAAAATAAAAAAAAATTGTGGAGGAGAGAGAAAGTTGCAAATAGCACGTGCGCACTATAGTGTGCATGCACTATTAAGATATAAGTTGCAAAAGAGAACTATGTGGGGGGGGGGGGGGGGATAAGGGAATGACTATGTATGTACGTGAAAGAGATAGAGAGAAACTAGGGGATAGGAGAGGGGAGAGAGTATAGGATGGGAGAGAGAAAGTGAGAAAGAGTAGGGGTGGCAAAGAGAGCAAGTGTGAGAGAGAGTGGCGGTGGAAAAGAGAGAGTGCGGGATGGGGGAAATAGATTTAATGTAGGGGATGGGAGAGAGAGGAAGTGTGAGAGAGAGTACAGGTTGGGAGAGAGAGCTTAAGAGTAGGGGATGGGGGAGAGAGAGAGTAGGTGATGGGAGACAGAGTGGGAGAGGAAGAACTTGAGAGAGAGGAGGATGGGAGTGCATGTGTGTGAAAGAGAGAGAGTATGGAATGGGAGAGGGGGAAGAAAAAGTAGCTCAAGAGAGAGTAGGGGATGGAAGAGAGAGTAGGCAATGAGAGAGGGAGTGGGAGAGGGGGAGAGAGGGGGAGAGAGGAGGGAATAGAAATGTGTGTAAGAGAGAGAGAGAGAGAGAGAGAGAGAGAGAGAGAGAGAGAGAGAGAGAGAGAGAGAGAGAGAGAAGGGGATAGGAGAGAGTGTGAAAATTTAAGAGAGACTAGAGGGTAGCAAAGAGAGAGAGTGGAGAGGGAGAGAGTGAGAGTGAGAGAGAGTAGGTAGTGGGAGAGGGAGATCAAGTGAGAGAAAAAGTAGGGGATGGAAGAGGAGAGAGGGGGGATGGGTGTGTGTGTGTGAAAGAGAGAGAGTCAAGAATGAGAGAGGGGAGAGAGAGATAGAGAGCGTAGGCAATGGTAGAGGGATGGGAGGGAGAGAGAGAGAGAGAGTAGGCATTAGGAGAGGGAGTGGGAGGGAGAGAGAGGTGGAATGGAAGCAATTAAGAGAGATAGAGTAGGGGATGGGAGAGAGTAGGCAGTGGGACAAGGACTGTGAGAGAGAGAGAGGGGGGGGGATGGGAATGGGTATTTATTTATAAGAGAGATAGAGTAAAGGATGGGAGAGAGTGTGAGAGTTTGAGAGAAAGTAGTAGGGGATGGGAGAGAGAGTGAGAGTAAGGGATGGGAGAGAGAGAGAGAGAGAGAGAGAGAGAGAGAGAGAGAGAGAGAGAGAGAGAGAGAGGGAGAGAGAGAACTTGAGAGAGATAGATAGTAGGTGGTAGGAGAGGGAGTGGGAGAGGCAGAGGGAGAGGGAGAGGGAGAGAAATAGGGGGATGGGAGTGTGTGTGACAGATGTAGAGAGTACAAGATGGGAGAGAAGAAGAAGAGTGGGGGGATAAGAGTGTGTGTATCTATGAAAGTGAGAGAGTAGGGGATGGGAGAGAGTGTGAAAGTGTGAAATTAGGGGGTGGAAGAGAGAGAGTACAATGATGGGGGAGAGAATGTAGGCGATGGGAGAGGAAAAGAGAGAGGGGGGATGGGAGTGTGTGTGTAAGAGAGATAGAGCAGGGGATGGGAGAGAGTGTGAGAGTGTGAGAGTAGGGGGTGGCAGAGAGAGAGAGTACGATGATGGGGGAGAGAAAGTAGATGGTGGGAGAGGGAAAGAGAGAGGGGGGATGGGGGTGTATGTGTAAGAGAGATAGAGTAGGGGATGGGAGAGAGTGAGAGTCTCAGAGAGTAGGGGATGGGGGAGGAGAGAGAGAGTAGGGGATGGGGAAGAGTGTGAGAGTGTGAGAGAGTAGGGGATGGGAGACGAGAGAGAGAGCAAGGGATGGGGGAGAGAAAGTAGGAGGTGGGAGAGAGAGTGGGAGAAGCAGAGAAAGCTTGTACAAGATGGGAGAGAGAGAGAGTAGAGAGGGAGAGAGAGAGAGAGAGAGATAGTAGGTAGTAGTAGTGTGAGTGTGAGAGAGAGTAGGGGGTGGTAGAGAGAGTATGACGATGGGGGAGAGAAAGTAGGTGGTGGGAGAGGGAGAGAGAGGGGGAATGGGAATGTGTGTAAGAGAGACAAAGTAGGGGACGGGAGAGAAGAGAGAGAGTAGGGGATGGGGGAGAGAAATTAGGTGGTAAGAGAGGGAGAGGGAGAGAGATAGGGGGATAAGAGTGTGTGTGAGAGATCTAAAGAGCCAGGGATGGGAGAGGAGAGGGGGTGAGAGAGGTAGAGAGAGTAGTTGGTGGGAGAGAGAGAGAGTGAGAGAGAGTAAAGGATGGGAGAGAGTAGGAAGAGAGAGGGAGGGGATGAGAGAGAGAGTAGGGAGGATGGGGAGTGATGTGTTTTGAGATAGCTTTATAGTGTGTATGCGCTATAGTGCATATGCACTATCTCAAATCATCAAAAAATGGTCAAAACCTAACCTTGGGGCCCATTTCATCCATTTTTAACTTTTGGTCTGTTATGCTCTAAGTTATTCTGATAGAAAACACGGGTTTCAACATAGCAAACACTATTTCAACACTTTTGGAAGCTAGCAAACACCAAATTCAATCACTGAATACGTGATTTGAAGAATTTTTGAATATTCCTTTAATAGAAAAGGTTAGTGCAATCCATTTTAAATATTGTTTGTCGATATATAGATACAAATTTGATTATAATTTGATATGTTATGTAATATATAGTGAATTCATTGAAAATTGTATGTTTGAATGAAATGTTATTTCGAAATGGTTAGAAATTTGACAATTTGTTTGATATATATTGTGTATTCGTTCAAATAATTATAATTTTTATATGTAATTGAATAACTTGTAATTTACACATTTTAAGTAATTCGGATGTTTGAATAATTTGACATGTAGAAATCATCATCATGCCAAGGAAGAAACCGAAGATTCAAACAAATGCAAATAGGGAGAGAGATTTGACAATTAAAAGAGATAAAATGAAATTACTACGCGAACAAAGAAAATTGCAAAGCAATGATGAAGAATCAACTTTCGAAGAGGATCAAGAACCACCAGTACAAAGAAAAAAGGAGGAAGAATTAGAAAGACAAAGAGAACAAATGAGATTGTTACGCTCAAGAAGACAATTGAATTGTGAAGCTACGCCATCCTCCAATGTTGGAGTCATATCATTCACTACACCATCTTCGAATGTTGGAGTCATATCATTCGCTACACCATCTTCCAATGTTGAAGTCATATCATCCTCTCATGTTGAAGAGACACTGATTTATAGATAAGACGATATACACACTCCATCATGTCATGTTGAAAGCACAACATCAACACATCAAGTAGGTGATATTCCATCTTTTACATCTTATTGCCAAGGCACATCATCTTTGGTTCAAGGTATGCAATACACTGAACCTTATACTGATGTTCAAAATGTTAAGAGAATTGAAGAGATTAGAACACCTTGTAGAATTTGTTTTAGAAAACCAAAATATTTGATTGATATTGATACTAACATTTTGAAATCAATGCCTGACAAGATTAGCAAGCGTACTTGTCAAAGAAAAGTTAATCATATGTGGAGATTATTTTTTGAAGAATTAAATATTATAGGTCAATGCCAATTATTTTTTGAAATGATGAGGAATTTGAAATTTAGGCCTATCATGAATATTCTTGGGCTAAGAACGATGGATGATTCAAATGAAAGAAATATTGTAAAGAATCTAATGAGTGCTTATGACAAAGTGGGTTCTAAATCATGCACCAAAGATAGTAATATCACAAGACGAGTACTCGCATCAACAATATTAAGTAGCCAAATGAAGAAAGCTTGACTCATGAGAAAGACAAGCAAAACATTAAAAATTGGTAGAGGTACCTTAATGAGAGCCATGCTAAGGTGTGAGAGATTAGAAGATCCAACAAAAAATGAGTTATGGACATTTAGCAGTAGACTACCGCAAAAGGATAAAGAAATTAGTGAAGCCTTGAAATCATTGATCAAATATTTTTGAAAAAATAACACACGTGTTTCTCCTAATCAAAGAGATGTTGTAAGAAGGAGGATTGGTAGCCGAAATCGCGAGCCACATGCGAAACATTTTTTGGACTCAACTCAAACACAATTTTTCGCAAAATTTATTGGTATGTATCCTAAAATTCTTATAAGTCAATTTTTTTTTGAGATGGATAAACCTTTTTATGTGAAAATAAATCACACGCACAACTTGTTGTTGTAGGATACATATTGAATTTTCTAACCATTTTGATGTTTTTAGGCACATATGCGTAGTTTTGCATTCTTAGTTTGTTTTGCAAGATTGTGACATAAAAGAGCCACCAAGATCTTCAAGGGAATTCATATCCAACATTTTATGTGAAATAGGGGACGGCCAACAATTTTACAAGACATCATGCTTGGATGGTACGTGCTTATTTTGTGGTTCTTTGCAACTTTTATCAACTTGTCAACATATGGATAGTGCACATGCAATTGGAAATGAAATAGTAGATTATGGAAAATTCAAGACAGTGACATATGCTCTAAAAGATGGGAAACATGGTAAAAGATGTGATCTAGTTATTTAAAAGATTCTAGTGTATGATTTCATGAAGATTTTTCGTGAAAAAATTATTTACGAGTATGCAAGGCATACCCATAGAGCTCGATGGTTGGATTTTCAATTCAAGTTGTGCAAGGATATGTTTCCATTGGATACCATTGTTTCAGTTGTAGATTTTGTAGAGAACTACACACTAAAACCAAAAAATGAGGTGCAAGCAAAGTATTATACATCTCAACAGGTTTCCATATTTGTTCACATAACATTCATGCATTCACCTACAAGTATAGAGGATGACAGGAAGATTTTGAGGGAGTACCATTTTTACATCAGTGATGATCGATCACATTCTACGGAGTTTGTACATGGTTGTTTTCAACTATTTTATGAAGATTTGGCTAACAGGGGCATATCATATCGTCAACACATTATTTGGTCAGACAATTGTGCATCTCAATTCAAGAATGCACATATGTTCTATTGGTTGAGCAGGATGCATAGGTTGTGTAGAATTCAATATATGTGGAATTTCACAGAGGCTGGTCATGGTAAGGGAGAGCACAATGGTGCAGGCGCATGCATTAAAAGAGCCTTGGCTCATGAAGAACTAAAGTACAAAGATGGAGCAATATTGATAGATGCAAAATCCATCATCCAATGGTGTAAGCTACAATGGGTCCAGGTAAGGAAGGTGAGTCTACAGTTCATAGATTTTTTTGGTTGATAGATAATAATAACATTACACCATATTAGAATTGTTGCACACTAACAGGATCTAGTGAGTTACACTCTTTTAGAAGCTCTGATGCAAGTTCATGGAGTATCCACACATGAAAAATGGCATGCTATTGTCCATTATGTGCATCAAAAAATTGGGATCACTGTGAGTCAACTGAATGGGTGGACAAATGGGATATACGAGTTTTGGACCCAATTGACACCTATCATACCCCACAAGCACTGGAAATGGTAGAGATGGATTCATCTATTGACTTTGACCGCTTGTCAGATCTAGTGCAACCTGGTAATATATATATATATATATCTTTGTAATTTCAATATGTAACTTTATAACTTTTACCCAAGTATTTTCTAAATTAATGACTACATTTTGTACATTTGTCACTACAAGCCATGTTTTTGCTATTATTGCACCTGAAGACAATGAAGAAGGGATAGATTATTATTTGTGTCATTGTGTTGAAGCCAAACAAAAATTGGATCACTTGGTTATAGATGGTGAAGGTTTAGAGTACCATGTTGGTGCAGTGGTTGTAATTGGCACATGGCTTAGATGATATCCTATGAAGAATCGTAACTTGTGGTTATTCGAGGATTGGCAAATAGAGAGGAAGATTCTTCATTATTCAAACCTTGTTGTCGCATCAAATGTCCACTTGATAAAATATGGTGGAAAACCACATAATAAGATTCTTTGGAAAGATCATGAGTCAGACCATGAGGCAATACTTAAGACATTAAAATGTCGAGCAGATCCAGTTGGCTCATTAGATTGAATTGGGAGAGAGAGAAAAAGTGATCAATTGGACCCAAATACAATGTTACAACCTCTTCCCCAAGAGTATCACATGACTAAGGTGGACCGTATTGTCATGATGTGTAAGTGATGAGATTTAGTTTTGATTTGTTTAGAATCTAGATACATTATTTGAATTTATATTAGATTATTTAATAGGACCCATTTTTTAAATCTTATCTTAGATTTTTTACTGTGCTAATTCTTCATTTGTAGGTCAGCAAAGAAGAGGGCTAATAAAGTTGACGCACAAGTGATAAAGGGTGAGATGCCAAAATCATCTACAAAATGGTATTATCAATTCACATCCTCAATAGTTATTAGTGTTCTTTTTTCAAGTATCATTGTATGCTAATCATCTTATGCCTGGAATTGTAGAGGTTAAATTAAGTCAATACTAAGGTTTTTAGCATCAATACTAAGGTTTTTAGCATCAATTGGTCATGCTAAGTATAGTAGTTGTATCATGAATCCTTCTGAACCAATATGAGTAAGATTCTTGGAAGAAGACTAAACCATATCATCTGTCTACTCCCTCTTTATATAAGAGTTTGTCAAACAATGATAATGAAACATTCATTATTACTCCCCCCTCAATGTAAAATTCTCATTGATTGCATTTTGTAAAGTTTTAAGTCACTATCAACCTCTATATCATTGTATTCTTCTTATCATCAAATTACACAACAATGAGAATATGAACGATGACTTCTTCACACGAACCTAACAATTATAAATGCTACACCTTAATAAATGTTTGGGCTTGGTCTTTACCATTTGAGCTTATAATACAATACATTGGCTTCGTTTGTATTTGGAATTATTTATTATGTTTGTTCCAAAAGTCGTTCTTCATTTGCAAATATGAAAATGCGACTATCATGAAAGGCATAGTCTTATAATTTGTAATTTGTATAATGGTATAAAAGCTTGGTTGTGGGTTTGAATCCATGCAACCTATGATGAGTGAATAGTGTCATGCAAAACACCCTTCATTTATTTTTCTATTTCAAACACATTCAACCATAATTACCACCATTACCACTACCAAGGGATGAAGTCTTGTAGGCTTATAGGTAAAATTCTGATTGGTAGTGATCTTGCTACGAGGCGGACTAGTATCAGTGTCCAATGCGATAGTCTCCTTCTAGTTGAGAAGCATATTTGACCCATTCTCCTAATTGCTTCCCTCCCCAAATTTTCCATTTCCCTCATGACCCTCCTTCTCATGCATTTATTCTATTTATTCTTCTACCTCCTCCTCCGCTTGGCCATTTTGCAACACCATTTGGATGGAACTCTAGCCTTCCTCAAAACCATTATACATGACCTCTCCTTCTTCAATATATTCTATAAAAAGTTCCTCAACCCTTGAACCTTTCAAAACCCCAATCTCAATGGAAGGCTTCTAGACCAAAGGAACTAGTAGATCCAGTTCTTTAAGAGAAAGAGACAACAAATCCAATTTCCTAGTGACTAGATGGAAAATTGGGGAAATCATTTCAATTAGTTGTAAATCGAAAGGAATTATAAGTAAACTATATCAACATAATAAGTAACTTAGTAATTATATCAATATAATTTAATTAATAAGAAAATTAATTTATTACTCTAACATATAGTACATTATTTTGCACACAAAGGTGTTGAATTTGATGCTTAACAGATTTACATACATGTGTAATAAATAATAAGTGTTGTAGCTTTGGGATCAACACTATAAAATGAAGGATGTTATACTACATTCATAGAGGTACCAAAATATTTTATTTGATATGGAGACAAAAGAAAATATTTTATCCATAGCTTACAAAGTTTAGCACCTTTATGTTGGTTGAATTCTTTGTTGAAATTTGTGACTATGGCTACATGAATGGTTTGAACATATGATTTTATTAATAGCCCCATGATATATTTTTAAATATTCCACATGTTTGGTTTTATATTCAATCAATCAACATATTTTCCTTTTAATTCTTCCACATTTGGCATATCCATCTAACAATGAACTTATGATACTCCCATCAAGAAGTGCATGATTGCATGGTTTTATGGTGGATGTCCCTCTCTTTTTTAAATTCCAATTTTATTCATCTACATGAGTAAGGGAGATCAATTCCATTTCTTTAAATTGTATTTAAAGGTCATTAAAGCTTTTTCAAACAATGTGATTAAATAAATATTATTCAACATTTACCTCTATCATCAAGGTTGATTCATTCCTCCAAAATTGAAAGCCAAACTTAACATAGAAAAGTAAAGCAAGCCTCAACTATATTCTCATTAAACACTGTAAATTCAAATATCTTTGATTGGGCATATCTCAGAGCTCGTGCAAGATATGGATGAGGTTCTAGTTCCTACAGGATTGTGTTGTAGAGACCTACAATAACGTCTCTCACTTTTTGTAGATCACATTCCGTTTTCATTTTACAATGCCATCTCGGGTGATGCTGAAACTTGCAGTGTTGGCTAGTACAAAGTTGCCAACTACCAAATCTATCTCACCTATGGGATCAAACTGTCCACTCCGTTAGCTCTGGGTGGATGGGTAAATCTTATCCTCAACCTTGTCCTGCCCCCTTCAGCACTTGAACATTCTTGGGCATGCCGAACCAAAATGTCCCCAAGGGTCACTAAATCCCACAGGGCTGTGATCTTTGACAGGGCATATCTTAGAGCTCGTGTGAGATATGGATGAGGTTCTAGTTCCTATAAGACCATGTTGTAGAGACCTACAATAACCTCTCTCACTTTTTGGAGATCACATTCCATTTTCATTTTACAATGCCATCTCGGGTGATGCTAAAACTTGTAGTGTTGGCTAGTACAAAGTTGCCAATTGCCAAATCTCTCTCACCTTTCATCGTGGGATCAAATTGTCTACTCCATTAGCTCCGAGTGGCTAGGTAAACCCTATCCTCAACCTTGTCCTACCCCCTTTAGCGCTCGAACATTCTTGGGCACGCCGAACCAAAATGTCCCCAAGGGTCACTAAATCCCATAGGGCTGCGATCTTTGACAGGGCATATCTCGGAGCTCATGTGAGCTATGGATGTAATTATAGTTCCTATAGGACCATGTTGTAGAGACTTACAATAAATTCTCTCACTTTTTGGAGATCACATTCCATTTTCATTTTACAACGCCATCTCGGGTGATGCTGAAACTTGTAGTGTTGGCTAGTACAAAGTTGCCAACTGCCAAATCTCTCTCACCTTTCATCATGGGATTGAACTGTCTACTTTGTTAGCTCTAGGTGGCCAGGTAAACCCTATCTTCAACCTCATCCTACCCCCTTCAGTGCTCAAACATTCTTGGGCACCCCGAACCAAAATGTCCCCAAGGGTCACTAAATCCCATAGGGCTGGAATCTTTGACGGGGCATATCTTAGAGCTCGTGTGAGGTATGGATGTGATTCCAATTCATATAGGATTGTGTTGTAGAGACCTACAATAACCTCTCTCACTTTTTAGAGATCACATTCCATTTTCATTTTACAACGCCATCTCGGGTGATGCTAAAACTTGTAGTGTTGGCTAGTACAAAGTTACCAACTGCCAAATCTCTCTCACCTTTTGTCGTGGGATCAAACTGTCTACTTCATTAGCTCTGGGTGGCTGGGTAAACCCTATCCTCAACCTTGTCCTACCCCCTTCAGCACTCGAACATTCTCGGGCATGCCAAACTAAAATGTCCCCAAGGGTCACTAAATCCCATAGGGCTGTGATCTTTGACGAAGCATATCTTGAAGCTCGTGCAAGGTATGGATGTAATTCTAGTTCCTACAGGACCATGTTGTGGAGACCTACAATAACCTCTCTCACTTTTTGGAGATCACATTCCATTTTAATTTTACAATGCCATCTCAGGTGATGCTAAAACTTGTAGTGTTGGCTAGTACAAAATTGCCAACTGCCAAATCTCTCTCACCTTTAGTTGTCAGATTGAACTGTCTATTCTGTTAACTCTAGGTAGCTGGGTAAACCCTATCTAAGCTTCATGTGAAGTTGATACATTCTAGATTCCTTAACAAAAGGAGCAGACAACATTGGTTGAGTAGTGACAAGAAATCCAAGTGCCTAAACCACATATGCTTAAACTTAAAAAATGGTTTACTACCACTGACACTCCCCTTAGATTCAATACATAGAGAAATGGAAAAATGATTTGAAGCAACCAAAGTGAGGATTTCTGAATTAATATTAATATTTGAAAGGAATCAATCATGAAAAATAAGAAACCTATCAAGTCTCTAGTAATTTGGTGAAATTCTTGTCCCTTATTAGTCCATGTAAATGCCCCTTTAGAAGGAGGGATATCAATGAGGGTTTTATTATTCACAAAATCAAAAAATTTATCATTTTATGAAGAGGGGGAATATACCTTCAATTTTCTCATCCCAAGATAGAATGCCATTGAAATCCCCAAGCATAATAAATTTATCATCTTGAATGTTGGAAATAGCCTAAGAATAGGAATCCAAAAGTTCTATCTTTTCATCACATGTAGAAGTAGGGCCATATATATTGAGCACTGTGAATGACATACCAAAATTAGTAACAACTACTTGCCACTAGTTAGGAAAAGACTGAATATATAGTAATGCAAGATTTATGGTTCCAAAGAATACATGAACCACCTGAAGCACCTACAACATGAACATGAAATGAGTTCCACTTAGTCAACTTTGCAATTATAGAAGAATATGATTATTGAGACAATTTTGTTTTTTGAAGCAAAATTACATCAACACCACCCGCATCAAGTTAGATTAGAGAGCACATCTTTTCTCTGACACTTCACAAAAGGTCCCTCAATCTTCTAAGGAGTGCCTTTTGAACTCCTTTTCCTTTTGCTATCTATCAAATTTTTTTCCAGAGTAGCTTGAATACCAAGGTCAATTTTCTCCTTAATCTTTTAAGCATTAGGTTTGCTTTGTTGTCTCTTACAAGTAGACACTTGAATTGAATCAGGCATGGGAGTTTGACGTGGAGAATAGCTTTGCAAAGGATCAAAATTCTTCTTAGAGTCCTTATTCACAAAATATGACTTACTAATAGGTACCTTATGCACAACCAAGTCAGAATTAGTTAAATCCTTACATAAATTATCAACTATTATAGGACTGTAATGAATAAAAGGAAAAATTATTGGGGTTACATGGATTAGTAACTATCACTATTCCCTTAAATAATAATGAACACTGTTGTATACACATAGCCAAAACTAAACAAAATTATTGTTTCAAATGTTGTTATAGGGACACTAGCTAAATAGCCTAATATTTGCACAACAAAAAGTGGGTAAAGTAAGACAAACCTTTAATTGATGAGAAAAATAAGAAATCTAAGGAGGAGATGGCTTTAGTGCAACCAATTATATCACCAAGTACAAGATCAATCACATTACAAGACAAGAAAAAGATCAAAAAGAGTAGAAGAGATAATGTAATATTAGATGAAGCTATCATACTTTCAATCTATGATCATACAAAATTGGATTCTGATGCTATAATAAATTATGGAGAATTGTGAAGGGGAAAGATGCAAAAGAGAAAGATAGGAAGTGAAGTACAAACAAGTATTATAAGATGTGAAGGACATCTTATTACAAATTTTTCTAGATGCACTAGCCAATGACAAACCTCCAATGATTGATCAATTAAGTTTACTTGTAAAATAGGTAAATGCACCTGATGTTGATGTTAATAAAAATTTGATACAATTAGAAGAGAAAATAATAGAGAAGAAGATTATGGAGAAACCAAATGAGTCCATTACTACTCAACAAGTTGAACTTGGTGGTATTACAACCGAGCTAGAAAATATTCTTAAGGAGATAATCCACCTACTCCAATAGTTATGTGATTTACTACATTTGACACAATATATTTTAAAGAAAGTTGAAAAATATTGATGAGGATTTAAAGAATAGTGTTTTTAAGTTAATTGAGGTACCTTAGTTAATCCAGGTTGATTTAAGTAAAGACATGGACAAGATGAGAAGACAAAGTCTTGAATTTCAAGCACTCTTGATAACTTACTTGGAACTCATACAAAAGAATGTTAATAAGGTTAGATAACTTATTCTTACTCCTAAAATGTCTATTATTTAACATGTGATTGAACTTTGAATGGAGATACATCCACAACACTTGGCATTGGATGGCCACTTGGTAAATATTAAGTCTATCTCTCTAATATTTGTAGACCACTATTTTGTTGGATAGAGTAATTTCAAACTACTGATTTCTTTAATGGAGTTCCTAATAAATCTCAAGGTTCTCATTTAGGTGACCAATTGCCAGGAGGTCCACGAATATTGCCTAATAAAGTGTATTGCCAATCAATATTGTATCAAAAATTCAAACTAATTAGGTATTGAATTAAACTTGATAAACAAATGATAGAGAAGGATAACTTTAAACATGAACAAGATCATAAATCATATGACGATGACATATTGCAAATGCTTAACTTATGCTTAAACAATGATAAAGTTTATTGTTAATCAATATTCTATAAAATTTTTGAATAGACTAGGTATTGAATTTAATTTCATACATGTACATATCTAATTTAATGTCATACATGAACAAAAATGAACAAACATATCATATCATATGTCGTATATGAACAAACATATCATATATTAACCAATAATGTCATAAGTCAAATAATGTCATACATCGAATAAATGTCATACATCAAATATAGAATGTCATATACATCAAATGTGTATCGAATATGTCCACTGATGCCTATATATATATATATATATATATATGTCTAGATCAACTACATCTTTTCCTTCCCACGAGGGGAAGGAAACAAGTCTCTCAACATCCTTTGCCGTCGTGTGGAGGGAGATAGTGGAGATGATGGGGCCCTCTTGACACACTCACTCGACCTCTTGTTGAGGCTCTTCTCCAGCTCCAATTGATAAAAAGAAAGTAGATATGAATCAATATTTATTATATGTTGAAATCAAATATATGTACACACAAAATCAATTATTTTCTTACCGCCAACAAATAGTCACTCTATAAGTTCACCTCAAATGCTCGTGGATGGTCAAGCATGACGAGACCCTACAAAAATTCAATAAATATAATCACTTATAAATACACATATCACCAACAAAAATATTGTACCCAAGTAAATATCACCAAAGTTGTCTTATACCCACCAATTCCAACCCAAGTTTTGATTGTGGGTCCAAGATATTTAGAGCGTGTGAAATTTGATCTAACAACTTATTTTTGGGTTTAGAGAGAAAATACATGTCATAAATGGTAAGATAAGGTCCAATAAATGAAAGGAATTATTTGATTGAAGTTGAAATAGAGAAGCACACTTATAGATAAGGGTAACCTTGAGTTTTTAAAGAAAATGAATCAATATAGGACTTAAATAATAATTTGAAGGTCCAATGAGTGTTTAAAGGAGAGTGTGAAATCAATGTAGGAACCCATAATGTATATTAAAATGGGGCTAAAAATAATACCAAATAAGTGTTCTTACTTTTTCAAATGATACATGTAGTCCCCACTTTATCAGAAGCATGTGTCCACCTCATGCACACAATAAAGTAGAAGAAAAAAAGAGAAAGAGGTAAAGATTTTGGGAAAACTACAAGGAGATTAAATATCACCAAGCTGAAGGACAAAAGCTCCCAAACCAAGAATATTAACTATTACATTCATTTGCAAGGATACATAAAAGAACAACAAAATCCTAAAGCTTACTAAGATTCCAAGTCAACTAGTTGAAGAGACCTCACTCAAGAAAATGTCTCAATCTCAAGCATCGTGTTGTAAAAGCTATAGCAAAAGCTCAAGTGGTCACTTGAGAAAAGAAAGAGCAAAAATAAAAGATAAGAAAATACTCAATGATTTATCCCACTTGCATAGCTATAAGAGTATGAAAAGAAGAGAGAAGGGCCATGAATCCAAAAGTCTAGTAAGTTATCTTATCCAAGTTTATTTTGTATGAGAGGAGGAGGAGGAGGAGAATGAAAGAATGTAGAATTTTGTTATGCTAGTTCCATTCATCCCAAAGAAATAGTGAAGGAGAGTTGATGATGTTGATTCCAAAAACTATAGTTTCTTTGAATCATAAGGATATGCCTAGTTCTATTATCAAGTTCAACATTTGACTTTGGCCTATGAATAATATTAATTTAAAACACAAATTCTCCTGCACTTATGACTCTACTAGACCAAGGTGAGTATATCTAATCACCAATTATATCTTTAAACTTGACTATTATTTATAGAAAACATATAACTTCCATCTTGTAGGTCCTACTCCTAGTTGCAATCAACTTGGATTACAACTAATCTTCTATTCCTATCTTTACTTTTAATTTCATTATCTCCTACTCTTAGTCCTCATACCTTTATTTGATTTTCCTACTTCTTCTCTACTTCTAACTTCAATATGTGCTCCTAGTTCTTCTTTATCTAATTCTTTCACTACCACTTCTACCTTCACTCCTAGTTTTTGAATTAAAAGTAGCCAAAACTAGGGGGCTGATCCTTTAACAACAAACTAACCTACTATTAGCAGATAACCATTAAACAAAACTACCCCTTACCACTTAGTAAAACAAAAACAAGGTTTCAATCCATAATTAAAAGAGTATCAATAGGCCTAACATACATACTGCTTGTGTAAAAACCATAAAAGCTATAGTAGTATATAAACAAAGGTTAACATTAGAAATTTTGAGATTAACTATTATAAACAACAACTAAAATGAAGAAAATTCTTTCATACCTCTGTCAGTGGCTGTGAGCTAGCCACAGCTGCGGCCACTCCACTATCAACAGACTGTCGCAAATGAGGAGGTGTGTCTGACATCATGAGTTGCATGTCATACAATACATGTTATATCTAACATGAAACATAAAATAAATATAATCAAATGAATTAAATTAACATGATACAATTGTACCTATGTGAAGCTCGTATGATGTCTATGCTCTGAGTCTGTGGTAAAGGTTGACGGTCCTATTGAGAACTGATGCACATGCATAATTTTTTTTTGTCAATCCTTAATATGATTACATAATAAATATATGTATTAATAAAAATGATTAAATCGATACATACCTCAGGACTCGTGGAAGGGACAAAAAATGGGTCTGGAGGATTGCTGTTAGGCCCAGCAACACTCTGACCCTGAATTTTGAGCAATGTCAATAGATGCTAATTAATTAATCATTCACTATACATATTAAATGTGATCAAATTAGTAAATTATAATTGTAATTTACCTGTGTGTCAATGCCAAATGTGTCATTCAGAAACTGATCGGTGACAAGCCCATCATTTGCACCATCTCTAGCATGAGTGCCAAATGTGCATAGGGATCCGCATGAAGTGCACATGTGGCCACGACGCACAGAAGGCTCCCCCTTAACTAATGGGCTCGTGGAATGGATGAGGGTCTGCGTCAAAGCATTAATGGTCCCTAGAGTGCTGGCCTCTACATTTTCCTTCACAACTAAAGGAATAGTCACATGCTCGCGCTGTGGCTTGAACACAAGTGCCCTAACTACATTAGGGTCATGACATGCTCCCAGCCTCTCAAATTATGACCTCCCACCTCTACCCTGGGAGTCTAATATATCAAAATAATTGGGGATCTCCCCAAGGAAAAACTCACAATATAATTTCTTCAAAAAATACATGGGGACCTCGTGATTGTTGCAAGGAGGGGCATCAAAAACCATCCACCATCTATCCCAAAAATTATTTCTAAAGCATTGTGTATGCACCAATGGATGGGGAATCGTTTAGTACCCTCTCTAATAGTATTTTTCTCACCGAGTTTTCTAAATAATGCACATATACTACCTTTTGGTATTTCTTTTTTTTTAACATCTTCATATGACAATTTATTTGCATAAAATCTTTTTTGTTCATCCCTCTTAACCCACCAAATATCTAACTGACCACTAATTGAGGCTATCTAGGTGTTAATGGATTCAAGGGATGATGCCAATTGAGCCCTCATTGGATTGTTTTGTCCAGATTCTTTCAACCAAGCAATGAGTCTTTCTAATTCAATTTCGCCCCTCACTATTTCATTTATTATATTTTCTTGTGTGCCTGGTGGAGGTCTTGCAATTGGTTCGGGTTGTGGAATTTGTTGTTCTTCTTGAGGAGGGTTTTGGTTTTGAGGTTCTTGAGGGTTTTGATGTTCTTATGGATTTTCTGGTTGATTATGAACATTTCTTGATAAAAAATCAATTGAAATCCAAATAAATAAACAAATCTAAATGAAATTTGTAAAAACCCTACAAAAGAATATAAAAAACTTACAAAACAATATGAAAAATATATCAAACAATGCAAAGTTAGGTTTATATCATTTATGGCGTTGTCGTGGGTGCACTTGTGGTCTTAGATTTTGTCGATGAGGAGGAATTTTGGCAAATGGTGGTGAAAATGTTAAGTCTTCAACTTGCGTACGCGCTGCTCGCTGTAGGAGTAGAAGAAAATACTGATGAAAATGATGGGCTGCGGGTCTGCAGCCCATCATATATACTTTTTATTTTTTAAATAGTGCATATGCGCTATAGCGCGTACATGCTATAGTGCACACACGCTATTTAAAATAGGGGAAAAAAAATTACTTGTTACCTTTTTGGCACCACAACTCAGTGCATATGCCCTAGGAGGTCTCCAAAAACCGAAAAATTGCAATAACTTTCAAACCGTGGGGCCTTTTGACCTGATTCCTTTTCTGGAATGCTCTAAATTACAATTACATTCATCTAGCCAATTTACACCTTCTAGTTCACCAAAATGATGGCTCAATTACATACTCCTTTTTTTTGGCATTTACACGTATCCCAAGGTGTTCAAATACTCTAACCTAGAACATTGATAGTGGAACTATGAGAGTTGGAACCTTTTTTGACCCAAATGGGTATCCAGAAATGAAAACACATGAAATAGAAACTAAGTCTAAGTACATTTTTTTGGGTGACACAGGATTGCCCTTATATCTCTGGATGCTCCTACATCAGACACCCGAGGTAGATTGAAAAGTGAACCTGTCACTTTATGAATGGTAGAGGAAATCCCAAATGGGAAACTTCAGCTACTAATATCCAAGTTGAGTCCTCTATTGGCCGTCCTTTCCACTTGACTAGATACTCTTCATATTGCCTATTTCTAGTACTCCTACCCACACGACTATCCAAAATCTCCTCTATCTCCTCCTTCTTAGAAGTAGGAATTGGACATGGCTTTAACATCAGCTCCTCATTAGCACCATCATCATGATACTCTGTTAAGTATGCAATGTTGAAAATAGGAGAAATGTGAATTCCATCTGGCAACTCTACTTCATATGCATTTCCTGAGTCATGTTTCTTCAAAATTTTGCAGGGGCCAAATTTCTTCATTTTCAGTTTGTTGTAAGTACCGATTGGAAATCTTTCTTTTCTTAAGTGTACCATGACTAGATCCCCTACTTGAAACTCCTTATGTCTTCTCCTTTGATTAGCCCTTGGTTTATACTATTGGTTCATCTTGGTAATGTGTGCCTGAACCTCCTCATGTAGACGCTTGATATGTTCAGCAAATTCTTCAGCTTCAACACTTGTCCTCTCCCCTTGCTCTATCTTCTGCAATTATGGTGCATTCCTTGGGCTACTTCCATATACAATTTTGAATGGTGATCTACCAGTACTCCTATTTACAGAGTTATTGTAAGCAAACTCTACTTTGGGTAGAATCAAATCCCACCCCTTGGGCTTATCCCCAACTAAACATCTCAGCAAATTTCCCAGACTTCTGTTTACCACTTTTGTTTGGCCGTCAGTCTACGGGTGATGTAGGAATTGGACATGGCTCTAACATTAGCTCCTCATCTGCACCATCATCATGATACTTTGTTAAGTCCACAATGTTGAAAATAGGAGAAATGTGAATTCCATCTCCCAAATCTACTTCATATGCATTTCCTAAGTCATGTTTTTTCAAAATTTTGCAGGGGCCAAATTTCTTCATTTTCAGTTTGTTGTAAGTACTGGCTAGAAATCTTTCTTTTCTTAAGTGTACCATGACTAGATCCCCTACTTGGAACTCCTTATGTCTTCTCCTTTGATCAGCCCTAGCTTTATACTATTGGTTCATCTTGGTAATGTGTGCCTCAACCTCCTCATGTAGACGCTTGATATGTTCAGCAAATTTTTTAGCTTCAGCACTTGTCCTCTCCCCTTGCTCTATCTTCTGCAATTCTAGTGCAGTCCTTGGGCTACTTCCATATACAATTTGGAATAGTGATCTACCACTACTCCTATTTATAGAGTTATTGTAAGAAAAATCTACTTGTGGTAGAATCAAATCCCACCCCTTGGGCTTATCCCCAACTAAACATCTCAGCAAATTGCCCAAACTTCTATTTACCACTTCTATTTTCTTGTCCTTGTTGAGGTGGAAGCTTGTGGTGAAGATGAAGATGGTTGTATATATTTCTTTTGGCATCAAAGTGTGGGACACACTTTTTTATCTACCAAGGGAGTCTGATGCAGGAGCATCTTGCATGGGAAAATTAAATTATTAGGAAAAAAAAAAGTGGAGGAGAGAGAAAGTGACGAAAATAGAAAGAAACTAATAAAAATTTGAAAAATAGGAAAAAAGGAGAAAAGAGGAATTTCTATTTTCAAGGTGCATAGGTGGCGTAAATAGAAAAATAATAAAAATAGTTGTTATGTCATTAATCGAGGTGTGTAGGTGGCAACTTAGAAGTTTGTGGAAAGTTCCTTAAATTATGCATTTAATACTTGTTGTGATCTACAAAAGAAATGTAATTTTCTAATTGGGCCACATGTGGTGCTTAGTTGTATTTAGGTGGAAATTATAGAAGGTTATGGATATTGTAGAAGGTTGTGGAAATTCTAGAATGTTGTGGATAAATCATGCCTTGGGTGGTAAGTGCCTATTTAAGGAAGGTTTATGTTCATTTGTAATCAAGCTCTTCAAATAGAAGCTCTTCAAGTGTAAGCTCTTGTTGTAAAGCTCTTCAAGAAAAGTTCTCTTTTGTTGTAAGCTCTTCTAGTTGGAAGCTCTTAGTGAGGAATCTCTCTTATATTATAAGAGTTTGGAGTTTTTCCATTTGGAGAATATTGTAATGAATTTCAAGTATTAATGGATGCTTTATGAAGAATTTTTTCATCTCTTGTCTCCATCTTGTTGTGATTTTGATTGTGAGTTGGTATTGGTGGTGGTTGACCCTTCATCAGTGGTATCAGAGCATACCTTTGTCAATGGTAGCAGAGCGTACCTTCATCAGTGGTATCATAGCAGAAGTTCCTGAGTGTACAAGCAGATCACTGAAGTATGAGGTAGTTTGTACCAGGACCTTGGTTGGGTGAAGTTTATCAGAGTAGGAGTTCTTGAGCATGTAGATAGATCGCCGAATGTGAGGCAGTTTGCACCAGGACCTTGAGTTGGGTGAAGTTTCTCAAGAAGTTCTTGATTGTGTAGACAGATCGCCGACTGTGAGGTAGTTTGTACAAGGTTCTTGTGTTGCCCGAGATTTGTCTTCTAAAGACTTGATTATGGAGAAGAGAAAGAAGAAGAAGACTTTTGTGATTGGATGGATTCTAAGGATTCCTCGACTTGAGAAAATTAGAGCAAGAAATCAAGGGGCATTGCTAGTTGATTTGCAGAAGCAAGTGAATGAATTAGAAGCTGAGTTGCAGAAACGAAGAGCACATTACCAAAAAAGGGATGTTGATAATTCCTTGGATGCGAAAAAGAAAGAAGATCCAGTGGAGTATCAGACATGTGGTACAAAAGAAAAGCAAGAGGATATTTGTGAACTTGAAGCAAATGAAGATGATTTGAAGACTAAAACAATGGAGGAAGAGTATAGTGCCTTCATTGGAGATCAAGCAAGTGAAGTAGTTACATGCATTTTTGATGACATGAAAGAGGCAAGAAAAGATGATTATGTCAAAGAGGTAAATATCTATGAATTATATGATGCTGAATTTGAGATGAGTTTAAATGATATTGATGATGGTTTGCATGAGAATCTTGTTAGTGATGTGTGGCATGCAAAGGAAGATTGGTATGGTGTTGCTGGGTTTATTATAGGTGTGATTAATTCAACAAGATTGAAGGAGGATGAGATTTATACTTGGACAAAGTTCATTGCAAAGGAGAAATTGCAGCAACAAACACTTGTTCCGACTAGGTGTTGGAAAAGAAGAAAGAAGGAAATATATCGGCACTGGATACTTGTTCCAGCTATGTATTGGAGGAAGAGAAAAAAATGTCAACGGTGGCTACTTCATTTTGTGAATCCATATTCACAAAATTTTTCCTACCATGGGAGTCGGATGTAGGAGCATCATGCATCAGAAAAAAAATGTGGAAGATTTGCATGTTGGTTTTCTTGTCCTTGTTGACGTGGAAGCTTGTGGTCAAGATGAAGATGGTTGTATATCTTTCTTTTGGCATCAAAATGTGGGACACACTTTTCTATTTACTAGGGGAGTCTAATGCAGGAGCATCTTGCATGGGAAAATTAAATTATTAGGAAAAAAAAATAAATTGTGGAGGAGAGAGAAAGTAACGAAAATAGAAAGAAACTAATAAAAAATTGAAAAATAGGAAAAAAGGAGAAAAGAGGAATTTCTATTTTCAAGGTGCATAGGTGGCATAAATAGAAAAATAATAAAAATAGTTATTATTTCATTAATCAAGGTGTGTAGGTGGCAACTTAGAAGTTTTTGGAAAGTTCCTTAAATTATGCATTTAATATTTGTTGTGATCTACAAAAGAAATGTAATTTTCTAATTGGGCCACATGGTGGTGCTTAGTTGTATTTAGGTGGAAATTCTAGAAGGTTGTGGATATTGTAGAAGGTTGTGGAAATTCTAGAATGTTGTGGATAAATCATGCCTTGGGTGGTAAGTGCCTATTTAAGGAAGGCTTATTTTCATTTGTAATCAAGCTCTTCAAATAGAAGCTCTTCAAGTGTAAGCTCTTGTAGTGAAGCTCTTCAAGACAAGCTCTCTTTTGTTGTAAGCTCTTCTAGTTGGAAGCTCTTAGTGAGGAATCTCTCTTATATTATAAGAGTTTGGAGTTTTTTCATTTGGAGAATATTGTAATGAATTTCAAGTATTAATGGATGCTTTATGAAGCATTTTGTCATCTCTTGTCTCCATCTTGTTGTGATTTTGATTGTGAGTTGGTAAGGGTGGTGTGCTACCTTCATCATTATGTTGTTTCACATTGCAAATATTTTTGCCCAATTTTCTTTTATCCCCTTCCAAATTACCTTCAACATATAACATTTTTTCCCTTCATTTGGGTCCACACCTCCCATATCTACAAGTATATGCTTCCCCACTTTGGATTTTTGTACATCCAACATATAAGAATTCCAATTTGTTGGAAGATTTAACAATTTTGAGTTTATTGGAACCTTGTTCAAATCTTTTTCTTCTCCATCTTGCATTTCCACAAATTCTTTCTTTTTGTTTTTGTGATTGGATTTTGGGAGGTGATACTTGTAACGAAATCTTTAGCTTCTTCTAACATTTGGACCTAGTACCTTCTTGTTTTTTCATATTTTCATTCTCTCTTTTGGTACTTATTCAGTTCAACAACTCATAGTGGAAATCCAAAACTAGAAGTGTACTTTTGTCCTTGTTTCCTTGCCAATTTCCTTAACAACAAATCTTTAACCATAAATAGTGAAATTTTATGTTTTAAAATTACCAATAGTTGGTTATCTTCATCACTATGTCATCCTAAAACTAAATATAACTAAAAAATACCATAGAGCCAACTTTCTCATAAAATTTGGGGGCACTCTAGGATTAGCTTTAGTTATATCTTAAACTTGTATAATCAATTCATCTAAAATTCTTAATTAGTTCAAGGTATAGGGTTTCATTTATTAATATATTTTTGTTTTTCTTAATTTTCACCAAAAAGGAAAGCTTAGAGTGATATGAATGTAGGATTTAGTGAGAAGCAACGTTGGCAAATCTTTGAAATTTGATTTCAACATGGAGAGGTATAGTTTCAATAACTATACATGAGAATTTATCATAGATGTGAACAAGAGTAAGAATAAAAAAGTTTAGATTGTGTAGTAGTACTTGAGGAGCTAAGAGATCAAATACTTTGATGGTAAAGTGTTAGAATATATAGTCCATTGATATAAATGAGGGGGTTTGGGAGGGGGGGTGGTGAATCAATTATCCAACTATTATCACAATTATCAACCTTAAAAAAACTTAACCATATGAGAAATATAAACTAAAACCACAAAAAGATACTCATACACAATAACATTAGAAATATTAACTAGGGAAACCCTTGATCAAAGGGAAAACCCCGATGGGGATGGTACCCACAAGATGATGTACTAATATAAATATTCCTTGTTAGAGGATTAACCCTATTAGGAGTCTATAAATACATTCAATACATATGAGTCCATGTTAGGAGACTTTGAATCCCTGTTAGGAGATTCAAACCCTATTAGGATTTGTGGAAGACAACTAGACCCATTGCCCAAACAACTTCAAGGGAAAGACCAATTAACCCACTATCCAAATGATCTCTATATTATTCTTGTAGACTAATAGAAATGAAATGTACTTCCTTCCTCTATCTTTATCCTTTCAACTAGACATCTTCTCTTTCTGGTCTTGTAACCAGATCACAACACTCACATCTAATAATCCCTTAGATTTCTTACATGCATTCAATAAGCACTGTGCTCCTTTTTGCACTTTTCACTTCATACAACAATCACACCACTTTACAAACAAGGAAAACATCTTTCCTTTATACTACATCTTCATAATAATTTCTTGAGTAAGCCTTGAGGCTTTCCAATTAATTATAATAAGATAATTAATTAATTACAATTACAATAGCACTGTCAACTCATAATCTATACAAAACTTCCCACATGCAATACTAGGGCTTGTGCACTAATTGACATCACCAATGAACTGTCATCTATCACTGTCTAATTGTGCATCTTCTCATTGCATCTCAGATGTAAGATATCAAAAAATCATTAGGAACTGCTTTCCCAATCCTTTGTATCTAAACAACTCTTTGTAAATTAGGTACAATTTTTTCACATCTTCAACTTAGACTCTATGCACTTGACCACATCATTAGGACACTATGCCAAACATGTCCATAATTGTGCATCACTAGAAAATCAAACCATTGTCTGTGCCATTAAGATCTATGTCTACTACTCAGCTAGTCTTTATAGAAACCATGCTATGTTGACATCAATGACAAACATAATCATGAATGCAACATGTCAATCATCTCCATGCTTAGAATACGCCCCCAAAGTAGTATCATCAGTATTCATGCTAACAATCTCCCCCTTTGGCATTGATGGAAACATAGATGAAAAACCATCAAAGTTCCAAGAATACCAAACAATGTTTTGTTGTTGCTACTAACCAACATCAGTTGTCCACATGTTAAAATTTTTTTAGTACAATAGGTGTATTGGAGTTTCTTTTTGTAAGGAACATACTAGGCTGGTCTAGACCTAATACGAGAAAGAATAAGACAAGGAGAAGCCTAAGAATCAACTAAATCCTATACTCAGTAGGTTTAAATCTTAGCTTTGGGCCAACTTCAATATAATCACTAGGACTCCCTTCACTTTAGGCTCTGCAAGGCCAAGGTGGGCACACCTTGGGAATTATGAAGATGATTGATGATTTGGATTTTCTCTTTAGACACTTGCACACTAATATTTTTCTCTTCAAAACTATCCCCTATAGTAGAAAGTGGTCAATGTTCTTTTATGATTTTATTATAAAATTTCTGCTCATAGCAGCTACCTATAACCAAAGAGAAAGTTAGTGCAAATAAGTAATGAACAACAATTTTAGTTCTTCATTACATAAAATGGTAAATTGATTGTTTGATTGTTATATGTGTTCAACAACTATATGAATAATCAACTTGCAACTAAAATTAAATGACCAGTGTCTTATCCATTGTTACATAGAGTCAATACTAGCAACTTAGACCTATTTGGTCAACTTGTAATTAAATTTTTGAATAGTGATTTCTGAATTTCATTCATACCATATCCTTCTCATAAACCCTAAATCCTATCACTTATAGAAAGTAAAGACTTAATTCTTTGAATCAATAGAAATCAATAAAAGACATACAATTTATCTAAATTGTATTTAACTAAAAGAACATTGTTCACTTTAATCTCAAGATCACAGATATATAAGGAAGGAGAAAAAATTTGAAGACACAGATATGCAAGATTTCCTTTGAAAATGAATACAATATTGATAAAACTCGTGGTACAACTTAGAACTTGAAAACTAATACTTGGTATTCATTGTATTCTCAAGTATACAACACTGATTACATTCATATATCTAAAAAAACTTGGACAGACTATAAAAATACATAAAACAAGAAAATTCTAGAGACTTCTAACCTCTACTCCACATCTTGGGAAACCTTATATAGAGGATTGCAACAAGCTTCAAATGGGAGGGAAGGTGTCAAAAAAACTAACCAATAAAAAACAAGAGGCAAAACCTCTGAAAGATTATATTAAAACATTCCTTTGTAGTTGGAAAGTAGATAAGAAAGTGGGTGCAAAAAGTAGATGACATTTATGGAAGAAATCTTTACTTTAGCTCTTTTATCCTCTTCCATCTCCTTCTATCTTCTCATAGTAGCACTTTTTTTGAACTTTATGTCTAATATTACTTCCCATATGGCCACATCTGTGTCTATCTCAGGCCAAGCAACATCCCTAATTCCTCTATATATTTATTCCACTTGGAATCAGTAATAGCCTTTACTTCTCCTAAGACTTTACCCATTTCTGATTCTATCCTAAAAAGAAAATCAATCAAATCATAGAGAATATTTACATCTGTCTCATTGTTGCAATAGGCTACAAACCTTGAATGTCTCAAAATATCTTCAAAAGAAGAAGATCATTCCTGCCATTCCTTGAAAATTCCATTACTATCTATAATACTTGGAATAAAATTTGGAATCTTGATAGCAACTATTTTCATTTTTTCTTGGATTAGTTGCATCTTTCCTGTGAAAAAGCCATGTAACTCCCTCACCCTATTTATCATTTTTCTAGTATTAATGATTACCACCTTGGGTAATTCCTTTTCCTAGGGTAGCAGAGGGACCAGATTATCAAAAAATTGGGCATAAGGCCCCCAAGTTGTGAGTAGAGGGGATAGAAGGTCTAATACCTCTGAGCACTTGTATTTAGCTCCTTGCAGGCTAATGTAGTTGCTGTGAAAAATTTGTGAAACAACCTATAAGGTACCAATTTTGTGCATAAGGAAATTCTGAATTGTCTTAATTTCCACTTCCTTAGCACCATCTCACTCATCAATATCCATGTGTTGGGCTTCTCTCACAACTACAGTGTTAGCTTCAATTTGAGCTTCATGGTTCTTTACCTCTATAAAAAGTCTAGTCACAACCCTTAGGCTCCTTATTTCATCCTCCATGTCAACTATCTTCTTTTCTAGGACATGAGTCCTCTTCAACTCCTCCTCATATTCCTATCTAGCATCAATGGATATGCTATAAGTTGCATCCAACTACTCCTACAATTCATCTATCTTGCTCTTCCCTATTAATGATGTTGTATTTACTAGGTTGTGGACTTGGTCATTGGATACAGTGGAGACATTCCAAAAAATTGCATTTCCCTAGGGGGACTACTTTATCTCCATGAGAGTAGGCTTATTATCATCTGTAGCCATGCTCCATATTGTCATTGTCTTATTGTCTATGTTAAAACCAGATCCTTGTAGCTCACCAGTGACATTAGTCTCTTCAAAAGATACAATTATTTCTTACTTTTTGATTTGGTCTGACATAAAAGAGGAACTAAGTTCCCAACAAGGAAAAAGCAACATTCCACTTCTCATTGCTAATGCTCTTTCTTTCTCAATTGTGAGATTCTCACTATTTGGATTATACTCCTACAACCTTTGCACTAATTCTAAAATTTTCTCAGGTGAATATCCAGGTTGTAACTGTACGATGAGTTCATTTTGTTTCACCTTATAAAGAAATGACTTAAATTCATCAAAATTTACAAATTAGTCATCCTTTTTGAATTCCTCTGCCTAAATTATTCTTTTATCCAACATCTAAATCTATGATTCAATCACGTTGGTGATCTTTTTATGCTCTTCTGCTTGTTTGATTAAAAAATTGTTTCTGATGGTGTCGAAGAACTTTGATCCCTAAGGAATAATTTGCAATGCCTTCCCTCTAATCTTGTTAGGGTTCTGAATCATCTTTTGCTTCTTCTTTCCTTTATCCCATGAAGATCTTAGTGGTTGATCATCATCAACCTCTATAGTTATAACATCCTCCTACTGAGGAGATTGGGGTTCTACTCTATCTCTAAAGTTTGTAGGTACTTGTGCCATTAATTCATAAAAGTTGTCCAAGCACCTATTATACCTATCAAGATATGGTACATCATGGTGAAAACCCTTGAATGATGGGTCTTCTACCCTCATGGCTTTTTCTATCTTTATTATCTTATGCCATTTCTGAGTCCTATCCCTATACACCTCTATTTGCAATTAGTTCATGATGCAATCTTCTTCCCAGATTGGTTTATTGCTAGGAAGAGTGTACTTATTTGTTTAAGAGCATTCCTCACCAAATCATTTGGATCATAGGTTATAGCTAGGGCAAAGGGAAGTTTAAATTCAGCCAAACATTGATCTATCTCTTCTACAACATCCTTCCCCATCAAAAAATCACCTATCTTTGTATTTCTAGCTACAAAAGAGCCTTTCCTGACATTAGGGTCTAATAATATTTGTTTATCATTAGGAATTACCAGAAAAATTCCAACTGGTCTAATCTCTGAAGCACATATCTAGGTAATACATGGGGAGGCTAAGGCCATCCAAAAATGCTTATAATTGAAAAATTCTCAAATAAAAACAAACTAGCCCAGTCATGGCTAAGTACCTTATCCCCATTTGGGCAAGTAGAAGGTCTAATTAACATCCTTACTCCCCTAGGTATTCTCTCATTTATTTCCACTAACATATTCATGATTGGGAAGAAAAAAACATTATAAAAGCAATAGTACAAGCATAAGGATAAAACCTTTGCTAGAAGTGAGTCCACATTTGCATAGGTAGGGTTTCGCCATTCTTGTTAGTGGCCTCGATAAAATCTAGACTAATATGCCCTATATTCTTAAAAAGGAAAATGTGCATCAACAATGAATAATGGAAAAACCTAAAGTTTCCCATTTCTCCCTTCTAAGCTGCCTCAATTTCTTCATGCATCCTTTTGATAATGTGCTCCATAAAGTCATAACAAAAATTATGATTTGGATCCTTGATATCCAATGCCATGATATATATATATATATATATATATATATATATATATATATATATATATATATATATATATATATATATATATATATATATATATATATATATATATATAGCTCGGGGCACTCATAGTACCATCAACTCCCACCACCTTTTCAATCCTATGGATGGTATAGCTGAAATATTTGTAGAGCTCCATTGGCATAAGTTCCCCTACCTTCTTAGGAAATTCTTCCTTTTCCTTATTTGTTTTGGGAATGTGCCTCCTCATGATAGTTCTAGTGAAGAAACTTTTGGAATTCTTGAAAGTCTCATTCATTTTTTCTTTCTCAATTTTCTTTGTAAGAGGTCCTCTTAGATCAAAGGCTTTAACAAAAATTTCCATATCCAATATGCACAGGATACGCATATCCTTTCTATAGAAGGCCTTGGTTGTTGGATTGTAAGATTTGATTGATGTCTTCATAAGGTCAACATCAACTATCACCTCTAGCACTATCAACTTTACCATGTTTCTAATCCATGAGTTATAGATTGGTGATTTTTCATACCTATTCTAATAAAAATACTAGAATAATTCATTCCCATTGGTCTCAAGTACAATGGCATCCCTGCAAAAGGAGTATACATCTTTGAAGACATGGGAATTCAAAGTTTGAATGTGAGAAGACCCTGGGCAAAAATACACCCACTCTTCTGCATATAAAGTTTCCAATTTTGGCTTTGCATGCTTTGTGATCTATAAAGATTCTTCCACATCAATTTGAGCTATCATATTTCCCTCTTCCTATGCCATGATATTTGCAATTGAAAATTTTGGAACAATATCTATCAATATTAGCTTTAAGAATATTGAAATACTCTGCAAATTCTTGATGCTCCAACTATTATCTCTGAAGCTATGCAAAATACTGTAACTCATGAATCCATTATATCAACCTATTAATGGAGAGAATGCAATAGAGGGGCATTCATGTCTCTTAATGTCAATGTGTGTAAGAAATATCAAAAACTACAAAAGTGCAAAGCAATGACATGTACAACTAGCCTTTCAATCCTTTCATGCACTTTTGATAGGACATAACCTTTAAAGTCATAATGAAACCTCTAATAGTCATTTCTTACTTAACATTTCATCCTCGTGACCTGGCAACTATAGAATTTCACATCTTTCCACTACTTCACAGTCTATCCTTTATTGCTAGCCACTAACTACATGACTAAGCATCAATAGGTTTTGACCCTTTAATTAAACTTAATTGCATGATCACACCATTCTACTAATAGTTACACTTTCTACCTATGACCATGTGAAAACCCTTGGTAAATCATTAAGTCATAGCTTCACACACCGCTATGCATTTTAGACCTTTGCTACTATGACTGAGTGATCAGCACATTATGCTTTGAGTTTGACTATATCACATGGTCATTGTCTAATTACTTTTTATATTTACTAACCGTGTGACCTTGCAATCAAGTCCTTCTTAACCGTTCTCGCTAGTTCACTGACTTAGCAACCCTTATCCATTCTGATGGTGTGACTGGGTGAAGAAGTATTTTATACACTTTAATAATAATGATTGCTGAGTTGTAGTTCAATTCTCTGACTATTTAGCTAACATCACAACTGCACAATTTAGCATCTTCTTAATCCTTTTACTTGGTCATAGTCAAAGAACTAAATACTTAACCATACTATGTGACTATGCAAACAAACAATACCTATGAAAATGATCTAGCCTACCACGTGTCAACCTTTGATTGATCTAACTTTTCTTTGTACCATGGGTCCATCATGCCAAATGGTGGGTAGCTACATCATCATGTTCTTAACCCATTATTATTTATTACCTCCTATGAACATGTGATCAACAACATCTCGTCACTTCACCATGCAAACCCAAGGTCAACCTAAACCTCATGCGATCATGTGAATAAATTTTTTTATAAGCTTCTAAGCATTTTTGCATAGTTGCAGAAAAACATAGACCTTTGATATCTAAGTGTCTTATCGTGTGACCTAAGTAATCACTTAGTCACTGCCAAAACTTGACATAACCATTTACTTAGGTGACCACATGATCAATTCCATCACCAACTATTTCGATCAGTCACGATTTGAGAAGAGCCTAAGTGCCTATTTGCCATGACTCAATAATCAAAGGAAAATAATTGCTTCACTGGGTCATGTTGTTTGATGAAGAGCCTTGACCTTGTAACTAACCATAGTCACTTGGTCATACACTTAAGATTTGATGAGTTCTTATAAGAAAAAAAGAGGTTAGCATAAAGCACCAACCTTAGAGGTATTTTTGAAAATTAAAAATTGAAGAGTACGAGGTTAAAAACAAGAGTGGCTAGGGTAAAGCATTTTCATGAAAATTTTAGGGAAACCCTAAATGCTTGGCACAAATAAGACTTATCAACATGAGGTTTTCACCAGAGGATGAAAACATGCTATAATCAATCCCAACTACTCAACAATTAAGAACACTTTCATAACAAAATTTGGACAATAAGCGTAGTAAAAATGAGGGCTAACAAGTTGCATACTCTTGCTTCATAGGCATCAATTGTTTACTTCACACTAAACAATTCTCAATACATCAAGTGAAAAATTGTGCTTCCTTCCATGAATCTTTCTAAATCTCTCTAAAGATATATCTCTCCCTTATGCATATTCTCTCCCCTATACTTAGGAGTTCTTTTCTCCCCCATACCTTAGGAGATGTTTTTCATGCATACTCTCCCCCATTGACATCAATGTCAAAGGCCTCAATCTCAAAGTTTACAATAATACCAATTGTTACATACCAATTTCTAATATGCTACTCCAAGTCTTCAACTAGCTTGAGTGTCCAAAGACACTATTCAAAACCAAATACCAAGAGTCCCTAATAACTCTTCTTCTCACAAATACTCCCCCATATAGGAAGTGTCAACATTTAGTCTAGGATAACAATAGTGCTCTCTATCACTAGACCAATGCACTCTTTACATCATCTACTCAGAAGTAGGTAGGGGCATAACGCCAAGCATACCTCTCAAGTACTCAAATGTATCTTTAGGAAAAGGTCTCGTAAAGATATCTATAATATGATCTTTAGTACTCACATACTCCAATCTGATTTCTTTTTTTTCTTCTTTCTCTCTTAGCACAGATACTTAATAGATATATTCTTACTCTTAGAATGCAATACAAGATTCTTAAACATACTCACTATACTTGTGTTATCACAATAAATGATAATAGGTTCTTCAAACTCAATTTTGATATCCTTCAACATCTACTTCATCCACATAACTTGATTACAATTATTTGCTGCTGCAACATACTCTTCCTTAGCTATACTTTGAGAAATGCAATCTTGCTTCTTGCTTAGTGAAGAAACCAATCTTCCTACAAGAAATAATTCTCCACCACTAGTGCTCTTTCTATCATCCATACTACCTACCCAATCCACATCAGTATATGTACATAGAGTCAAATCACTTGATCTATCATAACAAATTCTACAGTCAGATGTTCCTTTCAAATATCTAAATATTCTCTTCACTACTGCAAAATGATATTCCTTATGATCAGCTTGAAATCTAGCTACAATCCCAACTGCATTTTCTATATCTGGTCTAGTGTGAGTGAGATACTACAAACCTCCAATCATGGATCTATACATCTTCTTCTCTACTACAGGTGTCTCATTTTTGTTGGATAAATTGTGACCAATTATCATAGGTGTACCAATAGGTTTACAACTTTCTAAACCAAACCTTTTCAATAAGTCATTTAGGTACTTAACTTGTGAAATAAAAATACCATCACTATTCTGTACAATTTGCAATCATAGGAAAAACTTCATTTCTCTTATCATGCTTATTTCAAACTCACTCTTCATCTCTTCATAAAACTTATCAATTGCTTCATCATTACCTCCAAAAATGATGTCATCAAAAAATATTACTATTATCAGCAGACCATTCTCAACTTCTTTCAAATACAAGTTACTATTTGTCATACCTTGAGGAAATCCAAGCTTTGACAAATAATTATCCAACATTGCATACCAGGTTCTAGGTGCTTGCTTCAAACCATATAGAGTTTTCTTTAGTTTTCATACCATGTTTTTCTCTTCTGATAAAAGAAAACGTCTAGGCTGCCCAATATATACCTCTTCTTCAAGTTCTCCATTTAGAAAAGTTAATTTAACATCCATCTGATAAACCTTGAACTTCTTATTTACTGCATAAGACAAGAACATCCTTACTGCTTCCATTCTAGCTACTGGTGTCTATGTCTCCTCATAGTCTATGCTTGCTTGCTATGAATATCCCTTACATAAAAGTCTAGCCTTATTCCTCACAACTTTGCCTTGCCCATTCATCTTGTTTCTAAATACCTATTTGGTTCCTATCATATTGTTGTCTTTAGGTCTAGGAACTAATTCCCATGTATTATTCTTCACAATATGATCTAATTCTTCCTTCATTGCTTGAATCCAAAGATCATCTTTACATTCTTCATTTGTGCTCTTAGGTTCAAATTGAGATATCAAACATATCTCCTCATTTACTCTGTTTCTTGTCATCACACCTTTTGTCTTTGCTTCCAATTATCTTCCTAGGAGGATGATTCTTTGGTAGATTCCTACTAGGGGTAGGAGTTGAATCTCAAATTTAATCTCTTCTTTAGGTTTAGATCTTTTCTCTCCTCTTTGCTCAACATCATTCTGTAAATCATTGTTAGTCTCAAAGAAAAGTTTAGCATTTTGTCTAACAATTCTAGAATTATCTTCTTCTTCATCTATATTATAATCTACCATCTTTTCCTTAGTTCCAAACTTTTTATCAATCCTTACATTTGCGCATTCAACTATTGTGTTAGTTCTATAGTTAAAACATCTACATGCCTTGCTTTTCAATGAATAACCAAGAGATGTGCCTTCATCACTTCTTGGATCAAACTTACCAATGTCATCATCTCTCTTAATATAACATTTGCTCCCAAATATTATGAAATACTTAACTAATAGTGAATGACCAAACCATAGTTCATAAGGTGTCTTGTTCATGCCTTTTTTGATATGTACTCCATTTAGAGTTTATATTGTTGTATTGACTACTTTTCTCCAAAATGTCTTAGAAACATCATTCTTAAACAACATCGCTCTTCCTACTTCTGCTATTGACTTATTCCTTCTTTTAGCAATCCCATTTTGCTCAAGTGTTCTCGATGAAGATAGTTGTCTTTTTATTCCATTCTCTTCACAAAATATGTTAAGATCTCTAGAGGTGAATTCTCATCCTATATTAGATCTCAAACACTTTATCTTAATATTAGATTCATTCTCAACTCTATTCTTAAATATCTTAAACTTCTCAAAAGCTTCAAATTTCTCTTTAAGAAATGCTACCCATATCATTCTAGTGAAATCATCAACAAAAATCATAAAATATCTTTCACCATAGAATTCTCTTATTCTAGAAGGACCACTCAGATCTGTGTGAGCGATCTCCTGATTCTCTATAGTAGTGAACTTCTTGCTAGGAAATGATACTTTCTTCTATTTAGCCAAAATACATTCTTTACACACAACATTAGTAGGCTTTGTAATCTTAGGCAAGTCTTTGACTAAAAATGTGCTACTAACCTTCACAATATTATCAAACTTTATGTGACAAAATATTCTATGCCACAACCAACTATTGTCCACTTTAGCTACCAAACATGTCATTTAAGTAGGAATCAACTAAAATACATTACCTTTAGATCTTATACCTGTTCCAATTAGCTTACCATCTCTATCTTTGATAATGCAGGTCTTCTTAGTGAATTGCAACTGATAACTCTTGTCAACCAATTGTCCAACCCTCAACAAGTTATGCTTTAATCCATTAAAAAGTTAAACATCATCAGTGTTTGTTTTACCATCAAGAGTAATGGATCCAATTCCTATTGTATGATAGGTTGCATTGTTACCAACTCTAATAATACCTCCATCATGTTTCTTGAACTTAAAAAATTTATTCATATCACCAGTCGTATGATGTGAACAACCACTATCAATTATCCAATTAGATTTCTTTTCCACTTGGGAAATTAGAGCTCTTTCTTCTCTAATTTCTCTATCAAGATCATCTTCCTTTATAGCCATAGATCCCAATTCATCATCACTTTCACTTTGACCTTTCCCATCAGATTCTTCATCTTCATTTGCATATAAACAATTTCTATCTCTATCTCTTCTAGGCTTAAACTTTCCCTTGTATTTTTTCTCTCTTTAAGTACATTTAGATCCATAATGACCAAATTCATGACAAGTCCAACATTTAAATATTTTCTTACCATATTTTTCTCTTCTCACAAGAAGGGCTATTCCTTCCTCAATCTTCTTATCTTCATCAGATCTACTATGCCTAGAAAAATATCCTTGAATGCGTGCACTCCTTGTCAGATTAGGTTGACTGTTCAGGGCACTGAAGGCTATTTCAACTCTTTCTAGATCTCCAGACTATCTCAGATCTACTTCTATAGATTCTAATCTTCCAATAAATGTTTCCTCTGTGAAATCTTTAGTGCAGGGCATTACTAGCTAAATCATCTAAGCTACTTGCTTGAATGGCGGTGTCAAAATTTTCAAGATCTTCCATATTACTTCATCTTCTTCCTTGGTTCCACCATGAAATTGAATTCTTACAACAATTTTTGATATTCTATGAATATAACTTCTTACAAATTCATCTTCCATCACCTTAGCATCTTGAAATGCACATATCTAATTCTGCAATCTCATTCTCTTTGCATGTGTCTCACCTTCAAAAGTAGATTCTAATGCTTTCCAAATTTCATAAGATGTTTCAAGTGACTTTACCTAACTACATTTATTCTTTGGAAGAGCTGATAGTAGAGCTTCTCTTGCTCTCATGTTACACATGAATAAATATCTTTCATCTTCATTGCATCCTTCAAGCTTTTTTAATTCAATGATTTTCTTCTTACTCTTTGTCAAGATCCAATATCCTGGACCCATGCACAATAAGTGAGTCTTCATCTTCTCCTTCCAACTATCATAGTTGGCCCCATCAAATCTAGGACTATCCTTTTGTAAAAGATTCGCCATTGATCTCCAAAATCTATTAAGCTTATCTTTCAAGGACCTAATGCTCTAATACCAATTGTTACAATATATAGTCCACTGATATAACTAGGGGAGGTGAATTAGTTATCCAAATATTATCATAATTATCAACCTTTAAAAAACTTAACCATATGAGCAATATAAAATGAAACCACAATAAGATAATCATACACAATATCACTAGATATGTTAACTAGGGAATCCCTTGATCAGAGGGAAAATTCCAGTGGGGATGGTACCCAGAAGATGATGTACTAATATACATATTCCTTGTTAGAGGATGGACCCTATTAGGAGTCTATGGATACATTCAGTACATATGAGTCCCTGTTAGGAGACTTTGAATCCATGTTAGGAGATTCCAAACCTATTAGGAGTTGTGCCAACCCTATTAGGAGTTATGAAAGATAGTTGGACCCATTGCCCAAATAGCTTCAAGGGAAAAACTAATGAACCCATTGTCCAAATGATATTTGTATCATTCCTTGTAGAATAATACAAATGAAATGTACTTCCTTCTTCTATGTCTATCCTTGTTAGAAATAGTAGTTCACCAGTATAAATGAGGTGGGGGGGGGGGGGGGTGTGGGGTTGAATTTTTTATGCAGCAATCTAATTTATTAAACTTCTTAAACAATTCTTAATCATTCAACCATAGCAAACAACAACCATAAAGAAATGTGCAGAGCCCCAGTGGGAATGATGTCCACAAGATAATGTACTAATCTTAATATTCCTTTTTAGAGGATGGACCCTATTAGGAGTCTATTACAATGCTTAGTACAAAGAGTCCCTATTAGGAGACTTTGAATCTCTGTTAGGAGATTCCAACCCTGTTAGGAGTTGTAGAAGGTAGCTAAACCCACTATCCAAATAGCTTTAGGATCAGATCAACGAACCCATTGTCCAATTGACCTTGATACTATTCCTTTTAAAATAATAGATGTGTGATAGTCTTTTGCTTCTTCCTCTATCCAACATGTTAGACTACTTCACCTTCAGATCATGCAGTCAGATCTAGAACTATGTATCCATTGACAATAACCCTTGAGGTCACTTACACACATTAGCAGATTGCTCTACTCCTCTACTTCACAATTTACAAGTCTTCTTTGCTTCTTGATCTCAATGATGATAATTAAAACTTGGAAAAAATCTTTCCTTTATACCATGCTCAATATTTATTCATTGAGTCATCTCCATACTTTATTATAAGTTAACTAAATGAAATACATATCGATTAACTGTTGTCAGCCCATAGTTATATAAAAACTTTCACACATGTGACTTATGTACCAACACACTCATTGACATCATTAGTAGTTAGTGTATTACCTCTAGTTAACTATTCAACCCTTCATTCCAAACACAATGTGCTATATCAATCATACAATAGAAACTATTTTCTCAAGGCTCTGTTTCCCTGCAGTTCTTTGTAAATCATTAATATCTTTTGTACTTTGTCAATTCAAGTTCTATGCACTTGCCCATATGTCAAATACATGTTGTAGTATATGCTGGTGACTACACATAGGCAGATACACAATGTGATGTCTTAAATGCATAAATATTAGTCTACTGCTTTGTCAGTGTTTTGCAAACTTATTACTATGTTGTCATCAATGAAAAATACAGTCATAACACTATTCTGTAATGCTCCCCCATAGCATCAACATTCATGCTAACAATCTCCCCCTTTGGCATTGATGGCAACATAGATGAAAAACATCTAGTTCCAAAAACACCAACAAGTTTCTTCATCACTCAAATCTTGCTTCATGCAAATCCTTTATTGAAACACTTCTCCCCCATAGTACAAACTCTCTCTAATGTTTTTCATGTCACTCTCTCTCCCCCATTGACATCAATGTCAAAGATAGTACAAAAAATTTAACATTCAACAATCTAACAACACAACCACAAGCCAGTCTATTGCATATAATACTGTAAACAACACAAGTGTCTAAAGAAACTATTGTACACCAATTATCATTCATCAAGAGTCCTTGTTGACTCTGTTCATCATAGATACTCCCCCATAGAGGAAGCATCATCATTTAGTCTAGTCTAACAATGGTGCTATGTACCCTAGATTGATGCACTTTTTCATCTTCTACTCTGATCTAGGTAGGGGCATAACCCCAAGCATACCTCATAGGTACTCAAATGTATCTTTTGGTAAGGATTTTTTGAAAATGTCTGCAATCTATTCCTTAGTGTTAATGTACTCCAGTTTGATTTCTTTCTCTATGACTTTCTCTTTTAGAACATGATACTTTATTGCTATGTGCTTAGTTTTGGAGTGCAAAATAGGATTCTTAGACATATTAACAATACTTGTGTTATCATAGTGAATGATAATAGGTTCTATGAATGTAGTTTAATATCCTTCATCATCTACTTCATCCATATGACTTGATTATAGTTGTTTTCTACTGCAACATATTCTACTTCTGCAGTACTCTAAATCTTGCTTCTTACTAAGCCAAGGAAAAATGCTCCTTCACTAGTGCTTTTTCTATCATCCCTTTGTCCTAATCAATCAACATTGGTATAAGTACAAAGAGTAAAGTCATTACTTTTGTCATACCAAATGTCATAATCTAATGTCCCTTTTAGATATCTGAATATCCTCTTTACTGTTGCATAGTGATATTCTTTAGGATCAACTTGAAATCTTGCCACCATTCTAACTACATTAGCTATATCTAGTCTACTATGAGTTAGATATTGCAATCCTCCAATCATGGATATGTACTTCTTTTGTTCAATAGTAGGGGTTTCATCTTTGCTTGATAACTTATGACTAGTTACCATAGGAGTTCCAACAAGTTTACAATTTTCTAAACCAAATCTTTTCAGAAAATATTTTAAGTACTTGGCCTGAGAGATAAAGATACCTTCTTTGTTCTAAAAAAATTATAGTCCTAAGAAGAATTTCATTTCTCCTATCATGCTCATCTCAAACTCATTCTTCATGTCTTCTGATAATTTGTTATTGGCTTCATCATTTCGACCAAAAATGATGTCATCAACAAATATAATGATTATTAGCAAATCATCTCCTATTTTATTCAAGTACAAGTTACTATCTATTGTTCCTTTATCAAATCCAAGCTTTGCTAAGTATTTGTCCAAACTAGCATACCAGGTTCTTGGTGCTTGCTTTAATCCATACAATGCTTTCTATAGTCTACAAACTATTTCCTTCTCTTCTATTAAAGGAAAACCCTCTGGTTGTTCAATGTATACTTCTTCCAATTCTCCATTCAAGAATGTTGACTTAACATCCATATCATATAGCTTAAAATTCTTATTTGCTGCATATGCCAAGAACATTCTAACTACTTCCATCCTTGCTATAGGTGCATATGTTTCTTCATAATCAATTCCTACTTGCTGAGAGTAGCCTTTGCATACAAGTCTTGCTTTGTTTCTTATCACTTCTCCCTGTTCATTCATTTTATTTCTGAATACCCATTTTGTGCCAATCATATTTTTATCCTTAGGTCTAGGAACTAATTCCTACGTGTCATTTTTAATTATTTGTTGGAGTTCTTCCTTCATTGCTTTTATCCAATGATCATCTTTGGTTGCTTCATCTACACCTCTTGGTTCTACTTGAGATATTAGATATAGTTCTTCATTAATTCTGCTCCTTGTCATTACTCCCTTTCCTTTACTTTCTATTATCTGATCAGTAGGATGATTTCTTACCAAGTTCCTATTTGGGTAGGAGTTGCTACTTCAACTCGTATCTCAGGCATTATGCTCTATTTTTCCCTTCCATCTTCAATTTGCAAACTATTCTTCATCACTCCTTGTATCAAACTTACCGATATCATCATCTCTCTTGATGTAACATTTTCTTCCAAATATCTTGAAGTACTTGACAGATGGTGAGTGACCAAACCATAATTCATAGGGTGTTTTGTCTATACCTTTCCTAATATGCACTCTGTTCAGTGTGTATATTGTTGTATTGACTGCTTCTCTCCAAAAAGTCTTTGGTACATCATTCCCAAATAACATAGCTCTTGTTGCTTCAGCAATTGATTTTTTTCTTCTTTCAGCAATCCCATTCTGCTCAGGTGTGAAAATAGTTGTCTTCTAGTGATGCCATGCTCTTCACAATAGATATTGAATTCTCTAGAGGTGAATTTTCCTCCTCTATCTGATCTTAAACTCTTGATTTTGACTCCAGATTCATTCTCAACTTTATTCTTAAATATCTTGAATTTCTCAAATGCCTCTGATTTTTCTTTAAGAAAAGCTACCCACATCATTCTAGTGAAATCATCAACAAAAATCATAAAGTACCTTTCTCCATAGAATCCTCTTGTTCTTGAAGGACCACTCAAATCTGTATGAACCAATTCTAGCTTACGTATATTAGAAAATTTCTTGCTCAAAAATGAGACTCTCTTCTGCTTAGCCAAAATATATTCCTTACAAATAGTATCACTAGGCTTAGTGATCTTAGGTAAATCTCTTACAACAAGTGTATTACTGGCCTTCACAATGTTATCAAAGTTAATATGACAAAATATTCTGTGCTATAACCAACTATTGTCAATCTTTACTACCAAACATGTTATTTTAGTGGAGTTTAATTGAAATACATTACTTCTAGTTTTAGTGCCAGTACCAAGTAGTTCTCCTTCCTTGTTCTTGATAATGCATGTGTTATTACCACACTGTAGTTGGTATCCTTTGTCCATAAGCTATCCAATGCTCAACAAGTTATGCTTCAGTCCATCAACAAAGTAAACATCATCTTTGTATGTTTTACCATCAAGTGTGATAGATCCAATTCCTGTAATACGATAGGCTACATTATTTCCTACTCTGACAATTCCTCCATCATGGCTTCTAAATTTGACAAACTTGCTGATATCACCAATCATGTGATGTGAACAACCATTATCAATGATCTAATCTTTATTTTCAACTTGTGAGATCAACACACTTTCTTTTATGATTTCTCTATCAAGATCATCCTCCTTTATAGCTGCGAACCCGAATTCATCTTCACTCATGTTTTGATCAGATTCATCTTCTTCTTCTTCTTTATTAGCATATAAACAATTTCTAGATCTTCTAGAGTTGAACCTTCCCTTAAACTTTCTTTCTCTTTTAGGACACTTGGATTCATAATGACCATATTTATTACATGTCCAACATTTAAATATATTCTTACCATCTTTTTCTCTTTCCACAAGAAGAGCTTCTCCCTCTTGGATCTTTTCTTCAATGGACTTGCTACTGTTGGCAATGTCTCCTTATGCTTTTGTGTTCCTTGCTAAACCAAGTTTGATGTTTAGTGCAATGAATACTTTCTCAACTTTTTCCAATTCTCTAGATTGTTTTAGATCAATTCTGTAGCTTCCAATGTACCAAGCAATGTCTCTTTGGTGATATTAGTAGTACAGGGTATCATTAGCTAAATCATTTGTGCTACTATCATGAAAGGTGGTGTCAGACTTTTCAAAATCTTCCATATCACTTCATCATCATACTTCTTTCCATCATGAGTTCTAATTCCTACAATAATCTCAGATATTCTCCCAACATAGCTTCTTATAGATTCATCTTCCATCATTCTAGCATCTTGGAATGCACAATACAAATTTTGCAATCTAACCCTTTTTGCATGTGTATCACCCTCATAATTAATTTCTAAAGTTTTCCAAATTTCATGAGATGTTTTGAGTAGTTTTACCTAACTGTACTCACTTTTAGGTAATGCTGATAGTATTGCTTCTCTTGCCCTTATGTTGCACATAAATACTTCTCTTTGTTCCTCGGTACAAGTTTCAAGATTGTCTTCTTCTAGAATATTCTTTGATGTCTTGATTACAAGCCAATATCCTAGACCCATGCACAAGAGATGAGTCTTCATTTTATCCTTCTAGTTGTCATATTTTGTGCCATCGAATCTAGGACTTTCCTTCTAAACAGATTCGCCATGGATCTCCCAAAGTTGTTAAACTTCCCTTCAAGGACCTAAGGCTCTGATACCAATTGTTAGAAATAGTAGTTCACTAGTATAACTAAGGGGGGGAGGGGGGTGAATCAGTTATGCAACAATTTGAAATATTAAACTTCTTAAACAATTCTTAATCATTCAACCAAAGAAAACATCAACCATAAAGAAATGTGCATACACAATTTCACTAGATATGTTGACTAGGGAAACCCTTGATAAGAGGGAAAACCCTGGTGGGAATGATGCCCACAAGATAATGTACTAATATGAATATTTCTTGTTAGAGAATGGACCCTATTAGGAGTCTATTACAATGCTTAGTACAAAGAGTCCCTATTAGGAGATTTTGAATCCCTATTAGGAGATTCCAACCCTATTAGGAGTTGTAGAAGGTAGCTGAACCCACTGTCCAAACAGCTTCAGGATCAAATCAATGAACCCACTATCCAATTGACCTTGGTACTATTCCTTTTAGAATAATAGATGTGTGATAGTCTTTTGCTTCTTCATCTATCTATTATGGCAAACTACTTCACCTTCAGATCATGCAATCATATTTGGAACCATGTATCCATTGATGGTAACCCTTGAGGTCACTTACATGTATTAGCAGATTGCTCTGCTCCTCTACTTCACAATTTGCAAGTCTTCTCTGCTTCTTGATCTCAATGATGATAATTAAAACTTGGAAAACATCTTTCCTTTATACCACACTCAATATTAATTCCTTGAGTTAGCTCCATACTTTATTATAAGTTAATTAAATGAAATAAATATCGATTAAATATTGTCATCCCATAGTTATATACAAACTTTCACACATATGACTTTCATACCTACACACTCGCTAACATCATCAATAGCCTGTGTACTACCTCCAATTAATTGGACAACTCTTCATTCCAAACATAATGTGCTATATTGATCATAAAATAGAAACTATTTTCCCAATGCTTTGTTTCCATGCAGTTCTCTGTAAATCATTAATATCTTCCATGCGCCATTGATTCAGGTTCTACACACTTGCCCATACATCAAATACATGTTGTAGTGTATGTTGGTAACTACATATAGGTAGATACATAATGTGATGTCTTAAATGCATAAATCTCAGTCTATTGCTCTGTTAGTGCTTTGCAAACTTATTACTATGTTGTCATCAATGAAAAATATATTCATAACATTGTTCTGTAATGCTCCCCCATAGCATCAGCATTCATACTAACAATCCTATCAACTGGTCTTCTGCTCCTTCTGATCTTGTAACCAAATCACAACACTTGCATCCAATAATCTTGGATCGCTTACATGTATCCAGTAAGCACTCTGATACTTTTTGAATTGTGCCACTTTATGAACAGTGAAAGCATATTTGCTTTATACCATATCTTCATAATAATTCCTTGAGTCATCCTTGAGGCTTTCTTAATTAATTATAATAAGATAATTAATTAATTACAATTACAATAACACTATCGGCTCACAGTCTATACAAAACTTCACATGTGATATTAGGGCTTGCACACTTACTAACCTCACCAATGGAATGTCCCTTGTCACTGTCTAATAGAACATCTTCTCATTGCATCTCAGATGTAAGATAGTAAACAATCATTAGGAACTAATTCCCCAATACTCTATCTCTGAATTTCTCTTTGTAAATTAGGTACAACTTATGTATGTCTTCGACTTAGACTTTGTACACTTGACCATGTCAGTAGGACACTATGCCAAACATGTCCATAACTGTGCATCACTAGAAAATCAAACCATTGTCCATACCATTAAGATATCTATCTGTTACTCAACCAGTCTTTATAGAAACCATGCTATGTTGACATCAATGACAAACACAATCATGAATGCAAGATGTCAATACTCTCCAGTGCTTGGAATAATCCCCCAAAGTAGTATCATTAGCATTCATGCTAACATAAAGTTGGGCTAACATGTTCTCCTTAAGTGAGCTCAAATACTCCTCGTGGGCACAATTATTTGTAGAAGACCATTATACTATAATAAGATCTCTTGTGTACCATGCTAAATGTACACTTACTATAGATGAACAAATAAATAGCAAGGTGATGAGCTTGGTGATTAAATATTGTATAATGACCTGCCATATGTGAATATCTTTAGTTGGAAAAATGCTAGACTATTGAAATATATATTTCAGATATCAGGTTTTTCATGTACTATCACATTTATACACATTGCAATAAATCAATAATTTCAAGGAAGAACAAGATAATATTGTAATGTATGGAATAAGTAGAACTGTTATGGAATCAATTTAAATAGAATAAATTAGGTTTTACTTTTTCATTATAAATGTTTGAAATAGTATTTCCATGTTGTTGTTAACTTCCTTTAGATTCTACAGTTCCTACATATTTTGACATTAGTAAGACCTTGTTCACATCCATGCAGGGTAACTGAGGAATATTACTAGAATTAATGTTCCTAGGTTTAGACAGTCAACAAGTCATCACCAACATGCCAGTAAAACAAGATAGACACATATTACTGGTTTCCTTTATTCTATTGGAAATTTTTTTATCTTTGATGTTTGGAGAGCTTTCAAAAGACATTATTTGCACCCACTAGGAGGTCATCTAACCAACAACCCACTTGGTCCCTGCCAATCAATGTTCTCCCATGGATATAGTAGATATTATAATAGTGATTGATAGTATAGTGGCTGATGCATGAAAGTTATGTTCAAAATTGTATGGACTTTCATCCATCAGCTCTACCAAATTTGGAAATTACCCTTATTTTTTCATAGTTATTTGTAGCATTGAAAATACATGACATTATCATTTTGACAAGCTTAGAATTTATTTACCATGGGTTCCCTGCCCATTGTTAGATAGAAATATTTATTCTTGTGCTTTTAGTTAAAATTCAACTCCGTAGACTTATTATGGTTGCTTGAAGATATTAATATAATTTCTTTTTTTCTCTTCTATGCATTACATATAATTAATTTTCAAATTCTCAGTAGTAGAATAGTTTTCTTTTCTCCATTTCAAAGAAATTATGGTGAGAAAGAAATGTGGACTATCTTACTATATCAATTGTTCAAATAGTCACGTGAGCTTTTCATCCATTTTTAAATGTTGTGAAGCTATCTATACATTGTAATTTTCTACAAGTTTCCTTAATCAAGAACTAGAAGTATACACTTTCTAGAATCTTCCATTTGTCTCTCTTTGAAGCTTCCCTTTTCCTAGAAGCACTTTTGTATATCATTATACTTAGTAGAAACCTAATACAATAAAGGACATAAAATATATATTTTTTCCACTAAAACCTTTATGTTCTTATTCACAATTACACTCGTACAAAAATATATCTCATACAAAATTATGTGTTCAAAATTTTAAACAATCACCCAACCTTTCTATACTAGTTTAAAAGAAGGATTTTACACTTGTTTCAATCACCCAACCTTCCATCTAAAGGCTAACTATCTACATATCAGATTTGTGGCCTTTAGCCTACTTGTAGACTAAGTCTCTCCTAGTGACTTTTCTCTAAACAAGGATGAGATTGTGGTTTCAAGGCTTCTTAAGATGGAATTCTCTACTAGAACTGCCTCCATTAGGTGCATAAAACTAATCTATTGGTTTGATGACCTCCTATAGACCAAGAATGAATTGTTCCATCCAGGAAATTTGACCCACACTCTTCCCTTGCTGATTACTTTCTCAAACAACACATTCTAATGCTAAATACATAGTCATATTTAGCCTAGGGCATCAAGTTTGAAGTGGCTAGTGGGATTTTCCTATCCCAAGCCTTTTAAGTCTCAAAATTAATCCTACTTAATTGCATTTCACTAAAGGGCATTAATTTCCAACGGTGAAATTGCAAGTTATCTCCATTTCTTGGCTTCGAACCCTTGAAATGAGGGTTTAAGCCATGCAGTTAGAAAACTTTCTATAACTACCTTGAAACTCAATAAAATTCAACCAAATCAATTGAAAATGAAAGGTAACATAGGCATCCAACTTTACATGTGCATTATCTATCTGTACGAATCCTTATAGAGCTGTACAAAGCAAATTTGCTCCAAAAAATAGGTTTTTCCCTTCATAAAATGTTGATTCTTCCGTACAACTTGTTGATCAGTTATGAAATAGACATAATGAGTCTTAAATACCTTCATCCAATTGGTTCAAACTAAATTTTGATGGTTATGAATGTTAGGAGGCCAAAAAGTCATTTTTTCAACTTTTCCAAAATTGCATTTTTGCATATTTACAATTTCTTGTCAAATATGATAACTTTTTGCATTTTTAATCCTAATGGATGCCACCTGATCCCAAACCTTTGGCAATGGTAGGAAATGCATGTCTAAGGTGAAACAAACATGTTTTTCATTATTGAACACCAAAACACTCAAAAACCAAGAATTAGGTGTTTTAGTTATGAACTTCAGAAACCAGTGAGATAAAAAATATTTAAGAATTTACATCTTCAAGAAGAATTAAGAATGAAGTAACACAAAGAAGGATATTAAAAAAAAGAATTGTAAGAAGACAACTTTTCATTGATTATAATATGGGTGAATTTGAGCGAGGTGACCAAATTTCTCTTTCAAAACCATATGTGCAGATATAAACATTAAGTACAACATGTCCAATATTTTTGTAGATATACACATTACTTAGACCATTTTTTTCTTTCAAAACCATATGTGCAAATATAAACATTAAGTACAACATGTCCAATATTTTTGTAGATATACACATTAATTACACCAAATGTTTCTTTCAAAACCATATGTGCAGATATAAACATTAAGTACAACATGTCCAATAATTTTGCAGATAAATTTTCCTGTGAAGATAGATTTATTTTTTGACACTTTTTTTGACAAGAGATCATGGAGTATAATATGAAAATTTGATGGATAAAATTAGCTCACAAAATGTAATTCAGAATCTTCGAAACTAATGAATTCTTTTTTATTTGAGATATTCTTAATGGATAGCTTCTGTTTAGTTTCTTGCTAATGATTAATAACTTGAAGTAGTATATCTATTTGAATGTGGTTATCATAAATCTAGTTTATTTTTAATAGTTTAGGCCAATTCATTAAATGCTTCTCTTCTAATCAATGACAAGTGAATTGTTTTTCTGATAGATAAATTTTCATATTGACAATTTTATTAAAATGCAAATGCTGATAAATAAAATAGGTATACAAAATCTAATTTAGATTTTTTACAAAAAATCTTCCAAAATACTAAACTCTATCACAAATATATCAAACTCTAAAAACAATCCATTTAGACAATGATGAATAGATTTCATTGATCTTTGTATACCCAAGGTTCATTTACCTAAAATTAATCCAAGTAGCCTTAAGAGAGATCTACAGTGTAGACCCCAAACATTGAAAGTCCACCAAGAAATATTGGTTAAAATATGTTAATTTAAGAACATCAACAAGTATTAATTATAGATATTGGATTTAAAATCTTGTATCAGGTTTAATAGTAAGGATATGTTAGAGAAGTTGAGAGGAAAGAGATTGATGTTTTTTGGGGACTCTATAAGAAAAGGTTAGTTTGAGTTCATGGTCTATCTAGTTTAGGAAGGAATTCCAAGAAATAGGAAATCTATGGTTGATAAGAGTCCTCTTGCAACATTCAAAGCTCTGATATGTTGTACAATGTATTCACTTCAATCTATTTTCTTTTGTTTTGCAAGGATGTATCTAAGTTATAAACATTTGATTGGTTGTTCGTAGCTGAGTGTTTGTCAGATGTTTTTAGGCTTGGCACAAGGTATGTTGATGAGAAAGTAAAACCACATTTATTAATTGACCTTTTTAGATCAGTTGGACTTGATCCATTCGGAGGACAAGAATTTGCAACTCCTTAACTAGTACATTATTTTGTGACTCAATCTAGGAGTGACAATCAAGGGCAGGCCCAAAATGAAGGAACATCTAAATCTGGGGTATGTTTTCAAATATTGAATTTCTACATACATAATATATTATGTTCTTCAAAATTACAAGAAAGTAGCTGGTAACTTGTTTGATATTTGTTCTCTTGGAAGGATATTTTGAGCTCATTATTCAATTATTTGTGACATTAGAGAATATATAATTTTTACAACATTCCCATTAATCCTATTTAAATGCTTTCTTTAAGAGTCTAATTCTCATAAGATCATTTATACATATCTTTTATGATTCAAGGTGATGTAGAGAATCCACATAAAACACCAATCCCACCTATCAATACCTTCCCAACTTCTATGTTAGACTCTCCCCTTCTTCAAATTCATCAACACTTTTCTTTTATAGATTTCTCTAAACCCCCTCAAGGCCCCAACACATTCAAAACTTTCCCTTTGACTCAAAAAAATACCCTTGAACAATCATTGCTCAAATTGTCCACACATACCCTTCTTGGTAACACAATGACCTTCTAGGTTCCTATTGTGGTTTCACAATGCATGCCCCATTTCTCATAGAATTGGACACCCCCTAGTACATATTCTTGTCTCCCAAACCCCTAGTCTAGGGCCTGGGACATTTTGGGACTCCCTCAAGAGTCTAGGTCTAGTCTTTGTCTTTAACTGACAAGTTTGGAATCTCATAACTATGAATTTTGAGAGTTTAAGGATCTTTTAGTGAAAAAGGGCAGACTAGCACACCTAGCACACATGCACACCCATTCTATGTGTGTAGGTGCACTAAATGCACAAGTGCACACTTATCTCCCTTTGGATATGTGCACTTGTGCACATGTGCAGGTGCACACCTCCAAAGAGTGCACACCTACCCCAGCCTATACCAAGGCCTAAATAAGCCTAGGTACCCCCTCTCTTCTCCTCATTATTCAAAACCCAACTTCCTTGACCACACCTCCACACATTGATAGGTGTGCCTTAAACCTACAAAACAAAAACACAAGTTAAGAAGCCAAAGGTGTGCACATGTGCACTTTACCAAGGTGTGCATGTGCACACGTTTGTCCACAAAAAGAAAAAACTTAAGACAAAAAAAACCTAAAAGAACATCTATGAAAGGTGCACACACGGACACTTATCCAAGATGTTCTTATGCACACCTTTCTTTCCCAAACTTAACCTAACACCCAAGGAAAGGTGTGCATGTGTGCACATGCGCACCCCATAAAGGTGCATATGTGCACACCCTTAATGTGTAAAAGAGAAAGAGAAGATGCTAAGGCCCCCCTCTACCACATGCAGATGCACAGTAGTGCATATGTGCATGTGTGCACCCTATCAAGGTGTGCAAGTGCGCAACTACACATAAAATGAGCATTTAGGGGTCATTAGAAACACCTAACATACCTATCAAGGTGCACTATTTTGCATTCGAAGGCTATGGGGGGGATTGAGCTAGGTTTTCTTTGTTTTTATGCCTTGGGCTATGTTTTTTGGTAATTAGAGTTTGAGTTTAGGTTTAATTTCATATCTCTAGAATAATGTCTTTCTTATGTGTAGATAAAATGGCATTCTCATCATCCTTGCTCACAGAAAAGATGGTTCCCAAACTAGTAGTGTTTAAATACCAAGGTGCACCAAAGAAATCCTACTTTCAAGATGGACATGTAGAAATGTGAGACATTGAGCTAGGATATATCAATTGGAACACATTCCTCACCATTTGCAACAAGCGTAAAGGGAGATCTACAATGGTGCCAGTGCTTATCAGATCAGGGTTAGTCAATGTGACATTACATCCTACATCTATGCAATCTTCTAAACTCATTATACCATTGGCAAACCACTATGTTACTAAGGAAAAAGTTGTCAAGACTGTCATAGGTGAGATAGTCCTACATCTCTAACCTCACAATATTGAGAAAGTCTTCCATTTTTCTAGAGCCGATCAATACTTATAGATATCCTATGAGGGAGTAGAAAGATGGTACTGAGAGAATGAGAAAGAGGCCCGAGAGATAATTAAATCATCATTTCTTATTAACAAAAGACCATCAGGCTATAGAATTGGAAAGGTAGACATGACTTGAGGTTATATGAAGGATGCCATTGGATATGCCATAGTGATTTTGAGTAGAGTCATGGGCTTACTGAGAACTGGACATCTTAATATCTGGATGGTCCATTTCATTGAAACCATTAGGATGAACAAGATACCTATTGATTGGGCCACAATACTCAGTGATAACCAAGATGAGAAACTAGTGGGAGTCAAGACCAACCCCAAGTTCTATATGACATCATATATGGTGTACTTATTGGTGTCAAGGATAAATGACTACCCAAGACTTTACAAAAAGGGAAGCATGCCAGATGCAAATGCTTGGCCCTATGTGGTGTATCCTCAATTGGTGAAGAAAAAGCTCTCAGATTAGAGCAAGGGATATAGGATAGTGAATGATGGTATTATATTTGTGATCATCCAATTTATTGAGGGTGATTATGCTAAAAGAATGTCAGTAGAGGCAACATCAAGGATCATCAAAATTGGCACCTACTACATTCAATTCAAAACATTCAAATACCTAAGGGTAGCAGGCACATAGGTGAAACCAAAGAAACTCCCAAGATATCTATGGGATAGACTCATTTTTTTGGAGATTTCTAGATAGATCACATCTACATATGATAGAGTGAGAAAATAACACAAGAAAACATGGGTGTGGCCAATAACCATAGGTGCATTTAAGGTCAAGAAAAAACAAGATATAGCGACCTTTGATTCAGAATGGGATTAGTATTCCTTAGTAGAGTAAAACTCCCCTTGCCCATATTTTGATAATATTGGGATGGTACAACATCTGGTAGGGAGGAAGTTCATGCATGAAGATGCACTAGAGGATCACTCGATGAATGCCATAGATGACTATGATGTTCGAATAAGGGACTATTGTAGAATGACTCTATACTTAGCAGAAAAGGCCCTTAAGATGAAGATCCCTCTCAAGGCTATGGAAAAGTCTAAGATCCAATGTATAATAGGTACAAGATATATGATAGACCTAAATGTAGATATTAGCAAGGATGAAAATATAGATATCAACAATAGAACTTGACACATTGTCTAGTTGACAAGGGAATGGATCAAGAAACTATTCAAAATTGATCTAGTTCCATAGGTTGTTAACCTACAAGCCACAACATGGCCTATGAAAGGCAAAGGTGTAAAGGTCACAATGCTAAATTTCATAGCTCAATTCCTAGTGAGACTAGAAATCATTTTAGACATGAGTGGGAAATTGAGTATTTCGAGGTAGATAGGGGAGTTAAAAGGAGGAGAGCTCTGGAAAAAGCTAGGAAGCAAGCAACCTAGGTACAACTACCTCAACAACTACAATAGAATCTAGAACAACAAGAGCCTCAAGATGAGCAAGTGCCTCCTCTAAGAGAGGAACATGAACTAGAAGAGGAAGAATAGAGTGTGCCACCAGTTGGTCAAGAGGAAGAAGCCTCATCCTTTGATCCTAAGAAGGCTAGGATTGAGTCCACTGTAGGAAGGACATGAATAAGAAAGTCAAAGAAAAAGAATACTCCTCCCCCATAGGTTCTAGAGACCATCCTTGATGTTGATGTAGAAGAAGAAGAGGATGAACAGATGGATAATGTTCCCTTGAGTCAGAGGACTCACTTAGCCAAGGCTATGGAAGAAGAGAGGAGAAGAAGCTCCACTGTGATCTTTCCATCCATCCCTAGGAAACCTATTCAAGTTACAACTTCAAAAGATGAAAAACAACAATGGATTGAAGACTAGGAGGGGGAAGAAACAAATATCTTTAACATTTCTAATTTTGACTTTATATCAGTAGGAACTGAGATGGTGGGTGAAAAAATATGGGACATTCCCACAAGCCAACCCTTAGGAGAGGATTGGAGTGAATTGCCACCTCTACCTCAAGGACCTCTAGGCCTACCACCCCTACCATCTCAAGATCTATCATTTTTGCACAAAGGCTCAGTCACCTCACTTCATTCTGCTATACAAATAGAAGAACATGCAGTAGAGGCGGAAGAGCCCAAAAAAATGCTAGCCGATGAAGTATTAGAGGAGGGTCAAATACTGGAAGAACCTTAGCAAACCCTTATGATACAAAGGCTAGGACCTTGACTATAATAGAGACAGAGACTCTAAGCATAGATCTTTCCCAAAGGAGAAGATGCCAGAAAGGAATGATAAGGGGAAGCATCGTGCAGTACAAACCCCCTCTTCAGTCAAATATATGTCTTTGATGGACACTACACATGCTTGACTAAAGAGAGAGGTAATGGTTTGACAAAAAGAAAGTTAAATGTAACTGCTGAGGAGGGAATGCATGAGCTAGTAAAAACCATCAAGAAGCCTAAGCTACCTACAAGTGATACACAACCATTGGACTTCATTATGAAGAACCAAGATTAGGAATTGCTTGCACACATAGCCATCCCTCCACCACATACTGATATAGAATATTTGACTCCTAGTGATTACCAAATCAAGGAAGTCCATTTAGGAAAGCCTATGGTAGACACCGCCAAAGTTTTAATCACAATAGGTGTAAAAGAAGTGTTCAAACACATGGACAAAAATGAGTCAGAATTGGTAATGTTGTAGAAGAAAAATGAGCTTATGAGAGGTTATCTACACAAAATAGTGGGCCTAATAGACCCAGATCATCCAAAGATCACTCTTGCTAGAGCATTAGAGAGGAAGGAAAAGGGGACAATTCATATGGATCCATTTTTGGGAGCATGTCAGCAATGGTGTGACAATTTTGAATAGAAGGGCATACAAATAATGTAGGGTAATTTGAACCTATTGAATTACATTCAATCAAGTGTAGATAAACTAATGTCCATAGTGAACCAGGATTTTGGGTAATGGATGAAGTACATACCTGGGCTAAATACTTGCAGATTTTGACAACAATAAAGGGTCAAAGGTGTTGTACACTCATGGAGGTGTATATAATGGAAGAGCTTGATAAGCTAAAAGATTGTATTGAGAAGATAGCTGCTAGCAATAAGGTCATGGAAGGACTTCATGAGGATATTTGAAGGTTGAGGGACTAGACTCAAGAGTAGATTTTGGAAGCAGAGAAGTATTGCAATGTTGTTGCCCTTGAGATTTTTGAAGAAAAGCTCAAGTCAGTGCAATCAATTGTCCAACAATTCTAAATAACTTTCAAGGATGATTTGTCTGATGAAGATATTAAGAAAGAATTTAAGACTGAAGAGGTATTGTTGAAACTGGACACTAAATCAAAGGATTTTGTAGAGACCCGTATGGAGGTTAGTAACTATCGACAGATAGTTAAAGCTAAGTAAAAAGCATTGGATTTTTTGTGGGCTTCCCAAGTAGTAGAGATTATAGAGAAATATAAGAGAAAACATCCAAACATCACTTTGGTATAAAGGGGTACAAAACCCAGAAGCTAGAAATTTAGTTTTGACACTTGGGGAAATTTTTGGTTTTTTTGAACTTGTCATCAAGGTGCATAGGTGCATTATTCACAGAGGTGGGCTGAAAATTTTGAAGAAGTAATAGTTTGTTGACACTTAACTACTATTTGCTAATTTAGAGCTTTCCATGCACTAGAAATACATTCTGACAATAGTTCAACTCCCAGAAACACCTAGAGAAGGCCAAGCTTCCATTTTTAAAGTTTCTAGTGACTCTCAAATTCTCTTGCAGCTTCCTTCTTATCTACTTCTTCTTTGGTTTTTTAAAGTCATGTAAAGGCTCATGCAGTCATTTATTGATATAAACAAGGGAGGAGACCTAATTAGCACCATTTAGAGAGTCAGTTTGTATATAGTTAGATTTTTTTTATTAGTTTTAAGCATATACTTGCATGAAGAGATCTCTCACTCACAACAAAAATTGAGGAGATGATTTCTTATAAATTCAAGAATGTAATATGTATTCTGGGCTGTTATTTTGATGCAATAAAATATGCTATTGGTGCTCTCATTTTAAGTGTATTTATTCTTTTCGAAGTGTGTTATTTTTGTGATTTCATTTTTCATGACTAATAATGGAGCCAATGGTTTTGATGTGTTGATTTGATTGTGTGATCTTTTAGTTTTGGTGTTTGCCACGTGTTGACGAATTCTGTTGAAATATTGAGTTGGAGAAGAGATCACCCTATTGTTCTTGTATAGCTTTTTGTGTCACATGAGTGCACTTTATATGGCCTTGTGATTCAATGAGAAGTGAAATATCTTTTAGTTTTTACTAAGTTCCCATCGATGATTGCATCAGTGGAATTGAGGAAGCACTGCTCCTATTTTAATCAGTTTCCTACCCGCTCTTTTTGATGATTTAACTAACAGATGTGTTGTTACCATGGTTTATGTCTGTTGGTGTAAATAAGTATTTACTATTTATAGTTTACTTAAGTTTAATTAGGTTAATGCATATTCATATTAATTGTCATGTAGACACCTAGGAGTTTGCATAGTCATATGAGTTGTCATGTTGACAACACAATAGTTTGCACTCCAATTGAGCACATGTTGTCTACTACATCTCTTTATGAGATACACATTTACATTCTCATCCTCTCATTTTTGCACATAAATTCATGCACAATGGAGGATAATCCACTCTTGGTGGACATGTGCTTAATTGTTATCTTATCTCTTGTATGACTCCTAGACATATTAGTTGCCTTTATATACAAGGCACTTATATGATGTATTCATCCAATTATCTAATTAATCCATTCTCATTTGATCATATATTGTCTCTCTTGTGCTATCTCTTCAGATTCTAGATCTTGGCATGTCATTCTTTCCTTGGGAAAATTCTTACATGGTATTAGAGCCATAGGAGTTTCATTGCATAGCCATTGGAGAGATTTTTTTTGTAGGTCAAAGGTTGGAGCTTGTTGGTGCAAATTAGATGTTGGGATCACATTCAGAAGGTCAAAAAATCACCAAATTGACTTTGGTTTCATCAAAATAAGACATATAAGGCAAAATCTAGAGTCATTTAATTTTTTAAGGTGCAACGACGGCGATTCAGGAAAAATAATTACAGAAGTGATTTTCAAACAATGATATCTCCCTCATATGGACTCCTTTTTTTGTTTTGGTGGAAATTTTTTTGATCTACACATTGGTGTAGGTTGTTTGTGACCTATGTTCTTGAAGTTTTATGCAAATAGAAAATCTAGATTTTTACAACTTTAGAGGCTTCTTTCAGGCTCATATGGACACATATTTGGGTGCTATTTTTTTTGAAAGTGCATAATTTTTGTCTACTTTCTATATCTAGTATTAGTTTGGAGTAATTTTGAGTGGACATAGTACTTTCAACATTTGGTCATTTTTGGCCTATTTTGACACTTGTAATTAATTCAATCCTTGAGAGGTCTTGTGTCTTATCTTGTTGAGTCATGTATAGCTTCTTGTTTGTTGTTGTAACTATCAAAAATAGAATTCCACTTTGACCTATTTTGAAAAGTGGTCAATTGTACATGCAATAAATATAAAGTACCAAATCATCTTTTTTGGGTGGGGATTCTATGATTGAGTGAAAGGGGGGTGTGTTTTGTGTTCTTTAGTCTCTTTGATACTGTGTTCTTTCTTTTGCATTATGAGCTATTTTTCTAAATTAACACCACATAATTATGCTACTTGGAAAGAAAAGACAAAGCAACCATTAGTTGAAAAAGGTTTACTACATTATGTAACTGGTGCTACAAAGAAACCTGATGATGATGTTGATGAGTCTTGTAAAGAAGATTGGGAATCAAAACAAGAGATGGCCTTAGGAACCTTGCTAAAGAATATCTTAGATCCTATCAAATATCAAATTAGCAACATTACCAATCCAATATAAGTTTTTGACAAACTTGAAACATTGTATGGGATAGTAGATAAAGATATGGCCTACACCATTGAGGAAAATTTTCTCACATTGGATCATAGGAATTTTGACACCATAAAAGATTATCTTACCCAAGTAGACATATATAGGGCACAACTTAAGGATTGTGGTGAACCCATCAAGGATGGAAAGTTGATCAAACATGTGATGACTCATCTTCCTCCTAAATATCCAGCTTTTGTTTCAAGTTATAATACTCAGAAGTTAACAATGGGAAGTTCATTCACTAAGCCTTCATTTGAGTCATTTTTAGGAATGTTGGTCTTAGAACATGAAAAGTTAGTGAGTATGGGAAGTATCTAGTCCTCCAAGTCCAAAGCTTTGGTGGCTAATAAGGGGAATCAAGAGAATCAAGGTGGTAAAAATTCCAACAAGAAGAAAAAGCAATGGAAGGCTAAGCTAGAAGATGACACACAACAATCTTCCTCTACACATCAGTCTAACTCCACACAACAATCTTCCTCACCAAGAGACAACTCCAACAATAAGGGTAAATCATTCAAGAAGGATTTGCTTACTTGAGCATATTGCAAGAAGAATGGACATGAAGAACATCATTTTTATAAGAAGGAGATTGATGAACTCAAGAGTCTTCTCAAGAAGAATCAAATTAGTCTACCTTCAAGAATGACTACTTCACCCTCGTCTTCAAATTCAAATTTCAATAAAGGAAATGATCACATGGGAAAAGGTCAAGCCTCAGTAGCTACTTCAAGTCAAGATTTAGTGAGATGGATTCTAGATTAAGGGGCTTCTCATCATATGGCATCTTCAAAATCTATGTTTTCATCATTTGATCCTTGTCATACTCCACCTATCTTAATGGGAAATCATACTTATATGAATTTTATTGGGAAAGGAACTATTGATAAAGGGGATGGATACTTTAAAAATGTGTTGTGTGTACCTCAACTAAGTCATAATCTTCTTTCCATCTATAAACTCATTCATGGAGATAGAAGAAGAACTGTGGAATTCATACCTAATTCAGTTTTTATCAGAGATTTGGAGACTAGACAGATCATTGCTACAGGGGTGGTTAATCATGTATCTTGGCTATACTACTCAAATTTTGGTTATTATGATTTTTCAACAGATTTTGATAACACTTCCAATGATGATTCAGATTTTGAGGAGAACTTTGGCTACTTGAACTTGGGTGTTCTCACATGTGATCAAGCTCCTAAGCCATCCATTACTTCTCCTCCTATTGATATTCTATCTACTATTGTTCCTAATGATAGTTGTATTCACATAGCCATGGATTCAAGTGATTTGTGCAATAGGATATTCATTGTCTTCCAAACTCAGTTCCATGGGACGAGTACTTGACATGCATTTCCAATTTTTTTGTGGAGTCCTACATTGAAGATTTGGAAGACATTATTGATAACATTCATCTTCTCTTTCTTTAGTTTTTGTGAGGGAACACTCTAACCCTCATCTTAATTCTCTACTTGATCAATCTTTCAAGGTTGATATAATGGTAGATCCTTTGATACATCAGTTGGAGAAGGTCATTTTTTCTTTAGAGGAGACACTTGAGTCTTTGATTCATGTTCTACATTCATCCTCAGTTGATCTTGGCTTCTATTTTTTAGTAGAGTGTCATAGTACACATGATTTGGAGGAGACACTCTTTAGTATTGACATGGGGACACTTGAGCACATTTTAGAGATTCCATAGATTTTGAGGTTTCTTCCTATAGACAGGGGAGGCTTCTTTCATACACCTTTGGTTTTGTTTCTTCCTAAGGGGAGGAATGCTATTCTACACTCATGGAGCAATTTCTACATTGACCTTGGAGCATATACCATGGCTGTACATTCTACATTGAGTGGAGGCTACTTGGTATCTCTTCCACTTTTCTCTTATGGGGGGATCTTATCCTCACATGAGGTCTTCTTCTGTCTCATTTTATTTTATTGTACTTAGCTCTCTTTTTGGAGGGGGGTTTTTCCCATGTGGTTTTCCCTCTTTCTCCACTTTATAAGAGATTGCATTACATATCTTTTTCACTTATAGTTTGTGCATGGGTACCTAACATGGCCTAGTAGTTGGGACCCATGTTGCATTATTATCTAACTTTTGTGATCTTAACTACATTCTCCTAAGTTTCACTTAAGGGGGTGTGTTGGTGTAAATAAGTATTTACTATTTACACTTTACTTAAGTTTACTTAGGTTAATGCATATTCATATTAGTTTTATGTAGACACCTAGGAGTTTGTACTCCAATTGAGCACATGTTGTCTACTACATCTCTTTATGAGATACACCTTTACATTCTTATCCTCTAATTGTTGCATGTACATTCATGCACAATGGATGATAGTCCACTATTGGTGGACATTTTCTTAGTTGTTATGCTTATCTCTTGTATGACTCCTAGACATATTACTTGCCTTTATATACAAGAATCTTCTATAATGTATTCATCCAATTATATAATTAATCCATTCTCATTTGATCATATCTTGTTTCTCTTGTGCTATCTATTGAGCTTCTAGATCTTGGCATTTCATTCTTGCCTTAGGCAAATTCTTACATGGTATCATAGCTCTACCAAATTCTTACATGGTATTCGAGCTATACCAAATTCTTACAATGTCCATTAGGAATTTCCCTTTCAAGTTATTTTCTTTAATATCTAGTTACTTTATCTTTTTTATTTTCTTTGCTAACACTTGGTTAAATTAGGAATTCAAATAGTTGCATTGATAGATTGCATTCATTATAAAATAGAAAATACCCAAAATATATCTCTTTTGTGGTTACTTTCAAAACAATAGGTTACATATCTTATCCAAATTGGTTTGAATTAGAAAAGGCCTCCCTGTGAACAAATACATTTATCTTCAATTGAGCAGATTCCAGTAGGTTGCAAGATTGCCCAGAACCTTGGAGTTGATCTCATATTAGCTTTTCAAGAGAGGATTTCAAAAGGATTTATGTCATTAAGCATTGTGCAAAATGACAACTCAACAGTTCCTAGGCATCCCTACTTGATCCCCAAGTCATTGATCCAAGCCTTGACTTGATGAGAATTTGTAATGCAATTAAAACATCAAGTAGCATTCCAAAACCCATTCAACTCCTTGAAACACCTCACTCAATTAGACAACTAGTGACTATCCTATTTCCCAGTCAATGCTTAATCCACATTCTCCCTGTTACTTATACCAGAACTACCCCTTCCCAAGGGTTTTCCCACACTCTCTCTTTCATAGAATCTTGTCTCAAATCCCAAAACAACACTCATACCAAACCCAAATACCACTAAACCATTCTCAAGGCAAAATTATAGTTTACTGTCGTTCAAACATTCAAAACAACTACTGAGACAATCACTATTAAAAGGCCTCTAATTGAGTATATTTCCTTCCTAACCTCTTAGGCACCCTCAAAGCCATCCCACATGCCTTACAAAATTCACTTACCCCTTCTTAAACATTTCTAATTGTGTAAAGTACAAACAAAGTCCTTAACCCTGTCGTTACTAGTTTGAGACAAGGAGTTAGTCATTTCTCTGATGGGATTCACATGCAAAAACATACATGATTCCCTAAAATTATTAGAGCACCAAATATAAATTCAATGAAATCAACCCTCTCAAGTTGAGGTCATATTAAGTGTGAAATGCACAATTTTTTACATTTTAATAGTGTCACTGGATACCCTAATGAGGGTTTTGGCTAATTTTTCTAAAACAAAGATATTTTCCTTTACATAATACGAAAATGAATAAATTCAATGCCAAAATGGAATTAATTTAATACTTTATCAATACAAGGTATTACTCAAAGCATTTCAATAATATTTAACCACAAGAAATCATTGTGACCAGTCATTTATGATAGAAAACTGTGAGGAATTTGTAGGAAAACCTTTGATCTTTATTGCAAAAAGTTTCAATCTTGACCATTTCATTGCTTTCAGATATTTGTAACCATTCAAAGTTGTCTCAATTGTCCAAACTTCTTTCAACTACCCACAACCGATTAATGCAAAAAGTTGTCAAGCAACTTGTAAATTTTTGTGCAACTTTTACAACTCTATCAATTTAATGACTCTTAAAGGTTACATAATGTATTTTAACACAAAAAATGGCCTAAATTTTCCAATTCCACCCTTGGTCTTACATTTTTGACTTTTGGACCCAATTTGACAACTTTGTACCTCCTGCAAATTTTTAGGACTTATGAACTTAATGAACCTACTAGTATAATAAATGGCTCTCAATGGCCTTATTATATCATATTTGGTCATCATAGACCTTATTTACATTCATAGTACCTTAAAAGTTAAAAGACACACTTTTTATACTTGACCGCCTAGAGGCTCTTGAAGCAAAAGGGTGCTCCTACACCATACTCCTCCCTCGAAAAAAATCATACCACATAAGTTAATAATTTCATATCCACTTGGAAACACCTGCATACCTACATAAAATGAAAAAAAATTAGAATACAATTGTGCATTAGGCTCGCACTTGCACCCTCTCCCACACTTGTTGCATCCTTGATCCCTATACCTATGTATGTTCTTGTGCATTACATTACACTAGAGGACATATTGATGTCTCAACCATTATCCATACCTTCAAATCCTTTTCTTCATTCTTCTCTTGATTTGCCTTGGCTCCAACTTCCTCCTTCATGAGTGGTTCTTGTTTCCCAAACATGACTATCCTTGTTCCATGCTTTTTTGTATCATCACCCTTCAAACAAGTTAGTTTAAACCTTTTACCACCTTAATAAATAAGATATGTTTTCCTCTTCCCATAATAAAGGATATCAATATCAAATTGTCATGGCCTTCCCAAGAGTAAATGTCAACATGGCATGGTAACCTGCTTCTTCACCATGACTAGTTATTTGTGACCCAACATGCCTTATAAGGTCTTGGATGAGGCATCCTAACTAGATTTAACTTATCCACCATCTCATTAGATACTATGTTGTCTTGAGACCCTATATCAATGAAAACCTTAAATATCTTATCCCTACACTTACACAATGTATTGAATAACTTCCTTCTTTGACTATCATCCTTAGGTGGTTACAAAACTTGTCTCCTTATCATTAGTTCTTCCCCATACTTAGGTTATGCTGAAAGGTATGGCATAACATCTCCTTGACTATTCTCCTCTTGACCCATGTGATTCTTCCTCTCTCCCCCTTGAGAGTTGCTTGCTTTCTTCTCAAGACACCTACTTGATGAATGCCCTACCTGGTTATAGTTGTGACACATCTCTATGAACACCACTCTACCAAATATTCATCCTCTTTGCCCTCTACACTTGAAATAAGATCCGTGCCCTTGTTTCTATTGTCTTTCATTAGTTTTTTTGGAAGTATAGTCTCTTTCCCTTTATTAATAGTATCCTTACACCATATGGTCTTGTCTTGTCTTCTTTTCAACTTCTTCTCTATCCTAATGGCCATATCTTGTATGTTAAATCTCAAACACCGTAGATACCTAGCAACTTTGGAAACTTATCATCACAATATTAGTTTAAATGTTTCTTGATTAGATTATATGAATCTTTCTATCAATATTTTCATATTCACATTCTATAATCCACCATCAAAATGAACAAAAGAGAGAAGAAAATGATTAATATAACTGAAATCTTTTCAAGCTATATGGAAAAGTTTGAATGAATGTTTCATGAAAAATAGAGATATGATACAAGGTTTACTTGTGTATAAATAAATGGGACATATCCATGGAAGGGAGTCCAATGTATAAAAGTATAGACCAAATGGTTGTTTACAGAAAAACCCTAAATACTTGGGTAAATTGGGAAAATTCACAAGTAAAATTCAAGAAATCAATGGTATTTTTCAGCAACATGGTACCTCACCATTCAAGGTTGGTCATCTTATATGATATTTATTTCTAATTTTACTCAAAAAAATTTTAATTTTCATTATCATGCACTGTAGTAAATCACAATGCATTGTTCAGAGTTATTATTTATTCATGCCAAAATTTCTATCATAATTATATCGCATTAAACTTCTTTCCATGAATGTTGTCCATCATAGATCTATCATTAGAATAAAGAAAGTATAATAGTAGACAAAGAGGAGATCATAAAGTATGATTCATAACATTGGTAGAAATAATTCACACAATTAAGCCATAAAATGGATTTCATGATTAATTTCAATCTAAACATGTCCACTTGAACTCTAGTTAACATAATTGGCTTGATTTTAATACAGATGTGAGAAAAATACAAAGCCTTTGCAGAGCACATCTGCATACAATCATGCATTGCCATTTTAGGTGTCAATACTAAAACAAGTTATGAAAAACACAAGTTTTCCTCTTATTTTATTGGATATAATAGGAGATTCCCAGCTACACAAGGATGCACATCCCTCTAAATATGGTTGTGGTATTCACAATGCAGATTGCAACAATTGGTGCAACCTTGTTGAATGAACTTTGTATTCCTATGTAAATTAGGGAAGGTATTGAAGATAGACTTAATTTCATGTGAAAGATAAGTTCTATGAGTTAGAGTGGTGATCAATATTGTAGATGCATCATATTTAGCATATTTATATTCGTTTAATAAAAATTAAGTTGAAAGATATAAAATGACAATTTTGAATAAACATCATTATACTAAGAAATTTAAAGTCACAAGTATTGGTGTAACATTGTCAAAAAAATTGGACATTATGTCAATAAGTCAATATTCACCCATTACAAAATATCAAAAGGAAAATATGGTCATAGGAGAGGTAGAGGCTTTTATTACCACACAATAACAGTGAGAATGAGAAAGTTGAAACAATACAAACAACCAAGAGTTAGGGACCTTATTTACCACACTATAGAGAAATAAACCTTGAGGTTAGTGATTGCCTCTAATTCATCCATTATTAGAATCACCATCTTTGATTGGAAATTTCTTGTGTCCTCAATGCATCCATTCAATACTCAACTAGATATACATTTTGTGATGAAATATTTAGGTAGATACAATGGGTTATTAATGGTCAAGGTAGATATAATGGGTTATTGTAATTGGAGGGAACAATACATTTTGGTATGAGATATTTACGGAATGATGAATTGATTTTGTAGGGAATTGTGGGTTTTGATTGGGAAGGAGATGCAGGTGACAGGAAGAGCACTTTAGGATATTTGTTTAGAATATGACTTGTCTGACAATGATATGTCACTTATTGTAAGTCTAGTTCAACTTTTATAAGTTTTGTTTTAGATAAACTAGTAAATACTAAATGCCTACTTATTTTCTGGACATCGACATGAGGTAATGATTGATTTTCATTTTTTCCATGTAAGCTTGAAATAATAGTAGTGCTTGATATGAAGTTTCAAATATTCTTAGTTAAGTTTCAAATGATATAAACATATAATCATTGAAAACTAAATAACTCCCACAATATTGTGAATTTGGCTTAACCATCTAAAACTAGAGAGGGTATAATAATTTCCCAAGTGAGAAAATCATTTTATAAAAAATAATTAGGGTCTTTCTCTATGACTTAAAAATTGCTAAAATAGAAAAACTCAAACAAATGAGTCTGAATCAGGTCTCCTTACCAAATCAAAGGCACTAAACTCTATGAAAGTTGAACCATCAAAAAGACATATCTCCCCTATGTATGAACTGACCCTCTATCTATCTCTACTAGCCTATAAGGGTCCAATGATAGGATAATCAATAGCTATAATGATGTTCTTAGCTAGAAGGGGACATTCCATTCTCTACATAATCTATACAATTGGATGTTAAATTTATAAAGGCTTCTTATGATCAATAACATTATGCCCTTTTCACATGCTATTTTTTTCTATTGTGTCCCTTCTCTCTTCTAAGATAACAATTTGGCATTGAGTATGTTGTGTTGGAGGGAACATATTTGTTCATTAATATTTGACAACCACTTTTAAATCTCTTACTAAGACACTAAATATGTATTGAGTATGTGTCACAGTTTCTCCCTCTATAGTTTTGGGAGGTTTTATATTATGAGATGTAGGCAACTATATTATTTACTTCCTAAACTGATGCAGTGCAAGGTCAGAGAATCCCTAAAGGAGATGTCCTAGCCCCCAGCAAGTAACGACACAGTGGAAACACAACAACAATGTAAGATATGATATCAAATTACAACCCTTTATTGATAAAATAACTATTACATGCAATGTGTTGGGTTGAAAGGCCTTCCTGATTACAGCCAAATACAAAGCAATTACAATAATAGTTTTGCAAGATCCCTAAAGATCCAAACCACTCACTAGCTAGTCTAGATCCACACTCTGGTAGAAACCTCAAGCAAGATCTCAACTTGTGCTTGCAAGCCACCAAGCAACCTCCTTGTTTCTAAACCACAACCAATAACTCTTCTCAAACTTTATCCAAGATACAAGTGTAAATTGCCTCACATTTGGCACTCTATCCACACACTCACAACTCCACCAAAATCCTACTATAAACTTCCTCACTTTCAGAGCTCTATCCATAGATTGAGGAGAACTCACTGCTCAACTTCCTCCTTTTTGCCAAGCTTCTATTAAGAAGAGATCACACCTTCAATCCTGATTAGAAATGCTCATATGCCTTGCTTAAATAGGCACTTACCACCCAAGATGTTACCAACACAACCAATGTGGGATAAAAGGTAAATGCAACTACCTTTCAAAAAATATTTAATTCCCACCCAAATACAACTAAGCACCACCACATGGCCCAACAAATATTAAATGCATTATTTAATAAAGTGTCCACAAACTTCTAGAATTCCACCTACACACCTCAATAAATGGAATGACAACCATTTTTATTTAATTTTCTATTTATGCCACTTATGCACCTTGAAAATAGAAATTCCCTTTTTTTCTTCCTCTTTTTCCCTTTCTATTATTTTTTTCCTCTAATTTTCATCACTTTCTCTCTCCTCTACTTTTTTTTGCCCTGCAAGATGCTCTTGCATCAAACTCCCCAGGTAGATAGAAATGTTTGCCCCACACTTTGACACCGAAAGAAAGATCTGCAACCATCTTCATCTTCACCAAAGGTTTCCACCTCAATAGGGACAAGAAAACCAATCTGCACATCATCCATATATGCATCACTCTGTCAAACACCAGAATATCAACCATCTAATCAGCATGCTCACTCCTAGGAACAAAGTGAACATAATGCTTCATCAATAAACCCTCACCCACATCAACAACTAGTGAATCCACACTAGCAGCAACAAACTCCATATCAGCAACAATATGTAACTCCTTAACACCATATGCCAAACTCACAACACCAACCATCTCATTGCTCACAACAAGATGCTTTGCAACATACAAGTCACCACCAATAGCAACTATATCATCCATGATCGAGTGCCCCACAATCTCCATGTTAGACTCAACAAAATAATCATGAAAATCAATCTCCATCCCAAAATAAACAAGGTTAGGAATATCTTTAGCAACAACCTCCAATTGCTCTATAGGTTCTATATTAGGCTCCACAAAATGATTAACAAAACCAACCTCTTCTACCTCAACCTTGTGATGCCATCTTCTTTCTCAAAAAAGTCTTCTAACTGGCCAAACAACTCTCTTCTAGATCGGTAGACTCCAACTCCACAAACATCCATCGAATGCCTTCCTCACCCCATCCTTAACTCAATCAACCAAGCTAGCTTCAAACTGAGCAGACATCTCAAAAAACCTCCTCTCCACCACATTACGAAGATTCATAATCATCTCAGGGTCCAATCCTTTTGGAGCCATTTCCCAAGATCTTCATCAACCCTCTACAAAAAATCCTTCCTGCGCTCTTTGTGACAAAATTGAATTGTTTGCAAGTCAAATCACAACTTGCACCTCACATGAACAATCAAGAACCACATCACAAGTGCAAGACCATGAATCTACAATCTAAAAAATCTCTATGATCATGCCTCAACAAGATTAGTCTTCTATCTTCACATACATTGATCAATTTGCATGTCCTCCCAAGGCACTAGTGTAAACTACCTTAGCTTTGGTGATCTATCTACACACTCAGGAACAACCTTCACTCTGATACCATCTGATGTAGTACAAGGCTAGAGAATCCCCAAAGGAGATGTCCTAGCCCCCAACAAATAACCACATAGTAGAAACACAACAATAATGCAAGATCTAATATCAAATCACAACTCTTTATTCATAAAATAACTATTACATGCAATGTGCTAGGCTATAAGGCCTTCCCAATTATAGCCAAATACAATTACAATAACAATTCTATAAGATCCCTCAAGATCCAACCCATTCACTAGCTAGCCCAGATCCACACTCTAGTAGAAACCTCCAATATCTCAACTTGTGGTCGCAAGCCACCAAGAAACCTCCTTGTTTCTAAACCATAGCCACTAGCTCTTCTCCAACTTTATCCAAGATCAAAGTGTAAACTTCCTCACATTCGACGTTCTTTCCACACACTCACAACTCCACCATAATCCTATTAAACTACCTCACATTTGGCGCTCTATCCACTAACTCAGGAAAAATCACTCCTCAGCTTTCTCCTTTTCTCCAAGCTTCTACTAAGAAGAGATCACACCTTCAAGCTTTGTTAGAAATGCTCATATGCCTTGCTTAAATAGGCTCTTACCACCCAAGATGTTACCAACACAACCAATGTGGGATAAAAGGTAAATGCAACTACCTTTCAACAAATATTTAATTCCCACCCAAATACAACTAAGCATTACCACGTGGCCCAAAAAATATTAAATGCACGATTTAATAAAGTGTCCACAAACTTCTAGAATTCCACATACACACCTCGATAAATGGAATGACAACAACTTTTATTTAATTTTCTATTTATGCCACCTATGCACCTCAATAATAGAAATTCCCTCTTTTTCCCTTTTTATTATTTTTTTCCTCTAATTTTTGTCACTTTCTCTCTCCTCCACTTTTTTCCCCCCCTACAAGGTGCTCCTTATTAGTGTAGTTTTTTATTTTTCCTATTTTGCTAGGTTTTTTCTAGACTTTTAATAATCTCGTTTAGGTTAATAAAGCATGTCTTATTAGGTGAATGGTTGTGAGGTGTCACCTTCCTACATGTGAGCGTCCATTAGCTATCTTGGGAAGATACTTTGCTATCTTTAGTCTGATAGATGGTTGCTCCTCATTGGTTGGTGTTGCCACCTCCTCCCTCTTCCTAGCCTATATAAGCATGCTACCTGGCTTGTATTTGTATATCTCTGGTTTTTGCATCCTCTTAATGCTATTTTGCTTCCAACATTTGCATTACTCTCTTGGAGACTAACTCTATGATGTTATTTTGATTTTGTATCATTTGCATTCATAGTTTAGATATTTATTCTTTGCACTAGTTTTTTGGGTTATTCATCTTATCAGATTCTAACATGGTATCAGAGCTTTTCTATGTGCAAGAATAGATTTTAGTTTCCTTATTTGAGAGATTCGGGGGGCTGCTAATAATTTTATTGTAGTTTTTTGAAAAATGAAGTATGCTCTTCTCTTGCATCTTTGGATGATCTTGAGAATCAAAATTTTTTTGACAAAAATGATTTTTCTCTGGGGTTTCAATCTCAAATCTGACAACCAACTTGCATATTTGGAGTTTTCAATTAGTTTTGCAGGTTCCAACATGTCATTGATGGACTTAGGAAGCTGATCCAGCATTTTCATGTCATATTCTGGTTGTTGGGGTCATTTTTAGATTTTTGGAGCCATTTTTTACTGTTAAAGGCATCTGATTTACACTACAACAACATCTTCTGTACATCAGCAAGAAAAATGCTTTTGTGGTTTTGTTCGTAGCCTCAAAAAACCATCTAGGTATCTTTTAGATTTTTCATGCAAGCTGTATATTTTGCAGAATCGAGCATGAAAAGCTACAGCCATACCCCTCTCCATTGGCAATCACAGATTTGAACACAGTTTTCAAATGTCTCGTTCTTGCTCATACGGACTCTGATTTTGATGATTCTTATTATGAACTTGGCTATTTTTTTGTGCTCTATCCACTAGTGGAGTTTTTATTTTATTTTCATGCATTAATTCTTCAGAAATTGCAGATTCTCGAACGTGACTGTGCACAATTCTCGTTTTGGAAACTTCGGAGGATCATAACTTTCTCATACGACCTCGTATCGAGGCGATTCTTTTTTTGAAAGTGCATGATTTTTTGAGTAGATCATAGTGGTGCTATTTGTTTCCTTGATTATTGTGCCTAAATTTTACTTTCAACATATGCTCTTCATGAGGGTTTGTAATGCATTAAAATCAAGACCACTAAGTATTTCTTTCTAGTGGTAGTTGTAAATGCACTAAAATAAAGTGCCAAATCATATTTTTTTTTGGGGGGGGGGTTCTTTGATTGAGTAAAAACGGGGGCATTGTCGTGGCTGGGTTCTCTTTTTTTTAGCATTTCTTCTCTACATTTCTTCATCATGGATCAAACAAATATGCCCATCCTAACTCCATACAATTACTTTGAGTGGAAATCATGCATGAAAATTCACTTAAGGAAAGTTGGATTAAATAGGATAACTATGGGACTTGAAACTAAACCTGCTAAAGATGAAGATAAGCCTAAGTGGTTTAACAAATGTGATGAGGCATATGGAACATTGTGTTTGTCTATTTTTCCTGACTTGCTATTTCACATTGAGTCTTTGGATACACCAAATGAAGTATGGACAAAGCTAGAAACACTATTTGGCACACAAGATTCAATGAGGGGTCATATGTTGGAAAATGAATTTATTAGTTTGAGTCCAGGCAGTTTCAATACAATCCAAGATTTCTTCACCAAATTGAAATCACTAAGACTGTAGTTAAAACAATGTGCAATTGAAAAGAAAGATGAACAACTGATTCTTAGTATTCTCTCTAAGCTAAGTTTAGAATATTCTATGTTTGTCTCTACCTTCTATGCTACTAAGGGTGCACTTGGTACTCAATTCACCATGCCATCTTTAGATGATTTTGCTGTCAATCTCACTCGAGAATAGGACAAGCTAATCCAGATGGGCACTCTTAAGTCCTCTAAGTCACATGCCTTGGCTGCCAACCAAGGCACAAAAGAAGAACAAGGACAAAGTAGTAACAACAATAGTAAGGACAAGAAACAAAAGAATAGGAAGGAGAAGAAGGATTAGATATTGATTTCTTCAAAAGCAACTATTGATACACGATCTTCCAAGGGTGATAAGCCTCAGAAAGAAAAGGTCAAATGTGCCTATTGTGAAAGACCTGGTCATGATGAACATAAATGTTTGCAGAAACAACTTGATCACTTGACATACATTCTTGAGAAGAATAATATCAGTGTTCCCGAGTCTATCAAACAAATTTCTAATGAAGGGTCTAACAAAGAAAAAGAAAATAGCAAGGGGAAAGGAAAGGGCAAGGCTCTTTTTGCAGTTGCTTCCTCACCATCCACTTGGGTTCTTGATTCGAGTACTTCACACCACATGGCTTCATCTAAGGAAGAAATTGCATCCTTGGAGCCATGTACTATGCCTTCTATGTTGATGGGTGATAACACTCCTGTTGAGGTGTGTGGGAGAGGGTCTATTGATGTGGGGGATGGCACATTCCATGATGTTCCTTGTGTACCCTCATTGTCAACTAATCTCCTATCGGTATACTAGATCACTCACACAAGTTTAGGCAAGCGAGTTGAGTTCACTCCTGATTCAATGGAGATATGTGAGTTGCACAATGATTCTACAATTGCAGTTGGGAGAGCAGATCATCAGTCATGACTCTATATGTTTTCTCACCTTGTTCCTAATCCTCCTTTGACTATTTTTCTCACTCACTCTAATGATGTGAGCAGATTATGGCATGAGCAATTTGGCCATCTTAACTTCGACTACTTGCATCAACTTAACTAGTAGAGCATGGTCACAGGGTTGCCTTCTACTTTGACATTGGAGTCACTTGGAATACATGATAGATCTTCTAATGGGTCAGATTCACTTGAGCAATCTTCTACCTCCACTTTTGATGCAAAGAGTGATTCAGAGGACTTGCCTCCTTCCTCTCCTAGTCATCATTCATAGGTTGATGATTCTCCTCTAGATTCTCCATGTTTTGATCCGCTTTGGGCTAGACAGACCTTGCAGTTTGTAGGTGATTGGGTTGGGAATCCATCAGACACCAAGCAGACTCATTCACAATTCCAGGATGCTCTACATATCTTCATTGCTACTGCCTCAAATCCACAGTCTTTTCATGAGGCTTCTAGTATTTTTGAGTGGGATACAACTATGCAAGAAGAGTATAGTTCCTTGATGAGGAACCACACTTGGGATCTTGTCCCTTTTTCTAAGGGAAGAAAAATTGTTCGATGTAAGTGGATCTATCGGACAAAATTTGTAAGCTTTGCTAAGGGTATGGGATGCTTCATCTTTTGGGGGGGCTGCTTCCTCTCACTTGGAGTCCTAATTTTCTTTGGGGAGTCTCTTTTCTCTCTCTTTTGGGGGAATTTTATGTACATGGGTACCTCATCAGGCTTGACGTGCCGGGACCCATTTCTACATCCACCTAAGCTTCGCTTATGGGGGGGTGTTAGTGTAGTTTTTTATTTTTCCTATTTTGCTAGGTTTTTCCTACACTTTTAATAATCTTGCTTAGGTTAATAAAGCATGCCTTATTAGGTGAATGGTTGTGAGGTGTCACCTTCCTACATGTGAGCATCCATTAGCTATCTTGGGAAGATACTTTGCTATCTTTAGTCCGATAGATGTTTGCTCTTCATTGGTTGGTGTTGCCACCTCCTCCCTCTTCCTAGCCTATATAAGCATGCTACCTGGCTTGTATTTGTATATCTATGGTTTTTGCATCCTCTTAATGCTATTTTTCTTCCAGCATTTGCATTACTCTCTTGGAGACTAACTCTAAGATTCTATTTTGATTTTGTATCATTTGCATTCATAGTTTAGATATTTATTCTTTGCACTAGTTTTTTGGGTTATTCATCTTAGCAGATTCTAACGCTCCTGCATCATAAACTTTGATGACTCCACTTCTTACATGGAGTACTCTACTTTTTCTCCCACTCTTGTGTATATTGGCACCTCTAAGCCTTTTCATGGGGATGTGGTTTTGATGGTAGGGAATAGATCTTGGAATCAACCTCTTAAATATGAGGGTCTGCCCTCCAAATTTCATCGATGTTTCTCTATTGGTCACCTAGCTACATATTGACCTCACTCGTTGTATAGTATCTACTACATAGTATGATACTAATGATTATTACTTGTTTATGCATGTTAATAATTCTCCATCATATTATCCCTCTCAATGTGATGACATGCCGCTTGCTTTTGTTACAACTCTATTGAGTCCTTCAAACCCTATTGTGGAAACTTCAAACTTATCCTTGTAGTCTAATATTCGCCTAGCTTTAGACTAGCTCTAATTCATGTGGTAGTTGGTCACCTTTTACCTTGTGATTTTTTAGCTCTCCCCTCTCATTGTGATACTTTTTTATAGAGAAATCCCCCTCTAATTCCCTTCATTCTAAGAATGTGGATTCTAATATCTCCTGGACTATTGTAGGTATGAAGAAAGATCTTCCTAAGAATTTGACACAAAATCATGATCAAGTGAAAGGTTTTGAGACTACCCATTATAGCTTTGGTATTGTCTAAATGGGAGCTAAAGGGTCTTAGCTCCTCCATTCAAGTGTTGCAATTTCTAGTAAGTCATTTAGAGTTGTTCCTCTTGTTTAGTTGTATTGTTTCTCTATTGTATCTAACCTCGTTGGGCATGTTTTGTCTTACATTATCGTAGATTTCTAAATGGTTGCACCCTTTTCCTTATTTTCTTTTGAGTGGTCTCTTTTTATTCAATTGTAAAGGCATCAATCCACCTAATCAATAGTTTAAAAATATTTTTATTTAATGGTATAGGCATCAACCCACCCAATTGATAGATTGAAAACTAAGAAGAAATTTCACGATAAAGATGGGTTGTCTAATTAGAGGGGCTATTAGGGATAACCAAAAGGCTTAGTAGATAGGGACTCTTTCTTCTAGAGGATATGCAAGATAATAAAGTAGAATGGACTAAAAATGTAGAAATATTGAACATTAGCTTTGCATGCTCTTGCAAGACATTAACTATAGAAAAATATTATTTAGTGGTGATTTAGGTTCTATCTAAAAGGGTATGCTTCAATTGGTAAGAGAAATTATCAATAATTGAGGATAATTGAGGCCTTATTAACTTATAATGATTTGAAGAGCATGAGTTTTTCTCACTACTATTATGAATGCAATAAAGTAGAAAATTTCCTCACCAACCATGAAAAGGACATCAACCCTATTGTTGATTTTTTTTGTTATATATTATGAATGTTTAGGATGTTCTAGATAAAATTGTTCTTTTTGAGATATTTATAAACGTTAAATAAGAATGTTTAGGACCTCAAGAATGTAAACAACTCACTACCACTTGAAGATAAATATCCAAACTAATCACCAGACAAGTCGTCATTGATGATTACTTTGGATATTTATCTTTAGGTAAATTTTTTAAAAACAAAACATGTTGGTTGAAAGTTTGACCAATGCTGGCAAGCATGCCAAAATTTCAACCAATAGGTCGACTAGGATGCTATTGTGGGTTTGGCATCCTAATCAATTGAGGGTCAACATTGGTCAAAATTTTGACCAAGAAATTGACCATGATGTTGTCATGGGTTTGGCATCGTAGTCGATGCTTTGGTCAAAAGTTTGACCAAGTTTGGTTGAAAGTTTGATGATTGTTCTCATTAATAAGGGAGGCCATTTTTGACCAAATTATGCATCAAAATTTTGACACATGAGAAAAATAGAAACAAGTCAATTTGTAGATCAATTGACCAACATGAGTTGAAAATTTGACCAATTTTTTTCAAAAAAATGAGTCAAAATGTACTAGTGATAGCAATAACAGAGTTGGATTTGGTATTCTTGGAACTTAGATGTTTTCCATCTATGTTGCCATCAATTCTAAAGGGGGAGATTGTTAGCATGAATTCTGATGGTATTCCTTTGGGAAAGTATCTTAAGCATTGGAAAGATGGTTAACATGGTTGGCATGTCACATTCATGACTGTGTTTGTCATTAATGTCAACATAGTATTGTTTCTGTAAATAGTGACAAAGTAGTAGACAAAGAACAAGGTCATACAAACTGTGTATTGATGATAAGGTCAAGAGAAGTTGAGGATATGTTCTACATTGTGTCCTAATGAAGTGGACAAGTGTGAATGCAAAAAGTCAAATAAATGAAAGAGTTATTCAATAATTATAGAGGAGAGTGTGCAGAAAAAGTACTTGATAAGTGGTTTCTAATGATTGGATTGTATCTCTTTAAAAAGATAGAATCATGATAAGCAGAGTTAGATAGCAATAGTAGACAACCTGATGCTAATGTCAGTGAGTGCTCAAGTTTAGAGGTCACACATGTGAGAAGTTATAAAGACTGTGAGCTAACAATGCTTTGTAATTGCAAAAAGATGTAATGAATTGTAATATCTTATTGAGGTCCTATTATAATTAATTGGAAAATCCTCAAGGCCAAATCAAGGAATTATTTTGAGGATATGGTATAAACAAAAGTTACTTTTCTTGTGAATGAGAGAAGAATGTGTGTAATTTGTGCAAAAGTGTGAATTCTATTATATGTGAGAAAGTGATAAGTGAAGTTGGTAAATACATGTAAGTGACCTTTCTAATAGATAGTGCTTGGCTGCTAATGCTCAAAATCCACCTTCTATGGTTCAGATAAGGTGCTAGGTTCACCTCATAGACATATATAAAAAAATTTATAATCTTTAGGTTCTTTCTTCCATTCATCTTTATTTTTCTCTGCAAATTCATCAACTCTAACATTTGCACTTTCCACAATTTTTTTAGTGTTAGAATTCAAACACTTATAAGCTTTTCTCTTAGTGGAATAACCTAGAAATATCCCTTCATCACTTTTAGCATCAAGTTTATCTTTTCTTACATCTTTTAATAGATAACATTTTCTTCCAATTACTTTAAAATAATTCACATTTAGTGCATATCCATACCATAGCTCAAAAGGTGTTTTGTTTGTTCCTTTCTTCACTTGAACTAGGTTCAGAGTGCAAACTACAGTGTTTGCAACATCTCTCTAGTACTTCTATGAAACACCCTTCTCTATCATTAGTGTTCTTGTGCAATCCATAGTTGATCTATTACTTCTCTCTACCATTCAATAGTGGTTTCCTTGGTGCACTCATTTTCCTCTTGATTCCTTTATCATTGAAAAATATGTTAAACTCATCTGAAATGAATTCACCAACTCTGTCTGATCTTAGACATTTTAGACTCTTACCTATTTATTTCTCAACTCAAGCAAGATACCACTTAAACATTTGAAATGCATCATATTTTTCATTTTGGAAAAATCATAGTCATCATTCATGAAAATTTATCAACTAATAGAATAAAGTATTTATTACCATAACAACTATGTATTCCAATAGGACCATATAAGTCAATATGAACCAACTCCAAAATCTCATTAGATGAATATTTTTTTCTCTTGAAACTAGACTTTGTCATTTTACCCATTTGAAATTGTTTGCAAATCACTTTACTGGGTTTTCTTAGTCTTGGTAACCCTCCAACTCTTCTCATTTTACTAATTTTTGCAAAGTTATCAAAATTCACATGACATAGCCTCTTCTTCCATAACCAAACATCTTCACATTGTGCAAATAGACATGTATCTTCATATAGGTCTAGAGAGAAAAAATTACCTCTTGTTTTCTCTCCACTTCCAATTAGTTCACCAATTGCATAATAGATCTTTGCCTTATTTTTCTAGAAATCAACTCTACAACTTGAACTTATCAACCATGTTATACTCGAGGAGTTATATTTGAAATAGTCAACCCAATATGCAGTGTCACACTTGATCTTTTCATTCAGTTTAATTGATCCTTTACCTTTCACATAACATGGTGAATCATTACCAAACTTAACACTACTGCCATTATAATGTTCTATCTTATCAAACTTACTTGTATCACTAGTCATGTGATGTGAGAAACCACTATCAATTATCCATCTATCATTTTTACTCACATGTAAGAGAAATGTAGGTTTCTCATCTTCATCATAATCATCTTTCATTGCAACATAAACAACTTCTTCATCATGATCATCAGAACTACTATTAGAACCATCCTCTTTAGTAATATAGCAAGATCTCTTACCTTCATCCTTGTAGTCTCTTTTGTCTCTATTGCTCCTGTCATCTCTCCTCCCTTTATATTTGAAATATTTCCTTTCATCCTTGCTATCTCTGCTAGGGCATCTGGCTACAATATGACCAAATATTTTACATGTAAAATAGATAATAAGGAGTTTACCTTTTTATTTTCCTTTTCCTCTAGGAAGTCTTCTTCCCAAAAATGCTTCATGTTCATTAAGGTCATCATCAAACCCATTGTCACTTTCTACATACTTTCTTTTCTCCTTTTTCTTAGATCCATCAAGGGTTAACTGGGCTTTGAATTCATATTCAACACTTGCAGGGGAATAATAATCAAAATTTTATAATTCAAATGCAACAAGTCTACCAATTGGACTATCCAAAGTCAAATCATTACAAGGTGTACATCTCAATTCTTGAATTGTAGATACTTTGATTACATAGATAGAAAGTAAAGACCACAATACCTTACTTATCATAGTCTCATTAGCTATATGTCCTTCAAATATCTAATAGAATTCACCACTTCTTTGATTTCACTACAATACTATGCAATATTCTCACCTCCATACATCCTCATGTCATCAAACTTTCCTCTCAATCTTTCTACCTTAGCACTTATCATATTCTTGTCTCCACCATGGATTTCTTTCTAGCTTTTCCCACATTTTTTTAGTAGTGGTGCATTCATTCACATCATCAAATTCTACATAGCTGAGGGTTGTCAAAATTTTAATCATCATTTGGTTGTGCTCTTGCTTCTCTTTCATTTGTTTGATTGTCATAGGTCTAGGAACCTCAATGTAGTCATTGTCCAAGTAGATGATATTTTAGATAAGTGCGATCTCATTAGCCTTTTCCATACTAGGAAGTTCTCCTTATTCATCTTAGGTATCTCTCTCTTATTCATCTTGATGTTTGACTTGAGTTCCTTCAAAATTTTTTGACAAGCACCAAGGCTTTGATACCAATTATTATAATGATTTAGAATAATTGAGAGAGGGTGTGGGGGGTGAATCAGTTATCCTCAGGTCCATATGTACCAAGTTAACTTCAAAAAAATTGTTCAAATTCATATACCCACTTGGTCTTTGTTAGTGAACAGATTGTCCTCCAAAGAAATACATACAAATTAACCCCAAAAATCCTAGATAGGAAGACTGAATATGCACTAATAGTTGAGTCACTTTGCTATTGAAAAGCATAAGCACCCTCTAAATTTATCTAGGTACAACTCCATGTGTATGGTTTACAATGAATTCATAGAAATACAAATACAAATGCTTTTAACTAGAAAGCACAAAATATTTACAAACTTCTATCTGTAGACATGATATAGATGCAAAAAAACTAAGCAACTAAAGGAAATAAACAGTAAATGACACAAAGTTCATTCACCCAAACTCTGTATTACGTAATGGACATAGAGAGAAAGATGAAAGATCCTTTCTAAACACACAAACAACTAAAGCACAAAGTCCAAAATATGACTATGAAAATAATCATATATGTATCAAACTACATTCAAAGATAACCAAGAAAATGCAAAGATCAACATTGATCAGGAATTTAATACACAAACTCAAAGTTTCAATGCACCAAAATACTCTTTTGAACACAACAAAACAAAACATGCTTTGCTGTTTGATATCTACAAAAACCACTATCTAGAAAAAGAAATATCTCCCTTCTCTCCCTATATTCATAGTCCCTAATTCTACTATCGCTTAAAGTTTGCCCAACAAAATTTAGAGAAAAATTGGAACCCCTTTCCTTGTTTCTAACATATTCATAGTACCTCCTCTTGCTCTGATGATATTCATCAGTTACAATAACTGAATCTTGGAAATCATAATTATCCTTTCTTTTGTCTATCTCTCTACACATTATTTCACCTCAAATAGAAAATCACATCATCTTAATAATTTTATGATTTCTAACCAAATGTTTAGATACCTAAACTTTACCACATATATGTCTGGTGATCATACATATTTAATTGATACATTCTAAGACAAATGTCATAAGGGGTATTATACATGAAATTTCTCATAGAGTATTTTGTTAATAAATGTGGGCTATTGCATATGAATCTAGAAGCTCTCAAATGATTCGAAGAGGCTGGCAATACTTATCCACCTTGAAGTCTTTGTAATCTGCATCATTCCACATGTTTGCCTGATTCGAGCATTTTGTCTATGGAAAAGAATATATAGAATCCCAATTGCATTCCAAGTGTGCACCTTCTTGTGGCTATACAAGTATTATTTCATCCTCATTCATATTTATTCTAGTGGTTGTTATCAATATAACCTATCATAAACCAATCTTTAATTGTGCGAATGAAACTGCCTTAGGACTTCTTTTGTTGGTCTTGAGAAACTCTAACTATATTGCCATGTTAAATGATCATATGATTCTTGTAACGATTGTAGCTTAGAAGGATCTTTGTGTATGGGATTTAAGTTCATAGGACAAGTGTTTTTTTCATCAAACACTTCTACACCATCCTATATACTCCACCTTGATCAGATGTTTAGCCTTGACATTTAGTGTCATTACAGAAGCATCATCACTTTTCATTTGTTCCACCTTTAATTCGAACATGTCACCTTTCATCCTTTAAAAGAATAGGGCTTGTGCACATCCTTCCAAACCCCATGCTTAATCTTTGTTTTAGAACATAGATCATCAACCATGTTTGGTTAGACGTTCTGCCAAATGATTTATATGCACTAAAAAAACATCTTGTTTCACATCCATCTTCGCATGTCGACTACATTCCTGCTGCTCTTGATGAATTTTAGTGATCTTCACATTTTGACCATGAATTTGGTGTTTCACAATCATCTCCTTGCAATATGCTAACCAACAATCATGACATACTTCTCACCTCTTTGCATGTTGAAGATGAAGATGTACGATGTGGGAGGGGGTCTATCTTTTTTCCTTTTTGGATCTTCATTCATATTCAACACTTTGTTGAGTAGTTTGAAGATGTCACCTAGCATGTCTCATGTAGGTTCATATCCTGAGCTTGGAACTATTGGTAATGTTGGTCTTTGTTATTGGATTAGAGATCTTAGAGGGGCCTATCAGGTCTTTCATGACATCCATGATGAGTATAAATAATAATATCTACATGACGTCTTGTGCATGACCTGACATGTCTCTCGAATGGAGGTCCATACTATCCTACAAAGTTGGTTAAAGGATGGGTTTGTGGACACAATAGGAAGTGCGAAGGAGTAGATGTCCCAAATCAAACCTTAATCCCAATGTCCCTACCATTGGTTATTTTCCATAAAAAAACTGTGGACAAGTATTTAATCAAATAGTTGGCCACCTCCTCTTCTCTTCATGTGGCATATGTATGTTCAAGTGCATCAACTCAGACATATGTGCTCGAGTTGTGTTTGAAACATCTTCATCTAAGATCACATTGCACCTGCACTCTTTCATCCTAAAATATAACTCATGCACTCCATTGTGATAGTGACTAGTGCCTAATTAAAGCTCGATGATGGAGTTGAGTAATTAATCATTAAAGCTCTCAATGTTTTGACAATTACACTTGTTGGTAGATCAAGCATTCTGTCAAACATAAGGGAATTTCCTTACCATATTTGATCATATGGATGGTTTGGTTGCCATTATCAATGTCTCTGCATTTTGCATTCACTTAATGGATATTTATGCCATGATTTTTGTGAGCTTCTTTGAATTTGAATTCTCATAAGTTTCTAGGAACTTAGAAATTTGCACTCACAATATTTGAAGATTGGTATCCTTCAAGATGTCTCAAATGCTCAAATTCTAAATCTCTATATTTATGAATATTCTATTCTCTCGATAGTTGAATCATCAACCTATACTACAAACTTGAGATCTAAATGAATTCTTGAACCACTAAACTTCTAAAATGAACTTGGACCATTACTTTTACATTTGAAACATTTGATCCTTCGAACTTGTGAACTCACAAACTACATTTATAAACTAGCCATGAATTCACTAAATTCAAAACACAACATTGTGTCATACCTTGAACCCTTAACTTGATGCTTATGGATCTAACAATGGCACTAAAATTTTCATGTCGGGGATTTGAATCTTAATCTGAAACCTGACATTTTGAATCTGCAACACAAGATGTGAACTTTGAACCTTTTATCTTTGAATCACTTCAAACCATTGTTCAAAGAAGTTTGAGACCATAAATTGAAAATTTAACTACTGGGTCTATATTGGGTACCAATAGTCTCTATAGAATATCATGAGAAATTTAACATTTCATGAAATATCTTAACTCTTTGTCTCTATATTTTTTGACTTCTAGTAAATAAACTACTATAAAATATAGAATGTAAAACAATAACATCCACACATGATAATAACAATTTTGACACCAGGATTTAAAATGGAAACCCAATTTGGGAAAAACCACCAAGTAACATGCTAAAAAAAAATTCACTCTTTTGAAATGAGCTCATTAAGAGCCAACCCTATTAAAGGTCATACAACACACTATTAAATGTGACCGTATTAAAAGATGAGTGACCTTTTCAGAGGACTTTAGAATATTCCATTACAATGTCACATTGATTAAAGGATTTACAAAATGATTGTTAGGTCAACGTTGATTAAAGGATTTTGGACTGATACAATGGTCAGAATGTAATAGTAGGTTTGGTTTGTAAAGTAGAACTTTAGTTTGCAAATTTATATTTCCATTCGCTCATCTATTGGTTCATTAATTTATTTCAAATGTAATGAGGTTGGTCACTTTTTTACTAAATGTCCAAATATAAGTAAGTATGATAGAAATGCCAAGAAAGATTCCAAGTGCAAGAATAATAGGGATTACAAAAACAAAGGCAAGACGTCATGCTACATTCCCAAGGAAGAGCATATCGATCCTAGTTCTAATGATGACAAGGAATTAGTAGAAATGGTTTATGTTGTAATCAAGGAAAATCAAAATGGTGAAAGGTATGAGAATGAAACTTTCCTTATTTCACATGTTGCTAAGACTAAATTGTCAATTATTGATAGTGTTGTTCACATCACATGACATGTGATCTAAGTAAGTTTGATAAATTTGAAGAAATTGATAATGGTCCAAATATTTAGGTTTGGTAGTGATGTTCCATACTCATTGAAAGATAAAGGGCCACTAATGTTGAATGATAAGATCGGATGTAATGATGCAAATTGGGTTCAAGGACTAAATATAATCTTTTAAGTGTTGCACAACTAAATAACTCATGTCACAAGCTAGAATTTGAGAAAAGGAAGTTCAAGATCTTTAATGATGAAATTATTGTGATTGGAACAAAATACCAAAAAAAAGTAACTTTTTCTATCTTGATCCTAGAATTGAAACATGCTTATTTTCTAGAGTTGAGGATGCATGATTATGGCATAAAAGGTTGTGTCATGTAAACTTTGAGAGAATGGTGAAAATTAGTTAAAATAAAAGAGTAAGAGGCTTACCAAATTCGCAAAAACAAGAGGATGCTATGTGTAGAGAATGTTAGCTCAGTAAGATGACTAATTCTAATATTTCTTGCAAGATACACACTTCAAATAGATATCTTGGAATAAGTGCATACAAATTTATGTGGTCCAATTGGAGTTGATAGTTATTATGGTGACAAATATTTCATACTATTTGTGTATGATTATTTAAGCATGATGATTGTAATGTTAATTAAGGTGAAATCACATGCATTTTATATGTTTAAATGGTATAAATATAGAGTTTAAAAGGAAATGGTAAATATTTGAAATGTTTGAGATTTGATAGAGGTGGTGAGTTTATGTCTTCTAAATTCACTAACTTTTTGGTTGAGAATGCTATCAAAAGATAATTATCTACACTAAGGACACCATAATAGATATTCTAGAGAGAAGCAATTAGTATTATTTTTTATACTCTCAACTAAGTTTAGTTGAAGAAATGAACAACAAGACACCCTATGAACTATGGTATGGTCTGCACTGAATATATATTATTTAAAAATCTTTGGAAGTAGGTATTACATTCATAGAGATATGAGGAATGGTAAACTTGATGTTAAAGGAGATGAAGGTATATTCCTTGGCTATTCATCTAAGAGTAAAGCTTATAAGTGTTTGAAAAAAGCTACTAACAAGATGATTGAAAATACAAATGTAAGATTTGATGAGTTTATAGAAAGAAATGATGTGGAAAGAAAGAAGGAACCTAAATACTACAATAATTTTGTACATGTCAATGAAGAGCCACCTAATACACTACATGAGTTACACCACAAACCTACCAAGAACTACATAATAGATACTGAGTCACAAAATGCTATACCCAAGCACCAGATAGTTCAACTCAAGTACAAAGATTAACCTCTACAAAGTGAAGAAAATGTTGATAGTCAAAGAAATGAACTTGTATTGGCTAAATATATGAGGAAGAATCATTCACCTAAATACATAATTGGAGATAAAGGTGTTGGAGTACAAACAAGAAGAAAGTTAAGATAAGGCACATGTCTAATAGCTGATTACAGACCTAGAAAAGTGAAAGATGCATTAGATGATGAATGTTGGATTAATGCTATGAATGAGGAGATTGATTAGATTGAGAAGAACAATAGTCAGACATTAGTATTGAGACCTGTTGACAAAAATGTGATTGGTACAAAATGTATTTAAAAAAATGTTGAATGAGAATGGAGAAGTGGTAAGAAATAAGGCATGATTGGTTTGCAAAGGATATGCACAAGAAGAAGGAATTGACTATGGTGAAACTTTTCCACTTGTGGCAAGATTGGAAGGAATAAGAGAATTGTTTGCTTATGCTACATACAAGAAGTTTCAAGTATACTAAATGGATGTAAAATTTGTATTTATGAATAGAATACCTGAAGTGGAAGTATATATTGAACAACTTGAAGGATTTTTTGAACCTAGAAAGAAGAACATGGCCTGCAAGTTGAAAAAATCCTTGTATGGATTGAAACAAGCCCTAGAGCATGGTATGAAAGATTAAACTCTTAGTTGATTAAGATTGGAATTTCAAGAATGAGTGAAAATGATAATCTATATTTGAAAAATGATGTTGAAGATATGGTGTTGATTGCTGACATAATATTTTGTGGAAATGACATGTTCAGTAAGAAATTTTCTGAACAAAAGAGTACATAATTTAAAATGTCAATGTTTGGACAAATAAAAAATTTCATTGGATTACAAGTCCATCAAATAGAAAAAGGTATCTATGTAACTCAGTCCAAGTATGTGAAGGAAATATCAAAGACATTTAGGATGGATGAGTCTAAACCAATTGGTACACCTATGTTGAATGGAGTGAAATTGTTAAAAGAAGACACTAGTAGTGAGGTTGATCAAACATTATACAGATCTATGATTGGAAACATATAGTGTGTTGTACATAGTAGATTAGACATTAAACTAGTTGTTGGAATTATTGCAAGGTTTTCATCTAATCAAAGGGAGACACATATGACTGCTATGAAAAGAATATTTATATATCTAAAAGGAACTAAATATTATGACCTATGGTATAAACAAGAGTATGAATTTAATCTTAAAGTCTACACTAATGTTGATTAGGTTGGAAATGCTGGTGATAGAAAAATCAAAAGTGGTAGAGCTTTCTTTTTAGGAGAAAGGTTGATAACATGGATAAGAAAGAAACAAAGTTGTATTCCACAATCTATTGCTAAAGCTGACTATGTTGCTACTACAATCAATTGCTCAAATATTGTATGGATCAAGAAACTATTGGAAGGAATGCAATAAGAGGTAACCGATCCTATTAATATTTATTGTGATAATAAAAATGCCATATATATTTCAAAAAATCTGGTGATGCATGCAAAAATAAAGCGCTTACCAATCAAGTATCATTACTTGAGAGAGAAAGTTCAATAGAAACAAGTGAGGCTTGAGTATGTGAAGTATAAGGAAAAAATTTATGATATATTTACTAAGACACAACCTAAGGATTCTTTTGAGTATCTAAGAGGTAAACTAGGGGTCCTACCCCTATCCAAAATTCTCTAAGTGAAGAGGCATGTTGCATCAATTCATGTATGACTTGTAATATCTTTATGGGGTTGATGTAGAAGTGTTCACACTTTAGGAGAATTTGTGAAGATGAATGTGATTACTCAAGAATGAGAAGGGAGAAGATCACTCAAAGGAAGATAAAACATACCAAATTGAAATGAATCCAAGAATGAAGGTTGAACCTGCATTAAGAGATCATATCTTAAGGGGGAGGAATGTTGAAGATGTTGAAGTTGTTGTTGCTAAAGATACAAAATGAGCACCAGATTGAAGACAAATGCCTAAAAAGTTGTATTATTGCTAATGCCTACATTTGATTATCTTATGTAATGTGTTTGTAATGTAGAAATCATATGTTATGTGTTTCCATCAATGCCAAAGGGGGAGATTGTTAGCCCCAATTGATAATGTTATTGATAATGGGAGATTGCCAACTGATAATGCTATGAATATATGTAAACAAGTCACATCAGTAAATATATTGTCATTGATGTCAAAGTCTTAGTTGGATAGACATTATACTAACTTAGTAGAGTACCATATCATTTGACTAATGAAGAGGATTTGAAGAAACTATAATAAAGACATAAGTGATATGTAAGGTATTAAATGGGTACTTGAATGAGTTGGAAAATGATAATGTATTATTGGTTTGATTGTATTTCAATTATGTATTATTATAATGTATTGAAGAACACAAGGATAACCAAGTTACAAGGTTAATGAAGGCTGATTACATTAATTGAGTGACACCAATTTTGCTCGAGCGATTGACAAGGAAGAAGGAAAACATAGTATTGTCCGAGAAAGTGAGTATTAATTGAGTATTATGTTACCCCAGTAAATGTTATGTTTACTAAGAGACAACTAGATGAAAATTTTGGAAAAGTGGAATTTGAGGCCAAATCTTAATGGAAATTTAGAAATTTCAAGAAGGTCTAAGGCACAAATCAAAGTCTATTACAAGATGCACGACTGGGAAAATGCAAGAAGGATCTGGTGAAGGAAATTGAAGAAGGATAAGGATGTGAATGAAGTTCTATATAAGATATATTTTAAGTGTCTAAATTTATTACATGAAAGAATTATGTTATAAACCTAAGATCAATTATGGTGATTAGGAGACAAAATATGGAAGAGTTTGGAAGCAGTGAGAAAACTATTTAAGAAGGAGAACAAGACAATTTAGGTTACTAATTGTGATGTTGGTTAGAAGTTGATTGTGTTGGAGTGTTAATTTTATGTGAATGCAATGTTGAAGAAGCTAAAAGAAGGTTGTTGAGATAGGAGAACCAAGCAGTGGAAGGAGAAAGAGAAGGTATTAATCAACTAAGTTTGAGTACAAAGTGAAAGAAGATCCAAGAGAGAGAATGATCAAAGACAAGAGCAAGAACAAAGATCTAAACAAGTAAAGGTAGTTGATATTTTTAACAGATCATTTTATATTATTACTATTTAACTAGTGTTGAAGAAAATATTAGATGTACCAAGTGGACCTAACAAGTCTATGAAATCCTATATGGTAACATTAATTAGTGGTGTTCGTAAGTCCTTTCAATTAAGCCACTCTTTTTAGTTAGGTATAGTGATAAGGTATAGATGATCTTTTAGTGAAATCCTCTAACAAGGTCATATTAATCATATGTATCTAACCTTTAACAAGGTTTTATCCTAGTAGAGCTCACTTCAAAAGAGTGAAATTTTTGGGTTATTAGTCCCAGATAGTTTTTCCCTTCATAGGGTTTCCATGTTAAAATCATGGTGTCAAATTGTTAGAAAGAACAGGGTTTCCATTGTACCAAAAGATCAAACTCTTAATGCTCGATACAACCAATAGTCTTATAGAACCACAAGACCAAGCTCTAATACCAATTGTTACAAAGGGCAGGGTTTTTGTTGTAGCAAAACACCAACCTATTAATGCCTGATACAACCAATAGTCTTATAGAACCACAAGAGATGGTTAAGCCATGTTGTAAATCTCGCAAGGGACACCGGCCCATTGCCAACACAAATGTCTAAATGCTATTTGTGTTGCAAATTGTTTTACATATTTTTAAACTTTATTAAAACTTGGTAATAACTAAGTAAGTTTATTGATACTCGCTAATTCAAAGAACAATGAGTTAATAATTTGGATTAAAGTGTTTGATATAGTTGATTAAAGATTATATCGAGTGCTTTTTGATGAATTTTATGATGTTTAGTTGGTACTAAAATGTTTGAAGGGACTATATGATAACTGGACATAACTAATTCACCCCCTTGTTAGTTATCTAACAAGAAGACCTACCTGGTTTTCTTAACACTTAGAAGGGTCTTGGATAAAACCTATGCCTTTGGAGCATACCTTAATTGTTTGTAACCTTACCTTGTCAATTGGATCTCTACTTGCATCATATTAGTATCATAATTATACCAATTTGTATTTGTGATAACTTAAAAGAAAGGACACTTCAATATGCCACCTAAAAGAGTCAAGAACCATGAATTCATGGAAATGGAGAAAAGCATTGAAAAAAATGGGAAGAAAGGTTGAATAAAATGATGAATAAGTTTAAGGATAAGGATAATGACTAATATAATGAAGAAGATGAAGAGTGGGAAGAACAAGAGGGATGTGAAAATCAAAACCTAGATCTTGAACCTCTAAAAAGAAAAGAAGAAGAAGATAAACAAGACTTCCTTAAAGCCATTAGAGAAAAAAGGAAAGAGGATTTCAAAGTGGAGATTCTTTCTTTAAATAGAAAAATGGATGGAGAGGAGCTCACTAATTGGATAGCTTCCTTAACCACATATTTTGATCTTAATGATGTTGAGGAGAAAAAGTGAAATATGTTAGAACAAATCTCAAAGGTTCTGCACTGATATGTTGGAACTACACACATAATTATAGGAAAATAAATAACAAGAGATCTATCACAAAAATTGAACAAAATGATAACCTTGATGAAGAGAAAGTTCATGCCAGATAAATTTTAAGTTTAGATGATCAAAAAAATTCACAATATCAAATAGAAGGATATGTATGTTTCCATCTATACTGAGGATTTCCATAATCTTAGCATTAGGGAAAATCATAATGAGGACCAAAAAGAGCTAATAGCCATGTATGTTAACGGATTGAAATATATTATCCAAGATGAGACAAGTTTACATATACCTAGATCAGTGGATGAGTTATTTCAACTAGCCATTAAAGTTAAGAAAAAATTGAAGATAAAAGGTGACCAAAATAATAGGGGAAAAGGTGGTAGGAATAATAGAGGCATACATAATTTTGGTAGAATTTAAAGAACTAGAAATGAAGAAACTAATAATAAGAAAAACAAAGGGGAATATAGTCACAAGGTTGGGAAAGGTTTTAGGGGCTAGAGAAGACCAAATAATAGAGGTAGAAGCCAAGGTTGAGGACCACATAGAGGTTATGGATTCTTCATAGGGACATGCTTTACATAATCATGATCAAGTTGGAATTACAAGTGGACATTGTCCTAATAGACCCTCAAGTTCATCCACAAGAAATGGATAGAAGGAACCAACTCATTGTTGACAAGGAAAGTTAATGCAACATCTATATTGGATGGGGAGAAAATAATGATAAAGAGAACTCTCCTTAAGATTGTATTGAAGCAAGAAACCCCTAAAATAAAGTCATTTTTTAGGAATCAAGGCAAAGCATATGGAAAATTATGCAAGATCCTTGTTGGTTCAAGGTTAACAAAGAATTTGGTATTAACCAAGATGGTGTAAATTTTGAAACTTAATTAAGAGACTTCCACATATATCACCTCACAAAATATCATTATTGAACAAAAATTACAACTTAATAGTTGAAGAAAAAACATGGGTGGACTATGAAATTGGACAACACAAGGACACAGATTTATGTGAAATCATCCCAATGGATGCATGTCATATGATTCTAGGTAGACCGTGAAATTTTGATGTAAAATATCAACATGAGGGGTAAGAAAAATACCTACCTAATCATTAAGAATTAAAATAAATACAAGATGCATCCTTTAGCTAAACAATTTGGCAAGGAGAAAGGTGATTCATTGGCAATGATGGTTGGAGGCAAGGATTTTAAGAGCATGATCAAAGAACAATATTTTTAGGAGTATGAAATTTTTGTGAAGCCCAAAGAGGACAATAAGGAGTAGGAGCCTTTACCAAAAGGAGGTACAAACTTTGTTGAAACAATATTAAAACATAGTAGAAGGAGACAAACTAGATGCTTTACCACCTATGAGGAGTATTAGTCATAAAATTGACTCAATACTATGTTCTACACTACATAACAAGGCTGCCTACAAGCTCACTCCTCAAAAATTGCATAGATTACCAAACAAGTGCAAGAACTTTTGGATAAGAGATTGATTAGAAAAAATTAAAGCCAATGTGTAGTACCATCGGTCTTATCCCCTAAAAAGGATGAAAAATAGAGATTATGTGTGGAATATAGATAAATCAACAAGATAATAATAAGATATAGGTTTCAAATGCTAAGAGTAGAGGACCTATTGGATTTCAAGGGTGGATCATGTTACTACTTCAAAATTGACCTCAAACCTGGTTATCATCATATAATGATAAGGCATGGTGATGAATGAAAGACTACATTCAAAACCAATGAGGGATTGTATGAATGACCTATAATGCCCTTTGGGCTGAGAAATTATCTAAGAAAATTCATGAGACTAATGAATTAAGTCCTTGTGCAATTTATAGGGAAGTTTGTCATTGTTTATCTTGATGACATATTGGTGTTTAGTAGGTTAAGAGAAATAATTTGGAGCATCTCAAGTTGGTGATGCAAAAGCTTGAAGAGGAGAAATTGAAGATTAATCTAGGAAAATGTGAGTTTTTCAAAATTCCATGGACTTGCAACTTTCTATAGGAAATTTATCAAAGGATTTAGTGGGACTTGTACTCGACCTATAATCAACACCATCAAGGGTGGAGTTCAATGCAAATTTGAGCGGACTAAGAATGTTGAGGATAGTTTTCAATTCCTAAAGAAAAAGGTTTCATTATTGCTAGCATTAGTACTACCTAACTTTATTAAGGTGTTTATAGTGGAATTTGATGCTAGAAAATATGCTATTGGAGTAGTTTTAAGTCAAGAAGGACACACCATTGCATTCTTTCTAAGAAGTTAAATGAATCTAATCAGAGGTATTACACTTAGGATTGATGAGCCTATTAATTTACATATTTATATTCATTTATTATAACCTTTATCCCATGATTTAAATATATTCCCAATTCATTTCCATACATTAACTTGATTTATGAAGCATTAAATATCATTAATGAATTATTGATTAACATTTGTATGTGTAGCTAGTTAATGCTAAATTGTGATGATTTATTATGATAAATGGTTGTTATTAAAATATATATATATATATATATATATATATATATATATATATTAATATTATTAACATGTTTTTTGTGAGATATTTGATTCATTCATGTAGTTGGAAAGAAGGAAAAACAAGTTGACACTTCTCAATATTTAGCAGTTGCTAGAAATGCAGAAAAAGTAAAAAAGTAAATTTTAGTAACATGGGCATATATCAATAAATTATTTATGAAATAATATTTTCTTGATTATTTTTAAATATGAAAACAAGGTGAAAAAACCCTTTCAACCCTTAATTTATAATAGTTAACAAGCAACAATGATCAAGAGTTGATTGAGTAAAAGGTGGCAAGTTTGAAGGTAACAAAAACCTAGTTTTAGTAAAATGGATATATATTCCATGTTACTTAATCAAAACCATATTTTCAAAATTATTTGGAAAGATAAAAAGGAGGATCATAACATAGTAAAAGTGCTTGAGATAACTATCAATAGTAAGGGAACACCATGCATTTGAAGTGGAATACCCAAAAAGTGGAATAAAAAATCAGCACACTTGGTCAAAATTCTTCCATTTATTGTAATTAAAGTCACAACTTCAAAGTATATTTTATTGTATTTTGAACACAAAAAAATCTCCAGTAAATAATCTATTTCATAGAAGAGTCTAAACAAACTCCTTTTCCAACTAGCCATGAAGACAAGTTTTAATAGTGTTCTCCTCCTTAGTCATTATTTTAGAGTAAGTCTCTTCCTCGTTTAGAGAAATGATGGAACACTTTTTAGATGGTTTTTAGAGATTCAATAATCTTACATATTTGAATATGTAAGTAATCAAATGATATATATAAGGGTCTATATGTTAATCAGTTGGTAATATGTAGTTCCTACAATCGTTACTTAGTAGTTTCTCACAGTTTCCTACAACCGTTACTTAGTAGTTTCTCACAGTTTCCAGCATTGTTATATTTTCTATTTTACAATCATAGAATACCTTAGAGAATCTTATAGTGCATATACATTGCAGACCTATTTCAAGTATATAACCTTAGGCTAACAACTTAAATGATCCTTCTCTATAAGAAAGATAACTACTCATTCTAGGTGCTCATTCTTTGAGTTGCATTTTAGAACCAACCTATTGATATAATTGGGAACCAACAATGAAATTGAGCTTTATTATATGGTTCAATGTTTTAGAAAATGGAGGCACTAATTGATGCCAAAATAATATTTGGTGTTCATTGATAATTGTGCTTTAATATTTCTAAATAGGTAGGGAAAATTGAATAACATAAATGTCAAGTGGATGGAGTAGTTGCAGTCATCCACGTTAACAATAAAACATAAAAAGGGAGAAACTAAAAAGGTAGGGGATGCATTGAGAAAAAGGTTTTCATCCATGCAAGAAATCCAACTTTAGATTGTACGACTAGATCAATTGAAGGATCTATATCATGATGATAAAGAATTCAAAAAACCTTATGAAGTTTTATCTAATCTTTCTAACCATCTTCATAGTCAATTTTCTGATTTTGTATTGCATGAGGGATCACTCTTCAACAAAAATAGGATCTATGATGCAAGAGAATCTTGGGTTCATGGGCAGTCTTGCTTAAACTAAAAATATTTCTTATTTTATGTTCCAGCTTGCAGTCCTTAGGATGACCCTTGATGTTAATGTTCTTTATTTATACATAGTTACTTGATTAATACCTATCATGGATCCTTCCCATGTGTTTGTAAAACTTATTCCCATCTCACTAAAGGGTTATTCGTCTTTTTTGCTTGAGGAGTGCTCTTTCCTAACATATCGAGTAGCATGTGGCTTTGGGCTTCTGTAAGGTTCTTGAGATCTCATGACCTTCTACAGCCATGGGGCATCTTCCTGGATCATGTGTGGACCTATCTTGGTGCCTACATATGTTAGTTTTCTTAATTGTGTTTTCACCAATTCCCCCTTTAGGATAAGACCTATATTTTGTAATAAATGTATCTGTTAGGCTGATTTTTGGTCTTGATGGTTATATATTTGAGATTTAGAATAAGAATAGGTAGGATGAATATAGTAAGAAGATAGATAGAAGCATTTTGGATCTATAAGCACAAGCTTCTGAGCTTGGTAATTGTAATTCTTTTCTTCATAACTATAACTAGTTAGGCCTTATGCCTTATCTTGACATATCTACATTAGAATAAAGATATTGTTTTCTCTTCCATCTTTGGTTGTGCTTTCACGTGTAACTCTAGTAGGGTGGTTCATGAGCATTTCGCTTGGATCACTTTTGTACTATCCCCTTGCATTAGGTGGTATTAGAGTGAAGGTTTCCTTCCTTATGGAGTCTTGGGACTAGAGAAAAACCTGATTGGATTGATTATAGGGTGGAAGACTTGGTTGTTGACCTATAAATTGCAAAGGGTTATGATTCTTGTAGGATCTATTGTCAAAATGGTTTGAGGTAGAGGAAATGCAGATAATTCTATTATGGACATATTGAGGCAACTTGCAGTAAGGCTTGGAGCTATTAGGATGACCAGAGCATAGCAGTGCATCTTGATGATGTTAGTTATGAAGAAGAAGCAATTGCAACTAATCCTGAACTTGAAGTGGAATAAGATGAGGAAAGACTATTGAGAGCCTTGACTACAGAAAAATCTAAACCTTATTTTGACTCTTACAATTATTGTGGAAAGCTTGATACATTTTTTTTTTTTATTAGATCTTTGAGATGGAAAAGTATTTTAATTATTAAAGTAGTACCCCTGATGACAAGAAAGTAAGGATAGAAGCCACTAAATTGAGAGGACATTATTCACTTTGGTGGGAGTAATTGCAAACTAATAGGCAAAAAAGAGGAAATGAAAATATTAAGACTTGGTGAAAATGGTTGGTAAGTTGAAAGATAAAATTTCTCCCTACTGATTATCAAGTTAATTTGTTGAGGAGAATGCAAAATTAAAGGCAAAAAGATATGACTTTAAAAGACTACATTGAAGAGATTTATAAGTTTGACATTAGCTTTGGAAATGTTGATAATGAGGTTGAAAATCTTTCTAGATATATTAATGGGACAAGAACCTCAATTCAATATTAGATTAGTTTTGCGAAGATGGAAAGTGTGGAAGAAGCATGCTTCTATGCCTTGAGAGCTAAAGAGATATTGGGAAAGAAACAAGAACATGGACAAAGGACAAGAGGAGGAATATTTTAGCAAAGTAGAGGATGATCTTATGGAGAAAGTAACATATCTAAGAGTACATCTCATGACAAAAGAAGGTATGAGTGGAAAGAAGATAATGTTAGCAGAGGAAGAGGTAACTTCTTAGAGGTAATTATTCTGGTTACTCTAGGAATAATAGCAATGGAAAAAGGGAAGATAGATCTTGGTTTAAGGACACTTGTTTTAAATGTGGAGAAGAAGGCCATAGAGCCTTTGAATGAACCTTTTCTGGAAAAAATATGGGAATCGGTAGCAAAAATGCCTTAGTCCAAGAAGAAGCTATTGATCCACCTAATGAAGCTAAAAGTGGAGAGGAACTAATGATCAAAAGAACTTTGTGGAATGAAAAATTGAATGAGGAACATATTTTGAAGTGTTGCAAGATAATCATTGATAGTGGGGTTTTAGACAATTTGGTATTAGAAGAATTGACTTCTAAGTCGTAGTTGTAGAGTTTGAAACATCCAAATACTTATTACATTGCCTAGATCAAGGATGAGCACAAGTTACTGGTAAGTGAACAATGCCTTGTGAAATTCAAGATTTAGAACTACTATGATGAAGTCTTCTATGATATTATTGTCATGTTCTTTTGGGAAGACCTTGATAGTATGATAGACAAACTTTTCATGATAGTAAATTGAATCAATATACTATTTGGGCTAGTGGATTCTATATTTACTTTTCTTATATGTTATAGTTTTGATTGCATGTTGGATATTGTGAGAGTTATTGATAAAAAGGTTTTAGACATGTGATTGCATTGATTCACCCCCTTCCCTCCCATTTCCCCCTCCACTTCTCAGTGCCTTATAGCATTAAAAATTACTAGTAGATTTAGGTTCCCTTGAAATGTCCTAATAACTTAGGGGAGATCCTTAAGGTAGATATCGATTCATCTAGGTATGTGAGATAAATTAAAAACTAACTTGCGGAAGTAAAGATTGCAAATGATAAACTAAAAGAATAACTCAAGAATTCAAGATATAAGAGGAAATACCTTTGTTATGAACTAGAAGCATATAGAAATAGTAAATATGAGGAATCTAAATATTCGATGCCTATATTACAAGAAAATGAGTAGTTGTATAAGGATAAGAAGAATATCAAGAGAGAATTAGAAGCTTTTTCCATTAATATGGCTCAAGATATGGAAGCAAGGTGTAAGAATTTGCCTAAGGAAAAGAATGAAATGCCAAGATCTAGAAGCTTAATAGATAACACAAGAGAGACAAAATGATATGATCCTCAAATGACTTGATTCAATAATGATCAATACCCAGATAAATTGAAATACAATGTAGATGTGCCAAAATATATAGGCAATACATGCTAACTAGCAATAATGACATAGATAAGCTATCAAACAGACAAGGTGGAATCACTTGTCAAATAAAGGTGGATCATCCTCCAATGTGTACAAAAGTACGTGAATCATGTGCAATAGTGAGAGGATGATGATGTGATAAGAAGAGAAAGGTGAATCTCAAACTCTTTTTTACTAATCTTGTAGGTAGCACACAATTACTATTGTCATTGCATTCTTGTGAACATGACATCATGTCTTGTTCATCACATTTTTTTACACATAATTGAAAACCTCATTTATAGCACTTGGAGAATTTTCACTACATGCTACATATAGATGCATTTTGACCATGAGTAAAATATTGATAGTTCGAGAATAAAATCAACAAGACAACTAGAGATGAATGCTTAAAGCATATAAAATTTAAAATTCCTTTTCTTGTTTTGTATCCATGTTGTATTTTATTTGTTGTACAATTCAAAGAAAAATCAATTATGTGTTTTCCCATTTTTGGTAAAATCAGTATTCATTCATATTAGTACACTATAAAAATGAGTGCGCCTCATTCATTTTTTCTAGTGAAAAAAAGTTGTATGTAGTTGCTAAAACCTTTTACTTTGATTGTGTGATTGTTGTATTGTGCTTTCTTGCCCATTTGTATAATCTATAAACATGATCTTTCATAGTACCAATTTGACTTATCACATGTTTGCGTGATCACTATGTTATGGTATTCAAAGATAGTAAAAGTGTAATTAATCCATATGGTCACACAAGAAGAAATAAGTAGAGCACAATTCATTTTTACAAGGAAAAATAATCAAAATCTGCAACATCTCTATATAGGCTACCTTCATAATCATATGCGCTATCTTGACATTTTCATTCAAAACTATAAAGTCATTCAAAATAGGTCTCTAATTTGAGAGAGATTGACCTTAATAATATGACAATGTAAAAATAGTAAAATTGCATTTTGCTAGTTTAAATCCATGTGTTATAGATCAAATCTTTATAAAATATGAAATTAAAGAGATTTGAGATTAAAACATTGACAAATCAAGCCATCAAAATTTAAGAGCAACCTAATTTAGATTTCATTATTTTGATTCTGACACATACGAATTTTCAATTATGCTACAAGGTTTAATAATTGTAATCAAAATAATTAAACAACTATTTATCACCAAATAAAATGATATAAATACTAAGAAGCATGTGTAGATATACATATACATGGTTATGTGTATGTGTATGTGTATGTGTATGTGTATGTGTACGCCGAAACACACAAAATAATACATGATTTTTTATCATATGACAAACTAACGAAACACCCCATAATACTACATGGACTAAGAAAAATAGAAGTAACCTTGTGCCTAGTACATAAAAATTGTCACCATTCAAATAAAAAATAATATTAAATTATGACCTACAATATAATTTTATTGAAAATATATCATACACATCTTTCAACCCAATGTAACAAATTACTAATATAAGCAATGATTCAATTGGGATTGAAGTTTGTATGTGGGGTTGGAGCCATTATTTGGCCACGACAATGGTACCCTCACTTTTATTTCTTAACTAACTCAATAACATAGTTGTGACTTTCCAAATTTAGTTCAAGACTCGTGGCATGGAGAGGATGTACCCTAAGCATTTGTTCTTTTTGAAAAGTCCAAATATAATGTTATTTTTAATTCACTAACATTATTAACAATTCCCACTTTTTAATATATTATCCATTCAATATAATTGATGTTCTCCATAATGTGCCTAGAAACCCTAAATAATTATTAGTGTTCTCCCTAAATAAAGTTTTATAGACTACTTGGTCTTAGTTGGTTATGGAGGTGGGAGGGATCTTAGATGTTGTGGATCATGTATTTTGGGATCATAAGTAATGATTTTGCTCCCTCCTAAATCTCTTTAAAGTTTGCTTTTATTTTGCTCAAATAAAGAAAGACTTCATTGGAATGCTTTATGTTCCCAAAAAATGGTATAGGTTCTTTAAAAATAATTGAAAAGGAAATAGGTAGATTATTTTGGGCTGTTTGATTTCATTATTATTTAAACATTTGTATTTGTATCGTTGGGAGGTACAATTTAAATGTATGTTAATTTAGTTTGGTCAATTTGATTAAAAATCACACAATTTAATTTTGAGATTGAGGAGACATATTTTTCTAGTATCAAAGTCATTTGAAATTAATTTCATAATCATAAAATTAAAATTGTATAGTTTTGGAAATATGTCTTTTAGGTTGGTTATTGAGAATAAGGATTTGAATGTTTTTTATTCAATTAAATATGATAGCAACTAATAATAACAAATTTCTATAGTTTAACTAATGGTAGCAACTTTTATTTTTCATGGGCATTCAAGATGAAAGGAAAGCAGTAAAATATTAGATTGAGATGGAAGAAATTTGGAATGATAAATGTAATATTTGAATTTACTCTTTTATTAGCCAACTCCTTCTATACTTTTAAATAATGTTCTTTTTGTTAAATAGAATTAGCAATAGATTAACAAAGATATTTCACTTGAATTTATTATATGATAAGAAAGATCGTATGATTTTATTCGTTATTTAATGTATTATATCATCAACTATAAAGAACATAATTCATTCTCTCATTTGATTGTATACATAATTCTTTTATATTGGAGAGATAAAACCATGGTAAAGAGACTAATTAAGTCAACAAAGTATTGACCCTTGGCACATGTTTTTTCATTGATGTAAAAAAACCTTGTTTTTCTTTTACATGGTTTGCATTGCATTTTTCTCAAGTAAAGAAGCATTACAAGAAGCTTTAGAATGGGTCTTCGAAAGATTAACAAGTGTGATGATATTTTTATTCACATGTCACATCTATTTACATGTCATATTGATTTATATTGAACTTCAAGATGGTGATCATGATCCATTAGTATAGTGACTAATGCATGTTTAACATGATACAAGATGGTAATTAATTTTGTAAATTCATAGTAATTGTGACGCATAATTATCAGTGTTGACATTTAGATGTACATGATGAGAATGTGTATTTAAATTGGTTCATTTTTTGTATGGTTGTATACATGCTCACATTATATCATTGATCATTATCAAGATTATACATTATTGTCATATAGTATATTACAAATCCTTGGTGTTCATAAGGCACTGATACCATATATATCTTTGTTATCAATAAGGATTTCAATATCTTAATAATATTTTATTGCTAATTTATCACTAACTTATTTATAAAAGGTTGTAAAGTTATTTTGATGGGGTCACAACCCAACAACCAGAATAGACACAATAGAAAGGGGGAATTATATTAGCTGAGAAAATAAGCTGGTACAAACAGTGCAGAGAAAATAAACTCAAAACATGCCCTGTGGGCTTACAATAGCATAAATCTAGAGAATATTTCTCCTTTTAGCACCTCCTCTCAAGCTCCAATCCGAACTGCCTTTTACAATGCCAAAATCTCCTTAAATAGACCCCGGAGGGTTAAAGACTAGGAGTACATTCTAGAAAGTGCTAGTAGGCATCCACCGACAAAATAGAAGGTTCTAGAAGCCGCGTTAGAAGTCGGTGCAAATCTAGAAGAATCCAGAAACGGTAGCCGAACTTTCGAGAGGCATAACTTTTGAACCGTAGCTCCGATTGACGAACCGTTTACATTTTCGGAAAGCTCTCAAAGCGCTCTATAGCCCTATGGACAAGCTTTGCTTGTCCCCCATTTTTTGACCCTTTTCAAGGTCATTTAATGCCCCAAACCTAACTTCGAAGCATTCTTAGGAGGTCTCCAAAACCTGAAAAACTGCAATAACTTTCAAACCGTGGGGCCTTTTGACCTGATTCTTTTTCTAGAATGCTCTAAATCCCAATTACATTCATCTGGCCAAGTCGCACCTTCTAGGTCACCAAAATGATGGTCAAATTGCATGCTCCTATTTTTTCGGGATTTTCAGATGTACTAATAGTTGAACTATGAGAGTTGGAACATTTATTTGGGCCAAATGGGTATCCAAAAATGTAAAGACATAAAATAGAAACTAAGTCTAAGTACATTTTTTTTTTTGGTGACACAGGATTGCCCTTATACCTCTGGATGCTCCTGCATCAGACACCCAGGGTAGATTGAAAAGTGACCCTGTCACTTTATGGATGGTAGAGGAAATCCCAAATGGGAAACCTCAGCTGCTGAAATCCAAGTTGAGTCCTCGATTGGCCGTCCTTTCCATTTTACCAAATACTCTTCATACTGCCTGTTTCTGGTACTCCTACCCACACGATGATCTAGAATGTCTTCTATCTCCTCCTTCTTAAAAGCAGGAATTGGACACGGCTCTAAAACCAGCTCCTCATCTGCACCATCATCATGATACTCTGTCAAATCTGCAATGTTGAAAATGGGAGAAATGTGAATACCATCTGACAGCTCCACCTCATATGCATTTCCTGAGTTATGTTTCTTCAAAATTTTGCAGGGGCCAAATTTCTTCATTTTCAGCTTGTTGTAAGTACCAACTGGAAATCTTTCTTTTCGTAAGTGCACCATGACTAGATCCCCTACTTGGAATTCCTTATGTCTCCTCCTTGCATCAGCCCTAGCTTTATACTCTTGATTCATCTTGATAATGTGTGCTTGAACCTCCTCATGTAGACGCTTGATGTGTTCAGCAAATTCCTCAGCTTTAGCACTTGTTCTCTCCCCTTGTTCTATCTTCCTCAATTCTGGTGCAGTCCTTGGGCTATTTCCATATACAATTTGAAATGGTGATTTTCCAGTACTCCTATTTACAGAGTTATTATAAGAAAACTCTGCCTGTGGTAGAATCAAATCCCATCCCTTGGGCTTATCTCCAACTAAACATCTCAGCAAATTTCCCAGACTTCTATTTACCACTTCCGTTTGGCCATCAGTCTGTGGGTGATGCGTGGAACTGAATTTCAAGTCTGTTCTCAACTTCTTCCACAATGTCCTCCAGAAATACCCCACAAATTTAGTATCTCGGTCAGAAACTATACTCCTTGGAAGACCATGTAGTCTTACCACCTCTTTGAAAAACAAGTCTGCAATATGGATAGCATCATGAGTTTTGTGGCATGGAATGAAATGTGCCATTTTGGAGAACCTATCAACCACCACGAATACTGAGTCATTACCCCTTTGTGTCCTTGGCAATCCAAGAACAAAATCCATACTTATGTCCTCCCATGGCCTTGATGGAAAAGGCAATGGCTGATATAGGCCAGTATTTTGACTAAACCCCTTGGCAACTTGACAAACCTGGCAACTCTGTACAAACTTCTTCACATCCTATGTAATTTGAGGCCAAAAATAATGTTCTCTAAGAATGGCAATGGTCTTATCCCGACCAAAATGTCCTGCCATCCCTCCACTGTGTTTATCCTTAATCAGATTTTCCCTCATGGAACTCCTTGGAATGCACAATTGACTACCTTTGAACAACATGCCATCCTGAATCAAATAGTCTAACCACTTGGTTCTATCTACAGCCACAGGTTCTTTACAAGCTTTCCATGCTTCAGCAAAATCAGGATCCTCGGGGTACAAATTCTTGAGTTCATCAAACCCAACTACTTCAACCTGCATTGTTGTAAGCAACAACTGTCTCCTACTTAATGCATCTGCAACCCTGTTAGATCTTCCACTTCTATGCTTTAACACAAATGTATAACTCTGCAAGAATTCTACCCACTTCATATGCCTCTGATTCAATTTACCTTGGCTATTTAGGTACTGTAATGCCTGATGATCAGTATACAAAACAAATTCCTTTGGCAATAAATAATGCCTCCATTTCTTTAAGGCCTGAACTATTGCATAGAACTCTTGATCATAAACAGAATACTTCTTCTTTGCATCATTCAATTTTTCACTAAAATATGCAATAGGCTTACCTTCTTGGCTTAATACAGCCCCAATAGCGCTACCACTAGCATCACAATCCACCTGGAATACTTTTCTAAAATCTGGAAGTGCCAACACAGGCTGTTCAGTCACCTTCTTCTTCAGCAATTCAAAACTTCTCGTAGCTACTGCAGTCCATTTGAACTCTTTTCTATCCCCTCTTACTGTATCAGTTAGAGGTGCACATATGCCACTGAAATTCTTAATAAACTTCCTGTAAAAACTAACCAGACCATGAAATGATCTTACCTCAGTAGCAGACCTTGGAGTAGGCCATTCCAAGATGGCTTTTACCTTCTCTGGATCCATTTTGAGACCTTCAGGTGATATAACAAATCCCAAATAGACTAACTCCCTTTTTGCAAAGACACACTTCTTTAGATTAATTAACAGTTTCTCTTCCCTTAGCCTTTCAAGGACACTATGAATATGTAGTAAATGTTCTTCCAAAGTCTTGCTGAAAATTAAAATATCATCCAAATAGACAATAATAAATTTTCCCAAGAACTTCTTAAGTACCTCATTCATGAGCCGCATGAAGGTGCTTGGGGCGTTCGTCAATCCAAAGGGCATGACTAACCACTCATAAAGACCCTCCTTGGTCTTGAAGGCTGTTTTCCACTCATCTCCTTCTCGAATCTGTATCTGATGATAGCCACTCTTCAGATCTATCTTTGTGAAGTACTGAGCTCTGCTCAAGCAGTCCATAAGATCATCCATCCTTGGTAAAGGAAACTGGTACTTGATGGTTATCCTATTTATAGCTCAAGAATCTGTACACATCCTCCACTCTCCATCCTTCTTTGGTGCAAGTACTGCAGGTACTGCACATGGACTCAGGCTCTCTCGAATCAAGCCCTTCCTCAACAGCTCTTGAACCTGTCTATTTAGCTCCTCTGTTTCAGTAGGAGTCATCCTGTGAGCAGCCTTGTTAGGCAAACTAGCTCCTGGAATCAGATCTATTTGATGACTGATTTGCCTTACTGATGGCAATCCATCTGGAACATTATCAGAAATAATATCTCCAAATTCTCCTAGTAAATCTGAAACTTCAAATGGTATTTCACTACTACCTTCTTTATCTTTCCTAGGAATCAAAGCATAGCACATACGCTGATGTTTCATGCCATCTAAAAACTTCCTTCCATCAACAAGACAAATCCTAGCACTGCTACATACCTTTTCACCTTCCTTTTTCATGGGCTTTAATTTGTGGCGAACTCCATCCTTTGTCAGAGAGTATGTGTTTGCATGTCCATCATGTATTGCATGTCTATCAAACTGCCATGGTCTACCCAACAATAGATGGCAAACATCCATCAAAATAACATCACAAAGAACTTCATCATGGTAACTCCCAATTTTGAATTTTACTAAACATTGTTCACTTACCAGGACCTTATGATCATCTTTTACCCAAGAAATTCGATAGGGCTGGGGATGTTTCTCCCTCTTGAGCTTCAGCTTAGAGACCATCTCTTCTGATACCAGGTTATCAGTTCTACCACCATCAATGATCACATCACAACATTTATCCTCACACTTGCATCTGGTACGAAACAAACTCCTTCGTTGCCCTGGTTCATTCTCACCACTTAGTAGGACTCTTTCATTTACCAAGGCCTCTCCTCTTTCTGCATCCTCTGAATGTGATGATTGTGCATCCTCATCCACATGAGAAACCCTATCTTGGCCCTCAGCTCTCCTATCTGTCCTTCCTTGTTGTTGAGGGCATTCAAAGGCATGATGACCTTCTTCATTGCAATGGAAACAGGTACCATGAAAGCCTCCTCTTCCTTACCCACATCCTCTACCTCTTCCTCTTTGATTTCCAAAGTCTTGATCACGAGAGTGGTTGAAACCCTCATTCCTCTGGTTCCTGCTAGTACCCTCATCTTCATTTTTCTTTTGAGTTTCATTGCGGCCTCCAGATGATCTAATGCTTCCCCTTCCTCCTTGACCGCGCCCTCTTTGTCTTCCTTCAAACCTTTTACTCAGCTTCTCTTCAACTCGTAGAACAAACTGGTATGCTTCTTCAACGCTGGTCATTCTTACCAGACTTAGTTCCTCTTGGATGCTGGGTCGTAACCCACTGATATAACGAGCAACCTTCTCCTTATTTGCTTCTGCATGCCCTGCTCTAATCAGGAGTCGGTAAAACTCCTCTGTATATTCTTGGACTGACCTTCCTGCTTGCTTTAACCCATGCATCTTCTTAAACAAATCAAGCTCGTAGTCCACAGGAATGAACTGCTTCTTCAATTTGTCCACCATGCGATCCCATCTTGTGATCTTCTCCTTTCCCCTTCTAAGTCTTTCCAGTTGAACCTCTTGCCACCAGATTTTGGCATGGCCTTTTAGTTTGGCCTTTGCAAACTTAACCCTATCTGGGTCCCTTATATCCTCATACTCAAAGTATTCATCCAGTTCATTGATCCAGTCGATCAACTCATCAGGTTTCAAATTTCCCGAAAATATACCCACTTCAATTGTAGGTCTTTTCCCAAACCTAGTAATGGCCCTAAAAAGCCTTTCCTCTACAGGATTCAGAACTTCCCCGTCAACTTCCATTACTTCCTCTTCATTGTCATCCTCACTATTGTCATCTACGGCAATATTTGCTCCTCTACGAAGCTCCTCTTACAATGCTTGTACCTGTCTTTGGAGGGCTCTAACCTCCTCAGGATCAATAGCTCTGGCCCTTCCGCCACACTCTCTTCATGGAGGCATCTTCTAACTCGAACCCACAACCACACAGTCCTGGTGCAAACTGCCTCACAGTCGGCGCTCTGTCTACACACTCAGGAAAACCGGCTCTGATACCACTTGATGGGGTCAAGACCCAACAACTAGAATAGACACAATAGAAAGGGGGAATTATATTAGCTGAGAAAATAAGCTGGTACAAACAGTGCAGAGAAAATAAACTCCAAAACATGCCCTGTGGGCTTACAATAGCATAAATCTGGAGAATATTTCTCCTTTTAGCACCTCCTCTCAAGCTCCAATCCGAACTGCCTTTTACAATGCCAAAATCTCCTTAAATAGACCCCGGAGGGTTAAAGACTAGGAGTACATTCTAGAAAGTGCTAGTAGGCATCCACCGACAAAATAGAAGGTTCTAGAAGCCGCGTTAGAAGTCGGTGCAAATCTAGAAGAATCCAGAAACGGTAGCCGAACTTCCGGGAGGCATAACTTTTGAACCGTAGCTCTGATTGACGAACCGTTTACATTTTCGAAAAGCTCTCAAAGCGCTCTATAGCCCTATAGACAAGCTTTGCTTGTCCCCCATTTTTTGACCCTTTTCAAGGTCATTTAATGCCCCAAACCTGACTTCGAAGCATTCTTAGGAGGTCTCCAAAACCCAAAAAATTGCAATAACTTTCAAACCGTGGGGCCTTTTGACCTGATTCTTTTTCTGGAATGCTCTAAATCCCAATTACATTCATCTGGCCAAGTTGCACCTTCTAGGTCACCAAAATGATGGTCAAATTACATGCTCCTATTTTTTCGGGATTTTTAGATGTACTGATAGTTGAACTATGAGAGTTGGAACCTTTATTTGGGCCAAATGGGTATCCAAAAATGTAAAGACATAAAATAGAAACTAAGTCTAAGTACATTTTTTTTTTGGTGACACAGGATTGCCCTTATACCTCTGGATGCTCCTGCATCATATTTGAATGTCTTATGTTCCACAATAAATATTAATAAGCAATATGCCTTCATTACAAAGATATTACATGATATAATAATATCATATGTTTGTCTTGGAAAAAGAAGTACAGTCTTCGGTATCTTAGTATATAGTTCATATGTGATAAAGATTTATGGAAATTGATATTTTAAAAGACCATTGTAGTCCTTGATCTTTAAAATTCAAAGACTTTGTGATCAATTTTACATTTAGATCAAGGAAATATGATGGGCATCATGTTGTATTGGTGCATTAAAAAAAGACATCATTATGGACATTATTAGTTTGGGATTATATTGTTTGGAGTTCATGTGCATGTTCAAAAGACATCATTAACAACACTAATATGTTGAGAATAATTCATATTTTCTCATGATATAAACCTGTGGATTAAAGGTTTTATTATGTTAAAACCTAAAGTAAAATTGTATTATCATCATGAGTATCGATTAACGTATAATATCATTATTATTATTTTGGAACTTTGGCCATATGAATAAACCTTGGTCATGACCTAGATAGGGAACAAAAATCTGAATAGATGTTTTGATAGAGGAATTTAGGATTCAAAGCCATTATTATTTCAATGGGGCGAGACAATTGGCATTACGGTTGATAATGGAAGTTGGTTTCTTACAGTTAGGGTTGTATTTATAGCTTCACTAGTTGTTTTATTTGTGTTTCTTAATTAAATCTTGGGTATGTTGATTTAACAACAAAATATTGCAAATAACTTGATCTTTAGTTACATGTATCAATGTGGTAATTACCATCATTAAATGATATCTAGTTATGAGAAAATTTATTGGATATAAATTATTTCATAGGAGGTTTTTTTGATTAGTTATTTATTATGTTGAAATCGCCTAACAATATGCTATGAAAAGTATATGATATATATAATCTATTATGAGCATAAGTAAACTACTGTTTTCTCAAACCTTCAGCGAAGTATGAGAATAATTTTTGAGTAAATACACATTTTTTAAATATTTGAACACTTTTGATCATGAATATTTGGTTTACTACTTTCAAGCATAGTTACTATAAAATAGATGACAACAGATATATTGTTTAATTTTTTGTTTAAAAAAAGTGTGTTGACATATGATCTTGAGTCTCAATTTTTTATGAGAGAGAGAGAAGGAAATGCTTTGTAATAAATTGCAGGGTATACTTTATCCGTACATTGGTTTTATAATTTGATTAGTAAGATATACTCAATTGGCAAGACTTGTCGCTAATGAGGTTATTTTTTTCAAATAAGACATTTATGATTAAGTTGTTTAGGCATTTTTAATATATTTTTTCATCCCTATGAGGGTTTTACACTCACAAAATCATTGTGTTATGGTTTCTCATTATATGCAATTTGTTTGGTTTGTGTGCTAAATACTAAGTCTTATGCATATTTCAATATTTGAGTTTATATGATGTCTCTGACATCAATTATTCACTTATTCTCTTCATGTTTAATTAAGTTTGATAGTTTTGTATGTATGATGCATCACATGATAGTGGAATTGTCCCAAAATGATGGTGACACAACCCAAGAACAGAATGGAACCAACAGAAAAGGAAATTATATTAACTGAGAAAATAAGCTAGTACAAATAGTACAGAGAAAATAAACTTCAGAACATGCCCTAAGGGCTTACAATAGCATAAATCTGGAGAATATTTCTCCTTTTAGCACCTCCTCTCAAACTCCACTCCGAACTGCCTTTCACAATGCCAGAAATATCCTTAAATAGACCCCAGAGGGTTAAGGACTAGGACTACATTCTAGAAAGTGCTAGTAGGCATCCACCGATGAAATAGAAGGTTTCGGAAGCTACGTTAGAAGTCGGTGCAAATCTAGAAGAATCCAGAAATGGTAACCGAACTTTCGGGAGGCATAACTTTTGAACCGTAGCTCCGATTGACGAACCGTTTACATTTTTGGAAAGCTCTCGAAGCGCTCTATAGCCCTATGGACAAGCTTTGCTCATCCCCCATTTTTTGAACCTTTTCAAGGTCATTTAATGGCTCAAACCTGACTTTGAAGCATTCTTAGGAGGTCTCCAAAACTCGAAAAACTGCAATAACTTTCAAACCGTGGGGCCTATTGACCTGATTCTTTTTTTGGAATGCTCTAAATCATGATTACATTCATCTAGCCAATTCACACCTTCTAGTTTACCGAAATGATGGCCCAAATACATGCTCCTATTTTTTGAGATTTTCAAACGCACTGATAGTTGAACTATGAGAGTTGGAACCTTTATTTGACCCAAATGGGTATCCAAAAATGTAAAGACATGAAACAGAAGCTAAGTCTAAGTACATTTTTTTGGGTGACACAGGATTGTCCTTATACCTCTGGATGCTCCTGCATCACAAAACCAACATTTTATATGTTCAAAGTTGTAAACTATTAATCCAAGAACATTTTATTATAATATACCAATTAATCAACCTCCTCTTAATGGTACTATGATCCAATTAGTGTAAAAATATAAAATAGAGGAGTGTGATGATTTTACTTAAAGTAAAATAGTATTGTATTTTATGGATGTGAAATTTTTTTAAAAATTAAATTAAATGGTGCCTTTGTAATTGTGGGTAAGAAAATAATACACCTACCTAGAGGTTGCTTAAAATCTCAAGGGATGCACAACTTCCTTTCAATAACTCATATTGTTACGAAGAGGGCTAGGAAGATCAAACATAAGATAAAGAGATATGCTTGGCTACTCTAATGATATTAAACATAAACACCTATAAATGTCCAAGTACAATTTACTTGATTAAATACAAAATATATTTTTATAACTAGAGTAAAAAGATAGATAAGAATGTTATGACTACAAGAAGTAAAAGATCTAACTATAATTATCAAACCCTAAGCTTTATGAGCTCATTGTCTTAGACAATAGTGTGTTTGTCTAATGTTAGGATTAGAGAGACATAAATAATAATTACATGCAAATATAACCAATATCACAAAGGAATAAAGAACTCATAAGTGAAAAAAAGACATTAAGTCTTATGCATATTTCAATATTTGAGTTTATATGATGTCTCCAACTTCAATTATTCACTTATTCTCTTAATGTTTAATTAAGCTTGATTGTTTTGTATGTATGATGCATCACATGATAGTGGAATTGTCCCAAAACCAACATTTTATATGTTCAAAGTTATAAACTATTAATCCAAAAAAAAATTATTATAATATACCAATTAATCAACCTCCTCTTAGTAGTATTATGATCCAATTAGTGTAAAAATATAAAATAAAGGAGTGTGATGATTTTACTTAAAGTAAAATAGTTTTATACTTTGTGGATGTGAAATTTATGAAAAAAAGCTTTAAAAAATTAAATGGTGCCTTTGTAATTGTGTGTAAGAAAATAATACACCTACTTAGGGGTTGCTTAAAATCTCAAGGGATGCACAACTTCCTTGCACTAACTCATATTGCTATGTAGAGAGCTAGGAAGATCAAACATAAGATAAAGAGATATGCTTGCTACTATAAGGATATTAAACATAAACACTTATAAATGTTCAAGTAAAATTTACTTGATTAGATATAAATTATATGTTTATAACTAAAGTAAAAAGATAGATAAGAATGTTATGACTACAAGAAGTAAAAGATCTAACTATAGTTATCAAACCCTAAGCTTTATAAGCTCATTGTCTTAGACAATAGTGTGTCTATCTAATGTTAGGATTAGAGAGAAATAAATAATAATTACATGCAAATATAACCAATATCACAAAGGAATAAAGAACTCATAAGTGAACAAAAGACACAAAGATTTAATGTGGTTCACCAAATCCTTGGGCTATGTCCACTAAATAATAGGTCCAATATTATTATTAGTGATCTCAACTTGATTAAAATCTACAACCCCTTGCAACTTAATACTGCTACACAAGAAGCTATTAAATCATCATACATAATAAAATCCCTAACCATGGTCTATTTTGTACAAGACTTGTGTTTCTTAAAAAATTAGGGTTAGTGTTGGTGTAAATAAGTATTAACTATTTATGCTTTACTTAAGTTTACTTAGGTGATGCAGGAGCATCCAGAGGTATAAGGGTAATCCTGTGTCACCCAAAATAATACACTTAGACTTAGTTTTTGTTTCATGTGTTTTCATTTTTGGATACCCATTTGGGTCAAATAAAGGTTCCAACTCTCATAGTTCCACTATCAATGATACTGTAAATCTTGAAAAAATAGGAGTATGTAATTGAGCCATCATTTTGGTGAACTAGGAGGTGTAAATTGGCTAGATGAATTTAATTGTAATTTAGAGCATTCCAAAAAAAGAATCTATCAAAAGGCCCCACGGTTTGAGAGTTATTGCAATTTTTCGGGTTGTGGAGACCTCATAAGAATGCTTCAAAGTTAGGTTAAGGACATTAAATGACCTTGAAAAGGGCCAAAAAATGGGAGATGAGAAAATTTGGTCCATAGGGCTATAGAGTGCTTCGAGAGCTTTCTGAAAATGTAAACAGTTCGTCAATCGGAGCTACGGTTCAAAAGTTATGCCTTCCGAAAGTTCGGTTATCGTTTCTGGATTCTTCTAGATTTGTGTCAACTTCTAACACAGCTTTTGGAACCTTCTATTTTGTCAATGGATGCCTACTAGCACTTTCTAGAATGTATTCCTAGTCCTTAACCCTCTGGGGTCTATTTAAGGAGATTTCTGGCATTGTAGAAGGTAGTTTGGAGTGGAGTTTGAGAGGAGGTACTAAAAGGAGAAATTATCTCCACATTTATGCTATTGTAAGCCCTTAGGGCATGTTTTGAAGTTTATTTTCTCTGTACTGAATGTACTGGTTTATTTTTCAGTTAATACAATTTCCCTTTTCTGTTGTGTCCATTCTATTCTTTGGTTGTGTCCCCATCATTAGGTTAATGCATTACTTTATTATATTGCATTAATTTATTATTTATTTAGGTGAAACACTTAGGAACTCTCATGAGTTATCATGTTGACAACACTAGAGTAAGAAAATCTAATTTAGCACATGGTGTCTACAACACTAGAGTTTGCATAATTAACTAAGTTGTCATGTAGACAACACACTTATTCACACTCCCATTTTAGCACATGTTGTCTACAACATTATTTTGTGTGCTACACCTTTGTACACTTATCCTCTCATCATCACACTTACTCCTATGCTTAGTGGAGGATAACTCATATCTGGTGGACATGTGTCTAGTTGTATGACTTATCATGTTGCTAACTTCTATGCATTCTAGAAGCTTTCCAAAGGCCTTTATGTACAGGCACTTCTAGTGTACTTTCAACCAATTTTAAATGAATATATCATCATTCTAATCATACTCACTTTGGTCTACTATTGTGCTTGTGTTTGAGTTCCTTGGTCTTGGGTGAGTTCTACCATAAGGCATATTCTTACATGGTATCAGAGCTCGAGGAGATTCTCTTCACATAGTCATTCAAGACCATTGTTGCTTCAGCACTTCGACCTGAGTCTAGAGAATCTATAGAAGTTGGGAGTGTCTAGAGCCAAATCAAACCTCACCATTACATCTGGAATGTCGATTCGGTGAAAATCAGCTATAAATTTGCCTATGTTGGGCTAAAGTTGATCATGAGGCAAAAAAATAAATTCAAATCGACACCTGAAGGCATCAATTTGCAACCTGGGGATGGTCTTTTATTTGATCTATTAATCTATTTTTTAGATCTACAATTTTATCATTCTTTTCTTTTTCGAATTTGTGGCTTTTTCAAAAAAAAGCTGGCCCTACAGGCCACTGCAGAGAAAATTCTCAAGGAATGTTCTGTGACAATTCAAAATATTCTACTCATTTATTTGGCAGGCTTTATTCACAATTTTTTGACATTAAAATTACATTGGCGTACCAACAAATCCACCGGTGGCCACGAAAGACTTCTGTCAACTCGACAGAGCAAAACCCACTACGAGCCTCATATAAGCAGCTGCATGTTTGCTAATTACCCGTGGCAAGAGGCTTTTAGAAATAGTTGGTTCTCATTTTTTTATGAATGTGGGATAATTAAATTATCCCCCATCGGTAGTAATCTTTTCACAGCAATTGGGAATGACTACTCCGGTGCCTGAAAACATAATTCGCACCGGCTTTTATTATTTGGCCCACTGCATTAACATTTTTAGCAGAGACAGCCTTCCCATCAGCCACATTGGAGATTTGAAAAGCAGACCGCCATGTGGTGATGACAAAAAGGCCCACACCAGGTGACCCTGCCACCATGTATAGCCCAGTCAGTCAAGCTGCCAGCTCAGTGCACTAGCCTATGTGGACATACACGTTAGCCTCCAAATAAGCAGTACAGTCAGCGTACACATCACCACATACGTCAAATTTTTTGTACCATTTATACAATTTTGTAGTACTATCTTAGCTACTAATGTCATCATTATGTCATGTGACATCATCACAAAGCCCGTGTATGTTGATGTCATCAGTTTCTAAGCCTAAATTTGATGGTCATCTAACTATCATTTAGGGATAAATTTGAACTACTGTGACAACCGTATGACCTTCAAATTTAACCCCTTCTTTTTTTGATTCAACCCCTCTCCAGATTGATTTTTGATTTTGTAGTCTGTCTTTGGGAGGCCATATCTCAGTCATCCAGACTCCAAATTAGGTGCGATTTTTTTGATTTTGGGTAGAGTTTCCTAAACTTTTTAGTGGTGCATCTCTTTTCTAGTTTTGGTGCATGGATTTATCAAAGATTGCATCTTTTGTTGACTATACCTGTCTAATTATGCATTTTGCAACTTCAAACGCTCCATATGGGCTCATCTAGACATCAAAATAGGTTTCATTTTTTTTGAAAGCATGTTATTTTTCATCTACTTTCCAAATTTGCAATTAGATTATGGGTTGTGTGGACAAAAGTATCACTTTTAGAATTAGGTCATTTTCTACATTGTAATACTTTGATATATCTTCAGAATTGTTGTATATATGAGATAAATTGTAATGTTCCAGTTTTGAACTCCATAAGGAAGTTGTAAAAAGGAAAAATTAGAAGTCCACTAAGGCCAAAATTGGCAAGTGGCCATTGTAATCGCACTACATATACAGTGTCCAAAGCATTTTTTTTTTTTTTGGGGGCGGGGTGGGGGGGGGGGGGGGGGGGGGGGGGGGTTGGTTTCTTGATATAGTGAAAAAGGGGGGTGTTCTCGATGTTGTGTTCCTCTTTTCTATAGTTTTCTTTCATTTTATACATCATGGGAAATTTTAAGTTTCCAAAATTAACTCCACATAACTATGCTACATGGTACATTAAAATGTGGTGTCATTTAATGCATAAAGGAGTTTCTTGATATATAGATGGTACTCTTCCTAAACCAACAGGTGATCAAGTATCTACTAGTGAAATCACTAATTGGCAAAAAATGGATAGGAAAGCCCTAGGTGATATTTGTTTGGGGGTTGATGACAAGATCATGTATCAAATTCAAAAGTCTTGTACATCTAAGGAAGCTTGGGATACCCTCCAAAACCTGCATGGTAAAGTTTCTAAGGAAGATGTTTTCAAAATTGAAGATGAGCTTGTCTCTTTAGATCCTAAGGCATTTGATTCCATACAGGATTTTATCATAAAGGTGAATGAATTAAGAACAAAACTTGATGACTGTGGGAGTTCTATTAAAGATGACAGGTTAATCTATCTCATACATAATAAGTTGTCATCTGAGTACTCCATATTTGTTTCTACTTATAACACCTCAAAGACTACATTAGGTTATGCCTATTAGAAAGTGTCTTTTGATCACTATGCTGAATTGTTGGATAAAGAAAAAAAGAAGTTGAAATCAATGGGGATTGTAATGAACCCTTTTTGGGGGTCATTTGTTTTTAGGGCTTTTCCCTTTATTTATATTATTTTTTCCATATTTTTTCGATGATGCCTTTGACATGTGTTAAAATTTCAACATTAACACCATTGAAACTAAGAAAGAAAGTTGCTCCATTTGCCAAGACTGATTACAATTGGATCACTGGTCTAAAGTCCCTATTGAAGAGATAGACTAATTTGTATATTTTTTCTGATATCTAATCTCTTGAATCAGTTCATATATATACTCATACCAATAGCCAAGACATAGGCAGACATGTCTATTCATTAATGAAAAGACACGACAGTATATAATAGCATATACTTTTAAAAATATTTATTTATTATGATTTGACAAAGTTAATATGATATTTAATTCATTTATATTTTAGATTATAATATATAATATAAATTATGTTAATTGTAATAATAATATATATTTGTTGGAAATGATTGAAAAGATCATGAATAAAGAATAATGTAACTGGTAAAGAATGTTATCAATCATTGTTTTTTCATTGATGTCAAACTTGCTACTTGTAGGAATGACAATTGCTTAAGTGATCCAAATACTATCAATTGGTTGATTGACAAGGAGGTGGCAATCAATAAGATCTAACTAGAGTACCTAGAGAAAGGTTGAAGTTATGATGTTGTAATGAAGTATAAGGATCAACTAAGCCATTGATGAAATAGTTTATTGATGACATACTCTAAGAAACAGAGGATGGACACACTAAGACACATCAAAGATGTAAGGATTAACTAAGTTCATTGGCAAGAGATGAGCTAGCTAGTTAGTGCCAAACAGATTCTCAATTGAAGCCAAGTTAGTTCAACTTAGTGGGTGCCGAGTAGCCTTCAGGTGCCAAGTGAAGATCAGGAGCCGAGTAACACAAAAAAATTTCAGGTGCCAAGAGCCAGTAAAATAACAAATAGAAGCCGAGTAACATAGAAGCAGGCGAGCATCAGTAAACCAATGATGTCAAGTTGCTGCATTATTTGTTAAGTCAAAGATTTTCCAGATCAGCAGCAATAAGTTTGTTATATCAAATTTTGTGAATTAGTTGGATGATAAGTATGATGAGTAGATGTCATATAATTTTAGGTAAACCATGCAAACCAATTCAAGGTGAATGGTAATGGATTTATCATGAAGTTTCTAGAAGAAGCAATTTGGAGGGAAAACAATACTGTTTTCTCAAGATCAAATTAAAATTTAAGTGAGAAATGAAGTACAAAACTTCTTTATATAGAGTTACAAGTTAGAGATCAAATGCACGTGCATGAGAGGGAATTGGTCATAAGTGTGATCATGTGAAGAAGCCAAGAGGAATAAGAATAGAGCATCAAGACTCTGAGTTGATCAAGTGACCATGGAGTGCATTGGCATAATGAGTGGAGGAACTCAAGGAGATAGATCTTGAAGGGTGAACAAGCTGTCAACACTGCAAGGAAGGAAAGCCAAGCAAAGAAAAGGACTGAAGAACGATCTAAAATCCGCAAGGTTGAAGTTGCAATTTGTATCAGGTTAAAACCCTTCTAATACTTTCATACCATTGTATTAGACATTGAAACCCTACATTGCTAGGTTAGCTTAACGGCTAGGTGGATAAGCCTCAGGAAAAGGATAAAGTGATCCCCAGGAGAAGGATAAAGAGATCCTCAGGAGAAGGATAAAGAGATCCTTAGGAGGAGGATAGAAGATCCTTAGAGAGGGATGAAAGATTCTTTTGAGAAGGTGACTGTAAATCCCATGGACTTGGGTAAGCCTAACAGCTCTATGTAAATCCTTTAATAGGGTGACATTCTAAGTTGAATGCTCTTAAATCCTTTAACAGGGTCACATCTTACAATGTGTGAAGCCTTTAACAAGGCAGGCCTTTAATAGGGCAGACCATTAGAAGTGGTCAAAATCAATTGTGCAATTATTTTGCGGGTATCATCCCCACCCCAGTTTTACCTTCTTATTCTTGGAGGGTTTCTGGGTCATCAAAATCCTTAGTGTTATGGTGTGATGCATGTTATCTTTTATGGTTGTTCAATGTTTAATTGTATGCATGATATTTTCAGTAATGTGCCATTAAGGATTTGTCAGTTAAGTTTGAATTGGACATCATTGGACCTTGGATAACTGATTCACCCCCCCTCTTAGTTATTCTAAAAGAATTCTAATAATTGGTATCAAAGCTCACTGCTGATTTGTTTTAAGGTACTAGCAGTAGGAAGATCAAGATGTCCAAGAGAGAAGTTCCCAAGCTAAACAAAGACAACTTTGTTGCATGGCAAAGCCTGATGAAGCTACACCTTGGATCAATAGGTGAGTATGCACAGACCTCAATCACAATTGATCATGTAGACCCCGCAAGACCCGTCACTACAGATGACATGAGCAAGAAGAAGGAGCACAATCAAGTGATGTTAGATATTAATTCAGCTCTAAGCTATGCCGAGTATGATGACATCAAAGGATGTGATACTGCACATCAAATGTGGGAAACATTATCAAGAATCTACGGAGGAGATGATAATGTCAAGAGAGCCAAAAGAGAGAGCCTAAGAGGAAATTTTGATGACATGAAAATGGAAGAAGGAGAAAATGTTGCTCAATATGGTGCAAGAATGAAGGAAGTAGTCAATGCCATAAGAAGCCTAGGAGGACAGTTAGCAGAAGAAACAATATGTAACAAATACTTGACAACTTTGCTTCCTATCTATACTATAAGAGTATTAGCCATCCAAGAGCTAAGGTGTGTACCAGGAAATGCATTGTCATTTGAAGGAATAATTGGAAGACTCGCTACCTTTGAGTTATCCAACTTTGACAACTACAAGCCAGAAAACTTTGAATCTGCATTCAAAGCCAAGATGACAATAAAAGACAACGAGGAGGTTCAAACAAAGAAAAAGAGTGGAAAAAGAAAGTATGTATCTAGTAACAGCAGCACTGATGAAGATTATGTAGACCAATTGGAGGCATTACTAGCAAGAAGATTTCATAGAGGAAGAGGCAAATTCAAAGGTAAGCTGCCAATCATTTGTTTCAATTGTAATGAAGTTGGTCACATTGCAGCTAGATGCACACAAAAGAAAAATTACAAGGATGGAGGCAACTTCAAGAACAAGAAAGAGGACAACAAGGACTACAGAGGTAAAGGCAAAAGATGCTACATTGTTGAAGAAGACTCTGATGAGAATGATGATGAAGTAGTCTATGTGGCTATGAAAGATGAATTAGATGAAGATGAAGCAACTGCTCTAGTAACCTGCATGAACAAGAATGATAGATGGATCATAGATAGCGGATGCTCTCATTACATGACTAGAGACAAAAGTAAGTTCATTACCTTTACTCAATATGAAGGAAATAGTGTTAGATTTGGTAACAATGCACCATGTCAGATCAAAGGGAAAGGTAGTATCAAGCTTATTGGAAGGATAACATGTGATAATGCATACTATGTTGAAGGCCTGAATTATAACTTGTTAAGGGTCTCACAGTTAGGCAACGTAGGAGACAAGGTTGAATTTGGAAATGGAATTTCCAAAATCTATGATTCTTAAGGAAGTCTAATAGGAAAAGGTGATCAGACTAGGAGTAATTTGTTTTACTTAGACATGGAAGATGCTTCTTGTCTCATTGTTCAAACTGATGATGTATGGTTATGGAACAAGAGGCTATGTCATGTAAATTTTGACAATCTAATAAGCATCAACAAGATGAAGAAAGTCAGAGGTCTATCAAAGTTGAAGAAGCCTAATAACACCATGTGCAAACAATGCCAACTAGGAAAGATGACCAAGTCAACTTTCAAAAGAAAGACCTATACTTCTAATGAAGTATTAGAGCTAGTTCATACTGGCTTGTGTGGTCCTATTGAAGTACAAAGCTACAAAGGTGACAGATACATAATGCTATTTGTAGATGACTATTTAAGGATGATGACAGTCATGTTCCTGAAACTAAAATCAAATGCATTTCAAATGTTCAAATGGTACTTGGCTAGAGTAGAGAAAGAGACTGAGAAGAGCCTAAAATGTCTCAGATCTGATAGAGGAGGTGAATTCACATCAAGAGAATTTGAAGAGTTCTACAATGAAAGAGGAATCAAAAGGCAGACATCAACACCTAGGACTCCACATCAGAATGGTATAGCAGAGAGAAGGAATAGATCATTTATTAACTATGCCAAGACCTTAATGATGGAGAAAAATGTTGCACTCAAGTACTGGAGAGAAGCTATAAGTACTGTATTCTACACACTCAACAGAGTTCAAGTCAAGAAAGGTACAAATGCAACACCTTTTGAATTATGGTATGGGCATTCTCCTAATGTAAAACATTTCAAAATATTTGGATGCAAATTCTATATATATAAAGAGTCTAGGAATGGAAAGTTTGATGCAAAGAGTGAGGAAGGCACATTTATTGGTTATTCTACTAGAAGCAAAGCTTATAAGTGCTTGAATGATAACACTAACAAAGTAGTAGAAAGCACAAATGTGAAATTTGATGAGCTTGCAGAAGTTCAAAGTGTTGAGAACACCAAGAAAGCAGAAGAATACAAGACCTTTGTATACTTTTATGAAGGTATACCTAATAATGGTGAAGTGGCAACTTAGAATGACAATCAACAACAAAATTCAGTATCTGCCGAATCACAGACAGTGAATGCTGAGCAACAAACACATTCAGAAGCTGAGTTGCAAAATACAAAAATGTTCATTCAGATTCTGAGAACAACCAACAAGAAGAAAATGAACAAATACCTAATGAAAATATACATGAAGATTCAGATTTTGAAAGAGACAACATGCAAACAAGGAAAGAACGTATATTGGAAAAGTATGTGAAAAGAAATCATCCTGTAGATCAAATTATTGGAAATAAAGAGGCAGGACCAATGACAAGGAATAAAATAAGAAGTGAAACATGTCTGCTCAAAAAAATGGAACCAAAAATAGTAATTGAAGCTATAAAAGATGATGATTGGTACAATGCTATGAAAGAAGAAATAGAACAAATTGAGAAGAACAAGACATGGACCTTAGTCTCTAGACCAGCTGACAAGAATGTAATTGGAACCAAGTGGTGTTTAGAAACAAGTTAGATGAGAATGGTGAAATCACAAGGAACAAGGCAAGACTAGTTTGTAAAGGGTATGCACAAGAAGAAGGACTAGACTATGGAGAAACTTTTACTCCAGTTGCTAGAATGGAAGGTGTAAGGACCTTACTAGCATATGCAGCCTTCAAAGGATTTAAAGTCTATCAAATGGATGTTAAGTCTACATTTTTGAATGGTATACTTGAAGAGGAAGTCTACATAGAGCAAACCAAAAGGTTTTGTTGATGAAAAGAATAAAAATAAGGTATGCAAATTACATAAGGCTCTATATGGATTAAATCAAGCCCCTAGAGCTTAGTATGAGAGACTTCACAAGTATCTAGTGCAAATAGGATTTGAAAGAACTAATGATAACAACAACATGTACATAAAATCAAAAGAAGGTAAGGATATTCTTGTATCTAAAATATTTGTGAATGACATAGTTTTTGGAGGAAAGGAAGTACTTTTCAAAAGTTTTGTTGACAAAATGAAACATGAGTTTGAAATGTCTATGTTTGGAGAAATCAAGTTCTTTGTAGGATTGCAGGTACATCAACTAAACCATGGTATATTTGTAACACAATCAAAGTACATCAAGGAGATAGTCAAGAAGTTTGGATTAGAAGATTCCAAACCTGTCAACACACCAATGACAACACAACATAAGCTATCCAAAAAAGATGAATCAGCTGAAGTCAATCAAACAATGTACAAATCCATGATTGGAAAACTACAATATGTTGTACATAGCAGACCAGACATAGCACTAGCAATTAGAATAGTGGCTAGATTCTCTACTAATCCTAGAGAAAATCATCTCATGGCAGTAAAGAGGATAATGAGGTATCTCAAAGGAATTGATGATTTTGGCCTATATTACAAAAAGAATGAGAAGTTTGAGCTCAATGGATACACAGATGCAGATTGGGGAGGCAACATTGATGACAAGAAAAGCACAAGTGGAGGAGCACTATTCTTAGGTAAAAGGCTAATTACTTGGACTAGCAAGAAACAAACATGCACATCTTAATCCACTGCAGAAGCAAAATATGTGGCAGTAGCAGTTAATTGCACAAACATTGTGTGGCTCAAACATCTATTGAAAGGAATGAAAGAAGAGGTAACCAAACCTATAATATTGTATTGTGATAATACAAGTGCTATAAACATATCCAAGAATCTAGTAATCCATGCAAAAACCAAGCATATTGCAATCAAGTATCACTATGTTAGAGAATTGGTGGAAGACAAACAAGTGAAGATGGAGTACATTCACACAAAGGAACAAACTGCAGATATCTTCACCAAACCATTGCCCAAGGATGCTTATGAATATCTTAGAGGCAAGTTGCGGGTAATGCCCCTAACTCAAGCAATCTAAAGCAACAAAGAAGCTACCCTGCATCAACAGGAGTAGATCATTGAAATATCAGAAGAATGATGCAGAGGATGACAATAGGTATAGAAATTCTAGATCAGTCACTAACATGGTGACACAGGGAGAAAACATGAAGATGCAAAGCCTCTATTTAGCATGTTGAAGATGCTACATCTTTGGCATTTATGTCAAAGAGGGAGATATATGAGAAACTGATCAATACAAAGTAAGAGGGAGATATATATATATATATATATATATATATATATATATATATATATATATATATATATATATATGAGAGAGATGTATATTAAAGATGGAGATTCAGAAGAGTAAAGATGTAGTAGTCTAGAGGGAGAAGCAAAACAAAGGATTCAATTTTGGTGGTAACTAAGTTGATCAATTGATTAGTTTGGTTTTCCATCAATGCTAAAGAGGGAGATTGTTGGAAATGATTGAAAAGATCATGAATGAAGAATAATGGAACTGGTAAAGAATGTTTTCAATCATTTTTTTGTCATTGATGTCAAACTTGCTACTTGCAGGAATGACAATTGCTTAAGTGATCCAAATACTATCAATTGGTTGATTAACAAGGAGGTGGCAATCAATAAGATGTAACTAGAGTACCTAGAGAAAGGTTGAAGTTATGATGTTGTAATGAAGTATAAGGATCAGCTAAGCCATTGATGAAATAGTGTATTGATGACATACTCTAAGACACAGAGGATGGACACACTAAGACACATCAAAGATGTAAGGATTAACTAAGTTCATTAGAGAGAGCCGAGCTAGCTAGTTAGTGTCAAATAGATTCTCAGTTGAAGCTGAGTTAGTTCAAATTAGTGGGTGCCAAGTAGCCTTCAGGTGTCAAGTGATCATTAGATGTCGATCAGCCTTTAGGTGCCGAGTGAAGATCAGGTGTCGAGTAACATAGAATTTCTTCAGGTGCCAAGCACCAGTAAAATAAAAAATAGAAGTCGAGTAACATAGAAGGAGCTGAGCATCAGTAAACCAATGATGTTGAGTTGTTGCATTATTTGTTAACTCAAAGATTTTCTAGATCAGCAGCGATAAGTTTGTTACATTGAATTTATTGAATTAGTTGGATAATAAGGATGATGAGTAGATGTCATAGAATTTTAGGTAAACCATGCAAACCAATTCAAGGTGAATGGTAATGGATTTATCATGAAGTTTCTAAAAGAAGCAATTTGGAGGGAAAACAATACCATTTTCTCAAGATCAAATTAAAATTTGAGCGAGAAATGAAGTACAGAACTTCTTTATAAGGAGATACAGTTTAGAGATCAAATGCACATGCATGAGAGGGAATTGGTCATAAGTGTGATCATGTGAAGAAGCCAAGAGGAATAAGAACAGAGCATCAAGACTCTGAGTTGATCAACTAACCATGGAGTGCATTGGCATAATGAGTGGAGGAACTGAAGGAGACAAATCTTGAAGGGTGAACAAGCTGTCAAGACTACAAGGAAAGCCAAGCAAAGAAAAGGACTGAAGAGCAATATGAAATCTGCAAGGTTGAAGTTGCAATCTGTATCAAGTCAAAACCCTTCTAATACTTTCTTACCATTGTATTAGACATTGAAACCCTACATTGCTAGGTTAGTTGAACAGGTAGGTCGATAGGCCTTAGGAAAAGGATAAAGTGATCCCCAGGAGAAGGATAAAGAGATCCTCAAGAGAAGGATAAAGATATCCTTAGGAGGAGGATATGAGATCCTTAGAGAGGGATGAAAGATTCTTTTGAGAAGGTGACTGTAAATCCCATGGACTTGGGTGAGCCTAACAGCTCTATGTAAATCCTTTAATAGGGTGACATTCTAAGTTGAATGCTCTTAAATCCTTTAACAGGGTCACATCTTACAATGTGTAAAGCCTTTAACAGGGCAAACCATCAGAAGTGGTTGAAATCAATTGTGTAGTTATTTTGTGGGTATCATCCCCACCCCAGTTTTACCTTCTTATTCCTAGAGGGTTTCTAGGTCATCAAAATCCTTAGTGTTATGGTGTGATGCATGTTATCTTTTATGGTTGTTCAATGTTTACTTGTATGCATGGTATTTTCAGTAATGTGCCATTAAGGATTTGATAGTTAAGTTTGAATTGGACATCATTGGACCTTGGATAACTGATTCACCCCCTCTCTCAGTTATTCTAAAAGAATTCTAACAATATTTAATGATTATATAATATTATACAATGGTTTGTTCTATGAATAGTCTTATAACTATTATCTTTTAATAACCCCTCTTAAGGATTATTATCTTTATAGATCATTTAATATTTATAAGAGATTATCATTATATATATATATATATATATATATATATATATATATAATAAATTATATTTCTAATGTTTACAATTTATTTATTGTTTATGTTTATTGTATTAATAATTAATTGTATTTATTTATTTTATTATTAATTCTATATCATACTATTGTATTAATGATATAATATAAGACTATTTACTTTTATATTTGTATATTTATTGTTCTATCATTTTATATTAAAGTATTAATTTGTTATTTAATTCATTTAACTCATTAATATTAATATTATAATATAATATTTTACATAATTATGCTATAATCTTATATATTGTTTTATTTTTATATTATTAAATATATCACTATTATATAATAGATTATAATATTATTAATCTTAATTATTATCATTGTATAATATGATATTTGAATATTCATATCCTTTTAATTTGGGCTTATGACAAGTCCGCCCTTCCACAAATTGCTTGCCCTCAAGCAATTCCTAATTTCCACTCAGCTTAAAAATCAAGGGCCTATTCCTTGATCATTTTACTTTAGATTAGTAAAATAATGATATGCTAACAAAATTATGAAATATAAATATATACAATATTTAAACATTAATGCATGATGACACAAAGTAGACACAAAGTATACACATTAGTGCAAGAAGACACGAGGCAAGCATGAAGTAGACACATGAATGCATGAAAACACAAAGCATACACGATGAAGACAGATGATGCAATGAAGGCACAAAGCATACACGATGCAAACACATCATACATTCTTTGTTGATTCTCTATAATTTAATTTTCACAATGAATTAGAGTAAAGGGAAGGATTTAAAATATACTTCCCCAATATGCCTTTTGATCATGGATCCTACAAACACAAATAATTATTAGCATATAATAGCTTTAGAGAGAGATGAGTCTTGTGATGATCTCTTTTATCATTTACATAATTATTTGGAAGGAATATTTCTCTCCCCTCATTATAACCATCATAAGATGGTAGATTTACAGTGAAAAGGGCATGTGAAATAGGCTACAAGTGATTCCTTGGAGGATATCCATCATGTGCCTGAATTTACTCTGCCTCTCCCTCCACCAAACTCCCTACCTTAGGATATCATAATGTGGATGAGAAGATGAGTGTTAAATTTAATTTACTTAGTTTATTTGGAATATTTCTTCTTTAGTACATAGACAACTTTCTTTCTCCTTATTACGATCATCTTTAGATGGTAGATTTATGATGCAAAGGGCGCATGAAACAGGCGACAAGCAATTCCCTGGAGGATATCCATCATGTGCCCGAATTTACTCTACCTCTCCCTCCACCAACTCCCTATCTTAAGAGATCATAATGTGGATGAGAAGATGAGTGTTAATATAATGAACACAATTATTTGGCATAGGACTCTTTCTCTCTCCTCATTACGATCATCTTGAGATGGTAGATTTACAATGCAAAGGGTGCGTGAAATAGGCTACAAGCGATTCCCTAGAGGATATCTATCATGTGCCCAAATTTACTTTGACTCTCCCTCCACCAACTCCCTATCTTGAGATTTCATAATTCGGATGAGAAATAGATCCCTATGTACTATCTAATCACATGGCTTTCCCTTCTATCATAATTGGTTAAATTCTTTCTTTTTTTTGGAATATACACTACTCTATGGACATGTATTTACTATTTTGTAATGTTAGGTGTAAAACCAATAGTCACTAAACTATGATAGGTCATTGCACCTTATTTCATATATTTTTGATGGTTTTTAATACTTCACTTGGTACTTACTAAGATTTGGTCATACATGATCCTTATATATTATACATGTATCTACTTACTTTGATATAATAATGTTATAATACTAAATCTTCTCCCCACTTATAGTTTAGGGTTTCATATGAAAACTCTTCCACATCAATACTAACTCAAGGGTACTAACTGACCCAAACTCTATTCAAGGTTCTTGATCTTAGAAATGAGGTATCTAACAAGAATAATGACTTTTCAAACTTTAAAACATCTATTCATTTATGACTTAAAGGCTTACAAAAACCCTTGCACTTCTAAGCTCTCCAAAGGAATGTAGACTTCTTACATCACCCATGACTGATCACACCTCAAGGAAAAACTTCCCACTCACTCTTATAATGGATGCTTAGCATCTCATGGAAAAATCCCCAAGGATCTCAAGTAGATAGCTAATACAACTTATAATATTAGACTCATAAAAATGAAGTCCAACATCAACATAGCTATTCTTAAGCATCGAAAACTTGTCATCTACTCAAGAATACAATTGCTTATTAAAAATGGTTAAATCTATGTTATTCGCAATCGTCAGGAAAAACAATAACATGAAGTGTGTAACTCTAGTCAACTCAAGTTTACTTGGGTTTGTATGATAATCTCAATGTTAAATAAGAGGACTAGACAATCCTCCCAAGTTTAAACTGGTATATCATAAAGAACATAAATCTTAATTGTCAATCCATATTTTGAAAACGTAGATCATGAAAACCATTATAAATTTCAACCCTGTGGTCTACTGAACTTCAAATCATACTTATGACTACAAATAATTTGAGTGTACAGTCATTCAAATTTTAAAGCATAGTTATGAGTAAAAGTTTTTTTTTAGTGTCCTATAGGCACTCATAATAAGTGACACACAGACTGGTATAACCTCAAAGAAAAAAAGAATCCATGTATTATAAATTCACAAAAAATTGTAGAGATTTAGATGATAATAGCTCCACTTTCTTCACATAGAATTTACTAATAGAGAATGAGAGTGATCTATTATAGAGTCATAAATATTATTGTATTCCAATCCACAATTTACTATATTATAATATAAACTTTACCTTTTCATCATTTCCATTAATAATTTCTAATTATGAATTCACAAAATCTATATATACCATATATGTGAGTAACTTCTAATAGCATTAGATATAATATCTTATAGACTAGACTTTATTTTTTAATTCTATTCAGTATTTATGATCATATCAAATATTATTCCATTTATGTTCCAATTGGAATATTAAGATTTCATCGTATCACTAACAAATTAAATAAACATTTATATAATTCCACATACCTCAATGGTGGGCCTACTATCTCTCATGTGGCATGTGCACTAAAGGACCTTTAATCATTAGATTGTAGACATAACTTCTAGTAGTTATGATAGTCTTACCAAATCATATTTTCTTCTTACCATAATCAAATAGTTATATTTGGCACCATGGCAATAAAATTTTGGTCAAACACTTTAAGGTTTCCTCCTTGTGCTCCTGTGTATTTGATGAATCTAGGCATTTTGACAAATAGTTCACATGCATCCACGGACATCTCTTTGTTGTGATCTCAACAAATCCATCATGCCACAGATATATCCTTTTAGGCTTGAATGCATAATGTAGTATGGACTTCATATGTCCATAACCCACCATTTGTGCTCCTTTGTATTCTGTGGATGATTTTATCCTTCTAAATGGGCAATGTATACTAGACTGAAACATTCAATTTTTCCCATTGATGACATCGGTTATCATGAAATTGCATTGCAACAACAATTGGTAGGTCTTCTTCATGTCGAATGTGTTGATTCTGTGAGGCTCATACATTGGAGCTGGTATGATGATTGGATGCCACATTGTCACACAATTTATGTATATTTTTAGGTTCAAGTTCTCTTCTCTCTCACATATATGTATAATATGGTTTTCAAAATCTAACTTGAGTCATTTATTTCTATAACCCACGACCCTTCAGTCAAATAGAATATGTGTAGTCAACTCTGCTTCAACTATCATCGAGTTTGATTTGTTCCTTCAACCCCATACTTGGGAGCCAGTGGACACACTTTTTGATTTATGATTCTCTCATATGGTACAATACCCCTTTCAGAATCATATGAAATTTGATCAATTTAATCACCATTAGCACCCTGTTTCTTCATCTTTTGTAGTAGAATGGATTCAACTCTTCATTTACCATGGATGAGCATGTAATAAGGACACAAAAAATTATGATCTCATGGTTACTTCTCATATGGATGAGCATTTAATAGGACACAACAAATTATGACCTAAACCATGATTTCTTCCCTTACAACACTACTACCAAGCTTAGTATTAGAATGAACCCATCTGCACCACCATCGCTGCCCTATAGTATTCCAAATGCCATCAGTCAAGTGTGAAAATATAATGGGTTGCAAGAAGTCAATGAGACTAGTTGAATTTGTAAATCTATCCCAGACAATAATCCTTGCTGATGTTTGGTACTCACTCAGTTATTGCTTCCTTTTGCACGGCGGCCTTGTTGTAAGTATTCTTTTTTACCTAAATCATTGTTACTAATGTTGTCTATTAGCTCACAGCTCTTTGAGAGTTGTCTCTATGTTTTTTGTTGTAAACTAAAATCTTATTGTTTTGTTCTTTACCAGTTCCATTCATCAAAATCCTTTGAATATACTATTCCTTATTCTGAGCTTGCAGTTATATTTGGGTGATTCTACATTTTAAAGTATCTAGTTGTCTAATGAGATTTCATTTCAAAGAGTGACTCTAGATTTTAGTGTCCCATCATATAATGATATATCATAGATATGTTACTAAAAATGTTCTAGAGAGACCTTGAAAATTAGGTTACTAGTGACTGACTATTAGGCTGCGATCACGGCTAGAATGTTTATACAAACTTAATTAAACTAAAATCAAAATAGTGCCTGAGATAATGATATATGAAATGGAGTTTTGCTTGCTTCTCACAGATGATTTTCTTCATAGAAGGGAAGCAAGAGCTCAGAGAGATCTCACAAAACCATATTACAGAGATTTTTGGAGAGGAAGAATACCCACTAAAACATAGTCCAAGCTTTTATTCCAATGCAAAAGGAGAAATTGTGGAATTATTGAGGTCAATCCATAGAGTAGATTTTAGAGAAGGATGCCATTATGAGTCAAAATAGGAAGCTTCATAGGCTGCACAAAACTTCTCAACAATCATAAGCTTATCATAAGTCCCACAAGAAAAAATCAATTAGGAGACATACGATCCAAAGTAGGGAAAGGGTTGCTCAAATAGCAAGTGGATATCATTGTTATAATAGATGTATAGAGCATATTACAAATAGCATCTCTATACTCGCAAGGGTCACTGAAGAATTTCTTAAAAACCTATTGTGGTTTCCTAGGGTGTTAAGAACCGTAACATCACCCTTTTTGTTGAGGGATTTTAAAAGTTCAAGAACCTTTTTCAATATTGTTTATTATAGTATTTTGCCAGTAATATTTGGAGCCCATATGAGCAGTACCACTTGCCTTCTTGACAATGTCGGCCCTTCTTTGGTAGTTATTGGTTGCAGGCTAACAATGTGATCCTCTTTATCAAATTCTTAAATGGCGAAAGGATTATGGGAATACTAATTTGATTGCTTCCACAACTACTCTCGTTCAAGGTCCTTGTCTCTTGGAGTCTTGCCTATGAATGGCTAGAATAGGGAGATTAGCACTGATACTATAGTATCGATTTTAACATCAAGATGCCATGAGCCAATCTCAAACAATTTCTTTGCTCTTTCTCTAGTGGTTTCTGAACTATTCTTGACAGGTTGGCAGGATTTCTGATCTGATACCATTTGTAATGAACCCTTTTTGGGGGTCATTTGTTTTTAGGACTTTTCCCTTTATTTATATTCTTTTTTACATATTTTTCCAATGATGCCTTTGACAGATGTTAAAATTTCAACACTGACACCATTGAAACTAAGAAAGAAAGTTGCTCCATTCGCCAAGACTAATTACAATTGGATCACTAGTCTAAAGTCCCTATTGAAGAGATAGACTAATTTGTATATTTTTTCTGATATCTAATCTTTTGAATCAGTTCATATATATATATACCAATAGCCAAGACATAGGTGAACATGTCTATTCATTAATGAAAAGACACGACTGTATATAATAGTATATACTTTTAACAATATTTATTTATTATGATTTGAAAAAGTTAATAAGATATTTAATTCATTTATATTTCATATTATAATATATAATATAAATTATGTCAATTGTAATAATAATATATATTTAATGATTATATAATATTATACAATGGTTTGTTCTATGAATAGTCTTATAACTATTATCTTTTAATAACCCCTCTTAAGGATTATTGTCTTTATAGATCATTTAATATTTATAAGAGATTATCATTTTATATATATATATAAAATAAACTATATTTCCAATGTTTACAATTTATTTATTATTTATGTTTATTGTATTAATAATTAATTGTATTTATTTATTGTATTATTAATTCTATATCATACTATTATATTAATGATATAATATAAGACTATTTACTTTTATATTTGTATATTTATTGTTCTATCATTTTATATTAGAGTATTAATTTTTTATTTAATTCATTTAACTCATTAATATTAATATTATAATATAATATTTTACATAATTATGCTATAATCTTATATATTGTTTTATTTTTATATTATTAAATATATCACTATTATATAATAGATTATCATATTATTAATCTTAATTATTATCATTGTATAATATGATATTTGAATATTCATATCCTTTTAATTTGGGCTCATGACAGGGATTCTCAATTCACCTAAGTCAAAGGCATTGGTGGCCAATAATGAGGGTTCTCAAAATTTAGCTATTCAATCTTCAAATAAAGGAAAGGGCAAGAATAAGAAATGGAAGACTCACAAATCAAAAGATGCAAAAAAGACAACACCACAATCAAATCAACAAGGCAAGTCTTCCTCAAATTCAACTAAGAAGGGAAACGATAATAAGGACAAGAAAAAGCGTGCTTATTGCAAGAAATTAGATCATGAAGAACATGAGTGTTATCATAAAAATATTGATGATTTGATGACTATCATGAAGAGACATAATGTTCCACTGCCTAATGCTTATAAGGAGAAACGGTCTTCTTCAGATTCAAAGGGTAAAGGGCAAGCACTCATGGAAAATTCAAATTCTTCAAAGGAATGGATTCTTGACTCAGGTGCCTCATATCATATGGGTTCTTCAAAAGGATATTTTTCTTCATTGAAGCAGTCAAAGGTACTGCACATCTTTGTTGGAGGTGATACAAAAATAGAAGTTAAAGGGAAAGGAAATGTGGAGATGGAAAATGGAGAGTTCAAAAATGTTCTCTATGTTCCCAACCTAAGTTATAATCTCCTCTCAATTTACCAAATCACTCACCTTGGAGATGGTCATAAAGTTGAGTTCCTTCCTTACTCAATAAAGGTGCACATTCTAAAAGATGACTCATTGGTTGTAGTGGGGAAAGTTAATCATGACAAAAGGTTGTATTCTTTCTCCCATCTTGTGCCAAAGTCTCCTTCACAAGCCTTGTTGACTCAATCAAATTCACAAATTCAATTATGGCATGAGTGGTTTGGTCATCTTGCCTTCTGCTATCTTCAGCAACTTTGCTCAAACAAACTGGTCAAAGGTCTACCTACAATCAACTTTTCCACAAGTGAATGTTCAATAGGTTCAGTGGATATACATCTAGAGGAGAAGTCTACTAAAGGGAAGTCTTCAAGAGCACCAGTTGTTCTTCAAATGGTTCACATGGTACTAGCAAGTTCTTTTGGGGTGACATCAGTTAGCCAGGGTCACTACATACTTACTTTCATTGATGACTTTTCACGCTACACTTGGGTCTACTTGCTTCATCACAAGAATGAAGCATTGGATAAGTTTCTAGCCTTCAAGGTTCATGTTGAACAAAAATCCAGGAAAGCCATAAAAGTTCTTGGATGGACAATGAAAGTAGATATGTGAACAAAATACTTAAAGACTTTTACAAACTTGAAGGAATTGATCTTCAAAATCCACCAACATTAGTCCACATAAGACAGATGTTGCAGCACTAAGGATTCAATCTCTTAAGTCTATGGAAAGTTGTGTGATACAAGCCAAGTCTCTAGATCCATCACTTGAAGTCAAAGCAATCAGTAGTGCCAATCACATACTTAATAGGTCTCCTCATCCTACCTTAGATAGAAAGACTCCTTTTGAGGTATGGTGTGGCAAAAAACTAGTTGTGACACACTTTAGAGTCTTCAGTTATCCGGCACGGACAAACATATCTTCCAGGGGATGCAAGGCACCACCGTCTAGGCCTCATACTTTCATTGGATATGAAGATAGTGTGAAGGCATACAAACTTATGGATACTAAGACACATGAGATCTTTGTGGAGAAGGATGTACACTTTAAGGAAAGTTCACCAAGCTTATCCTCTAATCCTCTCTACACATCATACATTGTGGAAACTGATAGTGACACCAGTGATAGTGCTTCAATAGATTCAGACACATTGGGTTCTATTGATAGTTACAATGAGAGGTCATGACATCAGCATATTCCACATGCATATATTTCCATAGTGATAGGTCTATCATAGTAGGGTACACCTAGTCTTCCAGCTCTAGCAACAGAGGATGATTACATAGCAGACATTTCAGGTTTGTTTGAGGAGTCATACATAGCAGATTTTGGGGACATCATTGATGACATACATATTCTCTTTGATGGAGAAGATCATTCTTCAGTTGTTGTGAGGGCTCACTCTAACCCTCATGTTCATTCTCTACATGATTGATCTTCACAGGTTGATAAGATTATGGATACTTATGTACAATAGTTGTAGGAGGTCTCTTTATCAATTGAGGAGATAGTACATTCTTTGGGATAGGTTCTACATTCATCCTTGATAGGAACAATTGAATAGGTTTTAGAGGCATCAATGATCATCGAGATTCTTTCCACACACAACGAAAACATCTCACTTGTACCTATGGTATTGTTTCTTCCAAAGGGGAGGAACACTATTCAACAGTCTTGGATCAACTTCTACATTGGAGTAGCTATCACTGATCGACAGTCTTCATTTTGGGGGGGGGGGGGGGGGAGACTACCTTGTCTCTCTTCTTCTTCTCTCTTGTCAGGGGGACCTTTTCCTCTTTTGGGATAGTGTTCTTCTCACATTTCTCTATTGTATATACTTGATGTATGTTGTAATGGGGGGGTCCTAATTACTCTATCCATCCATGCATCTAGTTTTTTCATCTCTCTTTTTGGGGGAGGGTTTTTCCCATGAGGTTTTCCCTCTTTCTCTACTTTATGAGAGATTGCATTTCATTATGTACATGGGTACCTAACATGGCCTAGTAGCTGAGAACCATTATGCATAGATCATCCTAGTTCTTGTGAACTTAAGTGCATTCCCCTAAGTTGCACTTAAGGGGGGTGTTGATGTAAATAAGTATTTACTATTTATTCTTTACTTAAGTTTATTTAGGTTAATGAATTATTTTATTATATTGCATTATTTTATTATTTATTTAGGTGGGACACTTAAGAGTTTGCATTCTCTCATGAGTTGTGATGTTGACAACACTAGAGTAAGCAACTCTAATTCAGCACATGGTGTCCACAACACTAGATTTTTTGTAATTAACTGAGTTTTCATGTAGAAAAAATAGTTATTCACACTCTCATTTAGCACATGTTGTCTACAACATTATTTTGTGTGCTACACCTTTGTATGCTTATCCTCTCATCATTGCACTTACTCCTGTGCTTAATGGAGGATAACCGATATCTGGTGGACATGTGTCTAGTTGTATGACTTATCATATTGGTGACTTCTATGCATTCTAGAAGCTTTCTAGAGGCCTTTATATATAGGCACTCCTAGTGTAATTTCAACTAGTATTGAATTAATATATCGTCATTCTGATCATACTCTCTTTAGTCTACTATTGTGCTTGTGTTTGAGTTCCTTGGTCTTTGGTGAATTTTAACCTAAGGAAAATTCTTACAGTTAGAATATGTCATCCAATAGAAAAATAACTCTTGATTTGTCTTTTATAATCATAAAGTCATTGTTGGCCTCATAAGGCACTGCCCCTCGACCTCACCATGCATTGCGACATGGAACATGCTTGGGGCTCTACCCCAACACCCTACAAGAGACACCACCCCTTGACCCCATCATAAGGCTTCTACACCCAAACCATCTAGAAATATTTTGGAGGTAAACCGTACCAAAGGAAGTGGGAAAAAATAAATTCATAGTCTAATAAGGCTCCACATAACAACATCTAATAGTAATTGTTATTATATAGAGCCTAGTCATATTGAGAGTTTTTTTCCCCACTTATATCAATACATTTTACACCTAGTTTTCTCTATGAGGGTTTGAGAGAAGTACCCCCAAGATAAGATCAAAGGTAAACTCTCTTTGTGAGGTTTAGGGAAGGATTCAGAAGCAATGCCCCACAAAGCTAAAAATAATTTTATTATTGTAAAGGTGTCAGAAGTTATTTTTCTATTAGTCAGCATATTATAACCCTAATTTTGTGACTAACATAAGTATTCTTAAATTTATTTGGGTTAGGGGTCTTCATATGATAATTTAGTAGCTTCTTACACAAATATTGAGATGTAAGGGACCACAAATTGTAATCATTTTTGACTCACTATATAATAAGATTGGACAACCTTCTTGGTGGATGTAGCCTAGGATTGGGTGAATGGATAAAATATTTATCTTCTTATTCCATTTTATTTGTATTCTTATTCCTTATGTTTTATTTTCTATATTTTAATATAGCTAGAAGATTTATTTCTTTTAATTCTAAACACAAACACACCACACTAGTGGCTCATATGAATAGAGTACGAATAGACATAGAATAAAGTGTAAAAAATTATAACAAAATACTAAAATATGGATGTACAATGAATCAAAATAATAAAATGTAAACTAATATAGCATAATTATTCTAGACATATGAAAGAAGGAGAAAGGTAATAGAATATAAAAATACGAATATAAAATGTAGAAGATAATCCAATGAAATAAGATATTTACTAAGTTATATGCATTTAGAACAATTAAATGAAGGGAGATAGAGAGAGAGAGAGAGAGAGAGAGAGAGAGATTTGAATGTTGGTAATGTGATAATGAGTGTCAAGTATTCTATTTATTCTCATAAGAGATGGATTCATGTGTGAATCACTACACATGATATATGGGTCAATGAATTTGACTCAAAAACTACAGTTAAATCGTAATAGCAATATCACAATTTGACTTGTTATGGAAAATATCTCCTACTTTTCAATTGATGAGCTTAAGGGGATTTCTAATGAATGATTTATAAGATACAAAACTTGGTGAAGGTTTTTAAAATGGGGTTATAAGCAGGGTGGGTTTAACCATGGAGGGAACTTCTTAGTTAAGTGTGTTCAAGCTGGAGTAGTACTGGGATGGGTGACCTCCCAGGAAGTCTCAGTGCTTCACCTCTATGAGTATCACCTAGATTCAATGAGTGCTAAGTGTACCATTTATTCTTATGAGAGATATATTCATGTTTGAATCACTACTCATGATATATATGGGTCAATATGTTTGACTCAAAAACTACACAATTAAATACTGATAGCAATATCACAATTTGACTTGTTGTGGAAAATATCTCCTACTTATCACTTGATGAGCTTAAGGGGCTTTCTAATGAATGGTTCACAAGGAAAAACACTTGGTGAAGGTTTTACAAACAAGTTTTCAAGAAGATTGGGTTTTAAAACATGGAGGGAACTCTGAAGCTAAGCACTCGAGCTAGAGTAGTACTAGAATGGGTGACCTCCTGGGAAGTCCTAGTTCTTCATCTTTGTGAGCATCACCTACATCCAATGAGTGCTAAGTGTTTTATTTATTCTCATGAGAGATAGATTCATGTGTGAATCACCACTCATGATATATGGGTCAATGATTTTGACTAATAAACCACATAGTTAATGTTGGAAGGATTTCATGGGAAACAAATTTTACATAAAAAACCAAATTACTGAATTCACTCCTAATTCGTGTCATATCTCAAATGTAACATAAAACCATAATTCTGAAAATATAATATCCATGAAAGATTCAACACATAGCACAAATGGTTTGGTAACCCAGAAACATTTCAATGTGAAGGTAAAACTGGGGTGGAATAAAACCCACAAATCTTCACTGTTGCAATAATAAAGTTAACCTATTAGGGTTACAATGTTTGATAATAATATATGGTCTACCATGTGAGGGGTCTACCTTATTAAAAGCTTCAAGAATGTTAAGTCCTACTTTGTTAAAGGATTTTTCACTTACAATTAAGTAAGGACTCTATTAGGAGATTTACATAGATCTATTAGGATCAATTGGTTAAGAGATTTTCCCTAATTTAATCTTGTTAAAATTTGATTCAGTACATGATCCTTGATTTACTCTATAAGATGATTTTGAATCTCCCTTTTACAATGTCTTGATTTGATCTCTTAATCTGATAACTCCTTTAAGTCCTTCACTACTTGGATTACTCTTGTCTGATCTAATTCCAAACTTAGCTTTTCTTGTTATGTTCTATCCTTGTTCACTTATTCACTTGTGCATTTACACTTTCATTCATTCATGCATTCCATATCTCTCTGTTTGCACATTTCTTTGATCCTAGGGTTAGAATCCTCTTTAAATAGATGTTATTCAAAAGTTCTAGATCTCAATCAGCAGTTTACAATTCATCTTCTTTTGTCATTTCTTTCTAATTTTTTGATTGGTTGATTTTCCTTCCTTAGGATCATTACCTTCTACAATGATGTGCAATCTCCATCTTAACTATCTCTACAAACATTAAATATCATATACGAGTTGGCTTAAATTATTTACATAGTTGTTTATGCAATTAAAAATTCATATGAAAAAAATGGTATGTTCGGCATTTGAATCTGTTGACACCTGGTCATTCATAACATTCATACTAGCACTCAAATTATATATACATGTTTCTTATTGTTTGTTTGGAAAAATCTATATTTCAATTTACTTAGTTTCCATATGCTAGCTCATCTTATGTATACACTCAGCCTCAACTGGGGTGCTCGACAATCAATAACTTGCTGGGCATGTAATGAAAAATAAACAAGTCCTTGTATGCTCAGCCTTTACTAGATGACTTGGTCATAATGATGATCACTCATCCTTTCTTAGGAAATGACTAAGTGTTTGGACACTAATAGGCAACATAGGCATAAAGATCAACAATCTCCCCCTTTGAAAATAGTGGCAAAAACACTTTGTCATGAATAGTCATTTCATTCAAAATACTCCCTCTAAGATGATAATTTAGATCTGTAATATGAATTTACCAATGTTGTTCCATCCATGTCATTAAATCTAACTTATGCTATTTATTCTTTCATTACCTCATTTCCCCCTTTTTTTTGTCACTGGTGGCTTGGGGTTGTTGGGGTAAGCTTGTGCTTATCAAAAAATTGTTTATGGCTTGCCAAAAATTTTGCATAGCCTTTATTCCATTGGTCCCTTATTTTCTCCAAAACTTGAAATTAAATTGCTAGCTCGATAGCTAGATGAATTGGCCCTTCAATATGTGGAAAATGTGTGTCTTTCTTTAAAATATGTTGTATTATAGACACTTCTTTTTGAATTATCTCCAAATGGGGTAACAAGTAGAACTGAATTACTATCAACTTAGTTCTTATTTCACTATCTCTCATCATGAGCTTGGCTAATCTCTATTGACCAAATGTCAACTTATTGTATGAGAGTGAGCTTGAACTTGCATTCTTGCCCAATGAAATAACATTTTCCCTTATATCATCATGTAATAAATCAATAGAATGTTGATTTTCCAATGTAAAAGCCTCAACATGACACAACTTCATCTATAATGAATGAATAGTCTTTAAAATTATTTATAATTGTGTAACTAGTTACAAATCTCTACTTCTCTATTTAAAAGTTCATGAGAGGCTTTCTCCAACACTTTATGCTCAAATATTCTCTCTGACCATTACATCAATCTATCGTTTGTCTCGATATCTTATGATTGAACTTTGTCAACTATGTACACTAACTGATCCAAAATTTGATACTAATTATTCAAGTCAGTTATGCCAAATGTGAATGTGTGACATGGTCTTTCTAGAAGTTAGTGCAACTTCACATTTTAGAAGGTTAACATCCAATTATGAGTGGTGATGTTGCAATCTCTCTTTATCGCTCGATCGTAGGGTTATGATCCTAACTCATGGTTTAAGTTGTGATGTCATGATCCTTCCTTAAATCACATAATCAAAGAAAGTTTATTATTAACCATAGTTAGGATGGAGAGGTCATAAATCACCTTGTACATAGGGTCACTAGGTTCAGTGATGGGTTAAAGCATAAGCCATGAAGCAGTGATAACATGAAGTGAGCAAACTAGATGGTCATCACAATCTCACTAGTTATGGCTTGAACTATAGTTAGTGTTGTGATTAAGTGTCCCTTCCTTTTTGCATGGTCATGGGAATTTCATGTCAAGTTAGGGTTCAAGTCATGATGGTGCAAAGGGTAGGTTGGCAATTTGGATCATGGTTTCGCACGATCATAGGAATCTAATGCTAAGTTGGCTATCAGGTGGTGATGATGTGAGATGTTAGTTTCATGTTGTCACCTAATTATGAAAGTTAGAGGAAGATGCTCAGGGCAAGCTGTGAAGAAATGATATGGTTTGTTCATAATTTTGCAAGGTAAAATAGATAATAAAGGTAAAGGGTTGTGAATCTATGATCATAGGCAGTCAAGATCAAACATGAGAGATAGAAGAATGGTCAGGTGAAAAAAAAATTGAATATGACTGGTCCATGTGGAAAAGCCTAAGGATTGACTCCTATTGACTGATGACATGGTTGACTTGGTGTACTGATAACAAAGGAAGCAACTCTTTGATGGCAGATCTAATCTTAACAATCTCCTTTAACCACTTTCATCATTCCCCATGTCTGATAAATGTAAAAGAACACTCCATCGCCGCCTGTTGGTCCATCTAATTAGTCAAAATGATAATGGTCATCATTTCTATCTTCTTAGGGTTCTATTTGGTGAATAAGTGATTTTCCTACATCTAGATGTGTGTCATGATCAAATATTTTCCAAATTTTTAGTAATTGTTCTCTGCCACTTGAATGCAGTTGTTGAGTTTTGCCTTAAGGTAGAAGCTATCTAAGTTATGTTTGCTCTATAAAAGAAAATTTTGTAACCCTTCTTAGGGTTGACCTTTTCTCTAATTTTGTAGCATTACATGTCTATGCTCTACTACTTTAATTTCCTTGCTTCTTTTTTAATATATTATTTTGCTGTATCTCTTTCTTCCATTAAAATATAGTGCAATATCTTCTTGCCTTTGTGTTAATGTATTGTCTTCATTTCTCAACCATGTGATTATATCTACTTGGATTTTGAATGATATAAAGTGAAGTATCTTCCTTATAGGATTCAATTGGTTCTAATCTACATATAGTTGTTGGATTAAGCAAGGATTGAATCTATATAATTTGAGGTTATATTAATGAACTATGCATAATTTGGTAGAGATAAGGTTGAACATACTATTTGGTGTATCACCTCCTCTTAGATTAGATTAGATAGTTTTCTTTCATTTATTCCTTCTCCCTTTTCCTCTCAAGAAATAGTTAGGTGCATCCTGATAGTAAGGAAGTTGGCCTTCTCTAGAGATTCAATCTCAAGTGGCAAAGTCCCACACTTTAGAGATTGTTTCCATGTTACACGAGGGTTCCTTTAGGTAAGACTTTAGACAAGGGTGCAAGCTTTTGTATCAATAGCTTTTGGCACACTCGGTGGGACTAACATTAAAGCATTATAAGTTCTGTGAATTCAAAGAAGAAAAATTCCAATATATGTTTAGAAGATAGTGTTGCTCTCAATATTTTAGGCCTTCAAGAGGCTCATTTTCAAGTACTTGGTGACTCCATCTCTACATTTTAGTTTCCAAACCAAAGTTCCAGTGATTCATGCCAAATTCTCACACAAAGGCATCTTCTATAGGTAATATTAAATATATTAGGCTCTTGTTTTCAAACCCTAGAAGAAGGAGAAATAGATTATCTCTATCACTAGTTAGGAGTGTAGCAGTAGCACATACACCTGCAAGATATCTATCTACTCCTCTTGTTGATAGATCACATCCTAGGTTGCCATCTTTTCATATAAATAGGTCATTATTCCATATGGCACATCCTAGAGCACATGCATTTTCCACCTTTAATGGTGGAATTCCTCTTCTTTCAGCTCAAAGACATGATATCCTAGTGTCAACACTCAAAAGTATACCTAATTTCACTAGCGAAACTTCCATCTCCCATGTAGATCATATTCAAGAGATTTCAAATGTTTTTAATATACATGGTATTATAGAGGATTATGTCATTATTAGGCTTCTAGCTTCATCCTTAAAGGGAAAAATATTGCAGTGGTATATAGGTTTACCTCATAACTCTATTACTAATTGGGATGGGTTAGGAGTAGGGCTTTGCAAGCATTTTGAGGAAAAAAGTGATCACCTATCACTTTTAGAATAGCCAACAATGATCAAGAGATCACCCCATGAATATATGACTGATTTTAATTATAGGTTTCAAAAGACATGGGATAGAATACCCACTACAGTAACATCTTCCCCTAATAATGCATTATTGTATTACCTCAAAGCCTTTAATAGTGATATTGCTCCACTCTACAATCTATGGGAGGGGACACTTTTCCAAATGCTTATGAGATATCCATAAGGGCAAAAAAATCTTGATACAAGGAGCGAAGTTAGCTCCAAGGCCTCCATTAGAGCAAGACAATTTAGGTTATTGACTGTGATGTTGGTTAGAAGTTGATTATGTTAAAGTGTGATTTTTTTGTGAATGCAAAGTTGAAGAAGGTGAAAGAAGGTTGTTGAGATAAGAGAACCAAGTAGTGGAAGGAGAAAGAGAAGGCATTATTCAACCAAGTTTGAATGCAAAGTTAAAGAAGATCCAAGAGAAAGAACAATCAGAGACAAGAGAAAGAACAAAGATCTAAACAAGTAAAGGTAGTTGATATTCTTAACAGATCATTTTATATTGTTACTATTTAATCATTGTAGAAGAAAATCTCAGACGTACCGAGTGGACCTAACAAGCCTATGAAATCCTATATGGTAACATCAATTAGCAGTGTTCATTAGTCCTTTAATTTAGGCCACTCTTTTTAGTTAGGTATAGCGACAAGGTATAGATGATCTTTTGGTGAAATCCTATAACAAGGTCACATTAATCATGTGTATCTAACCTTTAACAAGGTTTTATCCTAGCAAAGATCACTTTAGAAGAGTGAAATTGTTGAGTCGTTGGTCCCAAATAGTTTTTCCCTTCATAGGGTTTCCATGTTAAAATCATGGTGTCATATAGTTACAAAGGACAGGGTTTCTATTGCACCAAAAGGTCAACCTTTTAATGCCCGGTACAACCAATAGTCTTATAGAACCACAAGAGGTGGTTAAGCCATGTCATGAATCCTATGAGGGATGCTAGCCCACTACCAACAATCCCCCTCCTAGCATCACTAGTTGTGGCTAGCAGGATTCAAATCTATGACCAAGCTCTGATACTAATTGTTAGAAAGGACAAGGTTGCCATTGCACCAAAAGATCAACTTGTTAATGCTCAATACAACCAATAGTCTTGTAGAACCACAAGAGGTGGTTAAGCCATGCCGTAAATCCTACGAGGGATGTTGGCCCACTGCCAACAGAAATGTCTGAATGTTATTTGTGTTGCAAAATGTTTTACATATTTTTACACTTTATTGCAACTCAATAATAGTTGTTTATTAATACTCGGTAATGCAAAGAACAATGATTTAATAATTTGGATTAAAGTTTTTGATAGAGTTGATTAAAGATTACACCGAGTGATTTTTGTTGAAGTTTATGATGTTTAGTTGGTATTAAAATGTTTGAAGGGACTATATAATAATTGGACATAACTAATTCATCCCCTTCTTAGTTATCTAACAAGAAGACCTACCTAACTATCTTCACATTTAGAAGGGTCTTGGATCAAACCTTTTTCTTTGGAGCTTACCATAATTTTTTGTAACCTTACCTTGTCAAGTGGAACTCTACTTGCATCATATTAGTAACATAATTATACCAATTTGTATTTGTGTTAACTTAAAAGAAAGGACACTTCAATATGCCACCTAAAAGAGTCAAGAACCATGAATTCATGGAAATGGAGAAAAGCATTGAAAAAAATGGGAAGGAAGGTTGAATAAAATGATGAAGAAGCTTAAGGATAAGGATAATGACACATATAATGAAGAAGATGAAGAGTGGGAAGAACAAGAGGGATATGAAAATCAAAACCTGGATATCGAACCTCTAAAAAGAAAAGAAGAAGAAGAGAAACAAGACTTCCTTAAAGCCATCAGAGAAACAAGGAAAGAGGAGGAGGAGGACTAATTGGATAGCTTCCTTAGCAACATATTTTGATTTCAATGATCTTGAGGAGGAGAAAAAGGTGAAATATGTCAAAAAAAATCTCAAAGGTTCTACATTTATATGTTGGAACTACACACATAATGATAGGAAAATAAATAACAAGAGATCTATCAGAAAAATTGAACAAAATGATAACCTTGATGAAGAGAAAGTTCATGCTAGATGAATTTTAAGTTCAGATGATCAAAAAATTTCACAATATCAAATAGAAGGATATGGATATTTCCATCTATACTAAGGATTTCCATAATCTTACCATGAGATAAAATCATATTGAGGACCAAAAAGAGCTAGTAGTCATGTATGTTAATAGATTGAAATATGATATCTAAGATGAGACAAGTTTACATATTTCTAGATTAGTGGATAAGTTATTTCAACTGGCCATTAAAGTTAAGAAAAAACTTAAGATAAAAGGTGACCAAAATAATAGGGGAAAAGGTGGTAGGAATAATAGAGGCATACATAATTTTGGTAGAAGTAAAAGCACTAGGAATGAAGAAACCAATAATAAGAAAAATAAAGGGGAATACAATCACAAGGTTGGGAAAGGTTTTAGGGGCCAGAGAAGACAAAATAATAGAGGTAGAAGACAAGGTGGAGAACCACATAGAGGTCATGGATTCTTCATAGGGATATGCTTTATGTAATCATGACTGAGTTGGAATTACAAGTGGACATTCTCCTAATAGACCCTCAAGTTAATCCACAGAAAGGAATAGAAGGGACCAACTCATTGTTAATGAGGAAAGTTATAGTAGTGTCAATGCACCTATTGGAAGTGTAACATCTATATTGGATGGTGAGAAGATGATGATAAAGAGAACTCTCCTTAAGATTGAATTGAAGCAAGAACCCCCTAAAATAGAGTCATTTTTAAGGAATCAAGGCAAAGCATATGGAAAATTATGCAAGATCCTAGTTGCTTCAAGGTTAACAAAGAATGTGATATCAACCAAGATGGTGGAAAAATTGAAACTTAATTAAGAGACTTCTACATATATCACCTCACAAAATCTCATGCTTGAACAAAAATTAGAACTTAATAGTCAAAGAAAAAGCATGGGTGGACTATGAAACTAGACAATACAAAGACACAACTTTATGTGAAATCATCCCAATGGATGCATGCCATATGATTCTAGGTAGACCGTGAAATTTTGATGTAAAATATAAACATGAGGGGTGAGAAAAACACCTACCTAATCATTAAGAAAAACAAGAAATACTATTGAAATACTGGTGCTCAACACATACTGTGTTACTCAGCATCAACTATGTTTTTCCTGATGCTTGGCACCTCAAGATCACTTAGCACCAACTAAAATTTTTCTGATGCTCGACACCTGATCTTCACTCAGCACTTAAAGGTCACTTGGCACATACTGGAAATGTTTGTTACTCAACTTCTACTAAGAGTTTTCTCGGCTTCAACTAACTTTTTCGGCACCTATTGATGATCTTAGTCAAAGCTTTGTAGTCAACCTTGTTACAACTTCTTCTATCAATGTATCTAAGTGTGACCAACCTCTATATCTTTGAGTATGCCATCAATACATAACTTAACCATTGTCTTAATTGATCCTTGCACCTCATTACAACATCATAACTCAACCTTTCCTTTAGGTGCTCTTGTTACATCTTGTTGATCAAATCCTCTTCATCAATCAACTAAGTGATAGTGCTTGGATCTTATAATAAAATAGCATCCCTACAAATAGTAGGTTTGACATCAATGGAAAAATAATGATTGAAAAAATTCTCTTACAATGATCTCCCTCTTTGATCTTCAACAACAATGAGCTTTTCAATCAAATTTCTAACAATCTCCCTCTTTGGCATTGATGGCAAACCAAACTGATCAACCATCAGGCTAAACTATTCCACCAAAAGCTTACTAGGTTAGAACAATAAGTCAAATGCCAAAAAGTAAATTGTAACATCACATCTCCTACTACTATTCTAATTATTTTATTTCACTTCTCGCTCTTTGTTGTTGTATCTTTTATCTTTATCTTTCTCCCTCTATATTATTCATCTTTTGTTATTCTGATCAACATCTAAAATCTCCCTTTATCTTTATTCTAGTTGTCTACTATCTCCTTCTTCTTTTCTGATCCTTTATCTTCAACAATTGTTGATCAGTTGTTCACTTCTCCCTCTTTGACAACAATGCCAAAAACATATTAGCATCTTAATATGCAGATGTAGCTCTTACAGGTTCAGTTAATGTCTCCCTTTATCACCTTGCTTGTGACTGATTTGAAATTCCAGCGCTTCTACTACTTTAGGCATGGATCCCAAAGTAAACATCCTTTGCATCAATGTGTAAAATCTTCAACATTCTGCTTATTTGATGTAGGACATTCTTGCTTTTTTGGTTCAAGTAGCCTTAGCTAGGGTTATCACCCCTAACTTACCTCTAAGATACTCAAAAGCATCTTTAGGTAGTGCTTTTGTGAAGATATCAACAATCTATTCCTTTGAGCTAACATATTCCATTTTCACTTGTTTGTCTTCCACCAGCTCTCTTACATAGTGATACTTGATTGTAATATGCTTAGTTTTGGCATGTATTACTAGGCTCTTTGATATATTGATAGCATTTGTATTATCACAATAAAGTGTCACAGCCTCAATTACTTCTTCCTTCATACCTTGCAACAAATGCTTGATCCATATAATATTGGTGCAGTTTATAGCAGCTGCCACATATTCAGCTTCAGCAGTAGACTGTGAGGTGCAACTTTACTTTTTGTTTTTCCATGTAATCAACCTCTTTCCTAAGAAAAGTGCTCCTCCACTGGTGTTTTTTCTATCATCAATGTTGCCTCCCTAATCTGCATCAGTGTAAGCTTTCAATTCAAACTTCTCATTCCTCTTATAGTATAAACCAAAGTCATCAGTTCCTTTCAGATATCTCAATATTCTCTTCACTGTCATTAAGTGGTTTTCTCTTGGATTGACAAAAAATCTTGCTACTATTCCAATAGCTAATGCAATGTCTAGTCTACTATGTACAACATATTGCAGCTTTCCAATCATTGACCTATACATTGTCTGATTTACTTCAACAGATTCATCATTCTTAGATAGTTTATGACTTGTTGCCATTGGTGTGCTAACTGGTTTTGAGCCTTCTAGCCCAAATGTTTTGAGTACCTCCTTGATGTATTTGGATTGGGTCACAAGTATGCCATGCTTCAATTGATGTACTTGCAATCCAACAAAGAATTTGATTTCTCCAAACATTAACATCTCAAATTCATGCTTCATTTGATCAGAAAAATCTTTGCATAAAACATCTTTTCCTCCAAATATTATGTCATCAGCAAAGATTTATGATATCAAAATGTCTTTACCTTCCTCAGCTTTAATGTACAAGTTGTTGTTGTCATCTTTTCTTTTAAATCCTATCTTTACAAGATATTTGTGCAACCTTTCATACCATGCTCTAGGTGATTGCTTTAATCCATAAAGTGTTGTGTGCATCTTGTAGACCATGTCCTTGTTCTTCTCATCAACAAATCCCTCTAGTTTTTCTATGTAGACTTCCTCTTCCAGTATACCATTCAAAAAAGTTTCCTTCACATCCATTTGGTAGACTTTGAAACCTTTATATGCAGCATATGCAAGTAATGTTCTTACTCCTTCCATTCTTGCAGCAGGGGCAAATGTCTCTCCATAATCCAATCCTTCTTCTTGTGCATAGCCTTGGCAAACTAATATGACTTTGTTTCTTGTTATTTCACCATTCTCATCAAGTTTGTTTCTAAACACCCACTTGGTACCAATCATATTCTTATCAACTAGTCTGGGACCTAGAGACCAAGTCTTGTTCTTCTCAATTTGATCTATCTCTTCTTTCATGGCCTTATACTAGTCATTATCTTGTAGTGCATCTTTGACTATTTACGGTTCAACCTTTCTCAGTAGACATGATTCATTCCTCAATCTATTCCTTGTCATTGGTCTAGCATTTTTATCACCAATGATTTGATTTGTAGGGTGATGTCTTGTTACATACTTGGCTAATTTGGGTTCAGTCCATCTTTCCATATTTGATCCTTCAGCTTCAGAGTCATTTCATTCTTCTCTATCTAGAATTTTATTATTTCTTTCTTGCATACTATTTTCGAAATCACTATGTACATTTTCTACATTCTACAGCTTGGCTTCTGAATGTAACTCAACATTCACTAGTTGAGACTGGATAGATACTAAAGTTTGTTGCTAATTCCCAACTTGATTTGCAACATTGTCTTCAACTGTCATTCCTTCGTAGAAGTATACAAAGGATCTATAATCCTCTGTTTACTTTGACTCATCAACCTGAACTTCTACATGCTCATCAAAATTTACATTTGCACTCTCCACAATTTTGTTAGTGTTAGTATTCAAACACTTAAATGCCTTACTTTTGGTGGAGTATCCAAGAAATATACCTTCATCACTTTTTGCATCAAACTTACCATTTCCAATTTCTTTTAGAATATAGCATTTGCAACCAAACACTTTGAAATGTTTAACATTAGGTGAATGACCATACCACAATTCAAAGGGTGTTACATTTGTACCTTTCTTGACTTGAAATCTAGTCAGTGTATAGACTGTAGTGTTTATAGCTTCTCTCTAGAATTTTAGTGCAACATTTCTCTCCATCATCAAGGTTCTAGTGCAATCAATCACTGACCTATTTCTCCTTTCAGTTATACCATTCTGTGGTGGAGTTCTTGGTGTTGATGTTTGCCTTTTGATACCTTTGTCATTGCAAAATGTTTCAAACTCTCTTAATGTGAACTCACCTCCTTTATTTGACCTTAGGCATTTCAGGTTCTTTCCTATTTCCTTCTCAGCTTTAGCCAAATACAACGTGAACATTTTGGAATGCATCATATTTTTTCTTTAAAAACATAGTAGTAATCATCCTGGAATAATCATCTACAAATAGCATTATGTATATGTCTCCTAGGTAGCTTTGCACTTCTATTGGGCCACACAAGTTTGCATGAACTAACTCTAGTACTTCTTTGGAAGTGTATGTTTTGCTTTTGAAACTAGACTTGGTCATTTTCCCTAGTTTACATTATTTACACATTGTGTTTTTAGGTTTCTTCAACTTGGGCAATCTTCTGACTTTCTTTTTCTTGCTGATACTAATCAAATTATCAAAGTTAACATGACATAGCCTTTTATGCCATAACCACACATCATCAAGTCTAAAAACAAGACATGTTGCTTCTTCCATATCTAGGTAAAATAGATTACTCCTAGTGTGTTCACCTTTTCCTATCAAATTTCCATCAGTGTCATAGATCTTGGAAATTTTGTTTCCAAATTCAACTTTGCAACCTACAATTCCTAATTGTGATACACTCAACAAGTTGTAGTTTAATCCTTCAACATAGTATGCATTATCACATGAAATTTTCTGTATAAGTTTGATAGAGCCTTTTCCTTTGATTTGACATGGAGCATCATTACCAAATCTAACAATATTTCCATCATATTGAGTAAAGGTAATGAACTTACTTTTATCTCATGCCATGTGATGTGAGCATCCACTATCTATGATCCACTTGTCATTCGTGTTCACATAGCTAACTCATGTTGTTGCTTTATCTTCATCTTTGTCTGATTCATCCTTCATGGCTACATAGACTACTTCATCATCATTTTCATCAGAGTCCTCTTCAACAATGTAGCATCTTTTTCCTTTCTCCTTGTAATCTTTGTTGTAATCTTCTCTTTTGTTCCCAAACTTGTTTCCTTCTTTATAGTTTCTCTTCTGTGGACATCTTGCAGCTATATGACCTACTTCATTGCAATTGAAACATATGATTGGGAGCTTACCTTTGAATTTTTCTTTACCTCTATGGAATCTCCTAGCAAGAAGTGCTTCTAATTGTTCCACATCTTCCTCATATGTGCAGCTATCACTGGATGCATGTTTTCCTTTTCTTCTTCTCTTGCTTGATGTGTCCTCCTTAGTATCATTTATCGTCATCTTGGCCTTGAAAGAAGATTCAAGGTTCTTAGCTTTGTAGTTGTAAAAATTGGATAGCTCAAATGCAATAAGTCTTCCAACTATTCCTTCAAAGGTTAGTGTGTTCCCTTGTACACACCTCAGCTCCTGTATGGCTAAAACTCTTATAGCATAGATAGGGAGTAGAGTTATTAAGTATTTTCTGATGGATGTTTCTTCTTCAAGTTTTCCACCTAAACTTCTTATTGCACTCACCACTTCTTTTATTCTTGTAGCATACTGAGCAGCATTTTCACCTTCCTCCATCTTCATGTCATCAAACTTCTCTCTTAGGCTTTCTCTATTTGCTCTCTAGACATTTTGATCACCTCCATAGATATCTGATAAGGTTTTCCAAATTTTGAATGTAGTGTTACAATCTTTGATGTCATAATATTCAGCATAGCTAAGTGCAGATGCAATTTCCAACATTGCTTGGTTATGCTCCTTCTTTTTGTTTAAGTCATATGTAGTGAGAGGTCCTGCAAAAGTTACATGCTCTGTTCCAATTGAGTTTTGTGCATAATCACCTATTGATCCAAGGTGCAATTTCATCAAACTCTGCCATGCAACAAAGTTGTCTTTGTTGAGCTTGGGAACTTCTCTCTTAGACATCTTGATCTTCCTGCTTCTAGTACCTTGAAACTAAATCAGAAAAAGGCTTTGATACCAATTGTTAGAATTGCTTTAGAATAACTAAGAAGGGGGGGGGGGCGGTGTGAATCAGTTATTCAAGGTCCAAATGTCCTATTCAAACTTTTCACTAAGTATAGTGAAATCATTCAACCATTCATCCATCCACGCTTTAGCTTATCTAATCAACAAGTTACTGTAAATCAGCATGCAAGTAAAACACACAAGAAATCAACACATGACACAATGATCTATGTGGAAACCCAATTTGGAAAAAAGAACCAGTAACATGCTACTCAATTTTCACCCTTCTGAAGTGATGCCCTATGAAAGGCCTGCCATGTTAAAGGCTTACAACACACTGTTTAATGTGACCTTTTTAGAGGATTTAACCACCCTGTTAGAAGTGGGCCTAGTTAGAGGACTTTAGAACATTCACTTGGAATGTCACCCTATTAAAGGATTTACAAATGGTTGTTAGGCCAACCTAAGTTCATAGGATTTTTTGATCTAATACAATTGCTAGAGAGTATTAGAAAATCTTGACTTGACTACAACATACAACCTATCTTGTAGATCTCAAATCACTTCTTAGCTCATACCCTTGCCTGGCCTTCAATCTTTACAACTCTTAACAGCTTGCTTTCCCTTTCAAGCTTTATCTCCTTGATTCTTCATACTCAATGTACCAATGCAATCATCTCTTCATGACCACTAATAGAAGCCAAGCCTCTGTGCTCTTCCTTCTCCTAGATGTCTGCTTCTTGATACCCTTTCAACCACTTTGTAGGTTTGGTACTTCAGCAGCAACAATATCAATATCTCTCTTCTTCTTGGTCTATGACTCCTTAAATAGAAGTCTTAAAATTCCTTTTCCCACTTGATTCTTCCATTTTTCAATTTCAATTTGCATTGATTAGGTAGGATTCATTATATCTAACCCACATTCTATTTCCTCTAGAAACTTCTTGAATGATCCTTTAGAATTCGCCCAAAAATGGTTTACATAAGATTTTATGCCAACAACTCATCATCCTTCTCTTCCAACTTGTTCACAAAATTCAATGCAACCACTATGTCAGCTTAGATTTGGTGAATCTTCATCATTTGAAATAATGCAGCAACTTGGCACTATTGAAATACTGGTGCTTGGCACATACTATGTTACTTGGCATCAACTATGTTTTTCTTGATGCTCAGCACCTAAAGATCACTCGACACCAACTAAAAATTTTTTGATGCTCAGCACCTGATCTTCACTCGACACTTGAAGATCACTCAGCACATACTAAAAATGTATGTTACTCAGCTTCTGCTAAGAATTTGCTCAGCTTCAACTAACTTGCTTGACACCTACTGACGATCTTAGTTAAAGCTTTGCAGTCAACCTTGTTACAACTTCTTCTTTCAATGTATCTAAGTGTGACCAACCTCTGTATCTTTGAGTATGTCATCAATACATAACTTAACCATTGTCTTAACTGATCCTTGCACTTCATTACAACATCATAACTCAACCTTTCCTTTAGGTGCTCTTGTTACATCTTGTTGATCAAATCCTCTTCATTAATCAACTAAGTGATAGTGCTTGGATCTTATAAGAAAATATGATCCCTATAAATAGCAGGTTTGACATCAATGGCAAAACAATGATTGAAAACATTCTTTTACAATGATCTCCCTCTTTGATCTTCAACAACAATGAGCTTTTCAATCAGATGTTCAACAATAACATGGGCATATATCAATAAATTATTTATGAAATCAATATTTTCTTAATTATTTTGAAATATGACAACAAGGTGAAAAAACCATTTCGAACTTTAATTTAGAATAGTTAGTGAGCAACAATGATCGAAAGTTGACTGAGTAAAAGGTGGCAAGTTTGAAGGTAGCAAAAACCTAGTTTTGGTAAAATGGATATATTGAATAGCATGTAGTTTTGGGATCTGCGAGCTTCTTGAGATCTCGTGACCTTTTATAGCCATGGGACATCTTCCTAGATCATGTGTGGACCTATCTTGGTGCCTACATATGTTAGTTTCCTTAATTGTGTGGCCACTAATTTCCCCTTTTAGATAAGACCTGTATTTTGTAATAAATGTATCTGTTAGGCTGATTTTTGGTCTTGATGGTTAAATATTTTAGATCTAGAATAAGAATAGGTAGGATGAAGATAGTAAGAAGATAGATAGAAGCATTTTGGATCTATAAGCACAAGCTTCTGAGCTTGGTAATTGTAATTCTTTTCTTCATGAATATAACCAAGTAGGCCTTATGCCTTATCTTAACATATCTACATTGGAATAAAGATATTGTTTGTTCTTCCTTCTTTGGTTGTGCTTTCACATGCAACTCTACCAGGGTGGTTGGTGAGTGTTTCCCTTGGATCACTTTTCTACCATCCCCTTGCATCAGGCGGTATCAAAGTAAAGGGTTCCTTCCTTATGGAGTCTTCGAATCATAGAAAACCCTGATTGGATTGCTTATAGGGTGAAAGACTTGGTTTCTAACCTATAAATTGCAGAGGGTTATGATTCTTGTAGGATCTATTGTCAAAATGGTTTGAGGTAGAGGAAGTGTAGATGATGCAATTATGGACATATTGAGGCAACTTGCAATAAGGCTTGGAGCTATTAGGACAACCCAGAGAAGAGTAGTGCATCTTGAAGATGCTAGTTATAAAGAAGAAGCAATTGTACCTAATCCTAAACTTGAAGTGGAATAAGATGAGGAAAGACTATTGAGAGCCTTGAGTACAGAAAAATCTAAACCTTATTTTGACCCTTACAATTATTGTGGAAAGCTTGATACATATTATTTTTTTGATTGGATCTTTGAGATGGAAAAGTATTTTAATTATTAAAGTAGTACCCCTGATGACAAGAAAGTAAGGATAGAAGCCACTAAATTGAGAGGACATGATTCACTTTGGTGGGATTACTTGCAAACTGATAGGCAAAGAAGATGAAATGAAAAGATTAAGACTTGGTGAGAATGGTTGGTAAGTTGAAAAAGAATTTTTTTCTTGTTGATTATCAAATTAATTTGTTAAGGAGAATGCTAAATTAAAGGCAAAAATATATGACTTTAAAGGACTACATTGAAGAGATTTATAAGTTTGACAATAGCTTTGGAAATGTTGATAATGAGGTTGAAATTTTTTCTAGATATATTAATGCGATAAGAACCCCAGTTCAATATTAGATTAGTTTTGTGAAGATGGAAAGTGTGGAAGAAGCATGCTTGTATGCCTTGAGAGCTAAAGAGATATTGACAAAGAAACAAGAACATAGACAAAGGACAAGAGGAGGAATATTTTAGAAAAGTAGAGGTTGATCTTATAGAGAAAGTAACAAATCTAATAGTACATCTCGCGACAAGAGAAAATATGAGTGGAAAGAAGATAACATTAGTAGAGGAAGAGGCAACTACATTAGAGGTAATTATTTTTGTTACTCTAGGAATAATAGCAATGGAAAAAGGGAAGATATATCTTGGTTTAAGGGCACTTGTTTTAAATGTGTAGAAGAAGGACATAGAGCCTTTGAATGAACCTTTTATGGCAAAAATATGGGAAGCGGTAGCAAAAATGCCTTAGTCCAAGAAGAAGCTATTGATCCACCCAATGAAGTTGAAAATGGAGAGAAACTAGTGATCAAAATAACTTTGTGGAATGAAAAACCGAATGAGGAACATATTTTTAAGGAAAGTATTTTCAACACTAGATGTAAGATTAAAGGGAAGTGTTGCAAGGTAATCATTGATAGTGGGAGTTTAGACAATTTAGTATTAGAAGAATTGTCTTCTAAGTTGCAGTTGTAGAGTTTGAAACATCCAAATACTTATTACATTTCCTAGATCAAGGATGAGCACAAGTTATTGGTAAGTGAACAATGCCTTGTGAAAATCAAGATTCAAAACTACTATGATGAAGTCTTCTATGATATTATTGTCATGTTCTTTTGGGAAGACCTTGATAGTATGATAGAAAAACTTTTCATGATAGTAAATTGAATCAATATACTATTCGGGCTAATGGATTCTATATTTACTTTTCTTATATGTTATAGTTTTGACTGCATGTTGAATATTGTGGAAGTTATTGATAAAATAGGTTTTAGACACGTAATTGCTTTTAGTCACCCGCCTTCCCTCCCATTTCCCCCTCCACTTCTCAATGCCTTATAGCATTAACAATTACTAGTAGATTTAGATTTCCTTGAAATATCCTAATAACTTAGGGGAGATCCTTAAGGTAGATATCGAGTCATCTAGGTATGTGAGATAAATTAAAAACTAACTTGTGGAAGAAAAGATTGAAAATGGTAAACTAAAAGAATGACTCAAGAATTAAAGATATAAGAAGAAATACCTTTGTTATGAACTAGAAGCATATAGAAATAGCGAATATGAGGAATCTAAATATTTGGTGCCTATATTACAAGAAAATGAGTAGTTGTATAAGGATAAGAAGAATATCAAAAGAGAATTAGAAGCTTTTTCCATTAATATGGCTCAAGATATGGAAACAAGGTGTAAGAATTTTCCTAAGGCAAAGAATGAAATGCAAAGATCTAGAAGCTTAATAGATAACACAAGAGAGACAAAATGATATGATCCTCAAATGAATTGATTCAATGATGATCAATAACCAAATAAATTGAAATACAATGTAGATGTGCTAGAATATATAGGCAATACATGCTAACTAGCAGTAATGACATAGATAAGCTATCAACCACACAAGGTGGAATCACTTGTCAAATAAAAGTGGATCATCCTCCAGTGTGTAAAATAGTACTTGAATCGTGTGCAATAGTGAGAGGATGATAATGTGATAAGAGAAGAAAGGTGAATCTCAAACTCTTTTTAATAATCTTGTAGGTAGAACACAATTACTATTGTCATTGCATTCTTGTGCACAAGACATCATGTCTTATTCATCACATAATTTTACACATAATTGATAACCTCATTTACATCACTTGGAAAATTTCACTACACACTACATACAGATGCAATTTGACCATGAGTAAAATATCGATAGTTTGAGAATGAAATCAACAAGACAACTAGAGATGGATGGTTAAAGCATATAAAATTTAAAATTCCCTTTCTTTTTTTGTATCTATGTTGTATTTTATTTGTTGTACAATTCAAAGAAAAATCAATTATGTGTTTTTCCATTTTTGGTAAAATCAATATTCATTCATACTAGTAAACTATAAAAATGAGTGCATCTCATTCATTTTTTCTAGTGAAAAAAAGTTGTATGTAGTTGCTAAAATCTTTTACTTTGATTGTGTGATTGTTGTATTGTGCTTTCTTTTCCATTTGTATAATCTATAAACATGATCTTTCATAGGACCAATTTGACTTATCACATGTTTGTGTGATCACTATGTTATGGTATTCAAAGATAGTAAAAGTGTAATTAATCCATATGGTCACACAAGAAGACATAAATAGAGTACAAATCATTTTTACAATGCAAAATAATCAAAATCTACAACATCTCTATATAGGCTACCTTCATAATCATATGTGCTATCTTGAAGTTTTCATTCAAAACTATAAAATAATTCAAAATAGGTGCCTAATCTGAGAGAGATTGACCTTAACAATATGACAATGTACAAATAGTAAAATTGCATTTTGCTAGTTTAAATCCATGTGTTATAGATCAAATCTTTATAAAAGATGAAATTAAAGAAATTTGAGATTAAACTATTGACAAATCAAACCATCAAAATTTAAGAGCAACCTAATTTAGATTTCATTATTTTGATTCTGACACATATACAAATTTTCAATTATGCTACAAGGTTTAATATTTGTAATCAAAATAATTGAACAACTATTTATCACCAAACAAAATGATATATGTACTAACAAGCATGCGTGTCTGTGTGTGTATAGATATATACACACACACAAAATAATACATGATTTTTTTTCATATGACAAACTAACAAAACACCCCATAATACTACATGGACTAAGAAAAATTGAACTAACCTTGTGCCTAGTACATTAAAATCGTCACCATTCAAATAAAAAATAATATTAAATTATGACATAAAATATAATTTTATTGAAATATATCATACATATTTTCAACCCAATATAACAAATTACTAATATAAGCAATGATTCGATTGGGATTGAAGTTTGTATGTGGGGTTGGAGCCATTATTTGGCCACGACAATGGTATCCTCACTTTTAGGACTATGATTATTTACTAGTTTGCCTAGATTTCCTAACTAACTTAATAACATAGTTGGGACATTCCAAGTTTAGTTCAAGACTTGTGGCATGGAGAGGATGTACCCTAAGCATTTGTTCTTTTTGAAAAGTCCAAATATAATGTTATTTTTTATTCACTAACATTATTGACAATTTCTACTTTTTAATATATTATCCATTCAATATAATTGATGTTCTCCGTAATGTGCCTAGAAACCCTAAATAATTATTAGTGTTATCCGTTATGTGATATGAATCTTAATTAATTATAAGTTTTATAGACTATTTGGTGTGAATCTTTCTTGGTTATAGATGTGGGAGGGATCTTAGATGTTGTGGATCATGTATTTTGGGATCATAAATAATGATTTTGCTCCCTCCTAAATCTCTTTAAAGTTTGCTTTTATTTTGCTCAAATAAAGAAAGACTTCATTGGAATGCTTTATGTTCCCTAAAAATGGTATAGGCTCTTTAAAACAAAAATTGAAATGGAAAAAGGTAGATTGTTTTGTGTTGTTTGATTTCATTATTAAATATTTGTATTTCTATCATTGAGGTACAATTTAAATGTATGTAAATTTAGTTTGGTCAATTTGATTCAAAAACACACAATTTAATTTTGAGATTGAGGAGATCTATATTTTCCTAGTATCAAAGCCATTTGAAATTAATTTCATAATCATAAAGTTAAAATTGTATGGTTTTGGAAATATGACTTTTAAGTTGGTTATTGAGAATAAGGATTTGAATGTTTTTAGTTCAATTAAACATGGTAACAACTAATAATAACAAATTTCTATAGTTTAACTAATGGTAGCAACTTCTTCTTTTTTCTAAGCATTCAAGATGAAAGGAAAGCAACAAAATACTAGATTGAGATGAAAGAAATTTGGAATGATAAATGAAAATTTTGAATTTACTCTTTTATTAGCCAACTCTTATATTTTTTAATAATGTTTTTTTTGTTAAATAGAATTAGCAATAAATTAACAAAGATATTTTGCTTGAATTTATTATATGATAAGAAAGATCATATGGTTTTATTCGTGATTTAATGCATTATATCATTCAACTATAAAGAACATAATTCATTCTCTCATTTGATTGTATACGTAATTCTTTAAGATTGGGGAGATAAAACCATGGTAAAGAGACTAATTAAGCCAACAAAGTGTTGATCCTTGGAACATGTTTTTTCACTGATGTAAAAAACCTAGTTTTCTTTTACAAGGTTTGCATTGCATGTTTCTCAAGTATATAAGCATTACAAGAAGCTTCAGAATGGGTCTTCCAAAGATTAACAAGTGTGATGATATTTTTATTCATATGTCACATCTATTTACATATCATATTGATTTATATTGAACTTCAAGATGGTGATCATGATCCATTGGTATAGTGACTAATACATGTTTAACATGATACAAGATGGATATTAATTTTGTATATTTATAGTGATTGTGATGCACAATTATCAGTGTTGACATTTAGGTGTACATGATGAGAATGTGTATTCAAATTGGTTCATTTTTTGTATGGTTGTATACATGCTCACATTAAATCATTGATCATCATGAAGATTATACATTATTGTCATATAGTATATATATTATGGATCCTTGGTGTTCATAAGGCATTGATACCATATATATCTTTCTTATCAATAAGGATTTCAATATCTTAATAATATTTTATTGCTAATTTATCACTAACTTATTTATAAAAGTTTGTAAAGTTATTTGAATGACTTATGTTCCACAATAATTATTAATAAGCAATATGCCTTCGTTGCAAAGATATTACATAATGTAATAATATCATATGTTTGTCTTGGAAAAAGAAGTACAATCTTAGGTATCTTAGTATATAGTTCATATGTGATAAAGATTAATGGAAATTGATATGTTAAAAGACCATTTTGGTCTTTGATCTTAAAAATTCAAAGAATTTGTGATACATTTTATTTTTAGATCAACGAAATATGATGGGCATCATGTTATATTTGTGCATTAAAAAAAGGTATTATTGTGGACATCATTAGTTTGGGATTATTATGTTTGGAATTCATGTGCATGTTCAAAAGACATCATTAACAATACTAATGTGTTGAGAATAATTCATATTTTCTCATGATATAAACTTGTGGATTAAAGGTTTTATTATGTTAAAACCTAAAGTAAAATTGAATTATCATCATGAGTATCAATTAATGTATAATATCATTAATATTAATTTAGAACTTTGGCCATATGAATAAACCTTGGTCATGGTCTAGATAGGCAACAAAAATCTGAATAGATATTTTGATAGTGGAATTTAGGATTTAAAGCCATTATTATTTCAATGGGGTGAGACAATTGACATTACAATTGATAATGGAAGCTGATTTCTTACAGTTAGGGTTGTATTTATAGCTTCACTAGTTGTTTTATTTATGTTTCTTAATTAAATCTTAGGTATGTTGATTTAGCAACAAAATATTGTAAATAACTTGATCTTTAGTTACATGTATCAATGTGGTAATTACCATCATTAAATGACATTTAGTTATGAGAAAATTTATTGGATTTAAATTATTTCATAGGAGGCTTTTTTGGTTGGTTATTTTTTATGTTGAAATCACCTAACAATATGCTATGAAAAGTATATGAGATATATAATCTATTATGAGCATAAGTAAACTATTATTTTCTCAAACCCTCAGTGGAGTATCAGAATAATTTTTAAGTATATACACATTTTAAAAATATTTTAACACTTTTGATCATGAGTATTCGGTTTATTACTTTCAAGCATAGTTATAATAAAATAGATGACAATAGAGACATTGTTTAATTTTTTGTTTAAAAAAAGTGTGTTGACATATGATCTTGAGTCTCAAGTTTTTACGAGAGAGAGAGAGAGAGAGACAAAAATGCTTTGTAATAAATTACAAGGTATACTTTATCCATACATATTTTGGTTTTTTAATTTGATCAAAAAGATATATTCAGTTAGTGAGGCTTGTCACCAATGATGTTATTTTTTCCAATAAGGCATTTATGATTAAGTTGGTTAGGCATTTTTTTAATATTTTTTCATCCCTATGAGGGTTTTACACTCACAAAATTATTGTCTTATGGTTTCTCATTATATGCAATTTGTTTGGTTTGTGTGATAAAACACTAAGCCTTATGCATATTTCAATATTTGAGTTTATATGATATCTCCAACTTCAATTATTCGCTTATGCTCTTCATGTTTAATTATGTTTGATAGTTTTCTATGTATGATGCATCACATGATAGTGGAATTGTCTCAAAACCAACATTTTATATGTTCAGAGTTGTAAACTATTAATCCAAGAACATTTTATTATAATATACCAATTATTCAACCCCCTCTTAGTGGTATTATGATCCAATTAGTGTAAAAATATAAAATAGAGGAGTGTGATGATTTTACTTAAAGTAAAATAGTATTGTATTTAGTGGATGTGAAATTTTTTTTTTTAAATTAAATGGTGCCTTTGTAATTATGGGTAAGAAAATAATACACCTACCTAGAGGTTGGTTAAAATCTCAAGGGATGCACAACTTCCTTGCACTAACTCATATTGCTACGTGGAGGGATGGGAAGATCAAACATAAGATAAAGAGATATGCTTGTCTACTCTAATGATATTAAACATAAACACCTGTAAATGTTCAAGTACAATTTACTTGATTAAATACAAATTATATGTTTATAACTAAAGCAAAAAGATAGATAAGAATGTTATGACTACAAGAAGTAAAAGATCTAACTATAGTTATCAAACCCTAAGCTTTATAAGCTCATTGTCTTAGATAATAGTGTGTTTGTCTAGTGTTAGGATTAGAGAGACATAAATAATAATTACATGCAAATATAACCAATATCATAAAGGGATAAAAAAACTCATAAGTGAACAAAGGAAAAAGATTTAATGTGGATCACCTAATCCTTGGGCTATGTCCACTAAATAATAGGTCCAATATTATTATCAGTGATCTCAACTTGATTAAAATCTACAACCCCTTGCAACTTAATAGTGTTGCACAAGAAGCTATAAAATCATCATACATAATAAAATCCCTAACCGTGGTCTATTTTGTACAAGACTTGTTAGAAAAATAACTCTTGATCTATCTTTTATAATCATATAGCCATTGTTGGCCTCATAGGGCACTACCCCTCGACCTCACCATGTATTGCGACATGGAACATGCTTCGGGCTCTACCCCAACACCCTACAAGGGACGCTTCTTTTTGACCCCATCATAAGGATTCTACACCCAAACCATCATAGAAATTTTTTGGAGGTAAATCACACCAAAGGAAGTGGGAAAAAATAAATTCATAGTCTAATAAGGCTCCACGTAAAAACATCTAATAGTAATTGTTCTTATATAGAGCCTAGTCATACTAAGATTTTTTTCCCCACTTTTATCAATGCATTTTCCACCTAGTTTTCTCTATGAGGATTTGAGAGAAGTACCCCCAAGATGGGATATGTTGGTGTTTTTCAACTATTAAGTAACAAAATACTCAATACCAAGATAATGAAAGCACAAATAATCTAAGGATCGGCTACTTCCTATAAACAATTGAATGTGTTTCTTATCTGGACCCAACTACAACAAAATCAAGACAAATTTCCTACTCTTTAGACTTTGCAAAACCAAGGTGGGTATACTTGAAGGATGGTTCAAAGAAATGAATACAAATGAGCAAGAATCTCTTAGTTTCATTTTGATTCTTGTCTCCTATCTTTGACATATACATAGTTTTCTCATTTTATGACACTTTAAGATAATACAAATCCCCTATAAGTAGATTTGGTCACAATTCTTCTCAGATTTACAAGTATTTATAGCAATAGTAGCGAACTAAGGCTTAGAGATTAAATGCAATAAAGTTTTGACCAGCATTTATAATTCTTTTGAACAATAAAGTAAAATTGATTTTGAATTTGAGTTTGATGCTTGCCTACAATTTCTTCACATACAGATTGAAATTAATAGATTAGTGCCTTGTCCATTGGGATTCAAAGTCCATTCACTTCCTAGATCTAATTAATTGATTTACAATTTGATTCAATTACATTCAACTAGACAAGCTTTGCTTATACAACTTCACAATAACTAGGTAAAGGAAATGGAAACAAGATTTAGCCAGAAAAGATGTGGTGATAGTTCATATTTGTATTAATTTCATTTTGAAAACAATTGTATACAATTGAACAAGACACAAAATGACTCAAGACAAAACATCTAAATCCTATCAAATTAATGTATTCTCATAAACCTGTAGAAAAAATATATCAAAAAGTATTCATCAAAAGGTTGGACCGAATAGACTTAGTAAAGACTTAGAAAGACAATAATTTAGACCCTTTCTCTAGCCCTAGAATCTCACTTATATACTGTGAGATGCAACAAGCTTTAGGCATCAAGAACTGACAGTTGTCTTTTAACAAAAGATATTTACATTTTAAAGTTGTCACAAAAGATTTCTTTTGCTAAATATGAGGCAAAATCAAAAATAATATCAACACCGAAAGAAGAAATTTGAGCTAGCATATACATAAAAATTATAGGCATGATATTCTGCTCATCCTCACTGAAAACCCTACATAGAGTCCTATATATCTCCATAGCCCAAGAAGTGAAATATTCCTTTTTAAAAGGTTCCCTAATAGATGCTATGATTATTGATAAGTTCTGACGTAGGCAAAGAGAGAATAGCTAGGGCTAAAGGCTCACCCAACTATCCAAACCACCCTGCAAGAGTTAACATAGTGAAAAACACAACACAAACATAGCACCAAGGAGAGAGAACAAGATATCTTTTATCAACTCATCAAATATTCACCATACATGCCCATCTGTAAGGCCTTCTAGGTTATGGCCAATTACAAAATAAATTCACATTCAAAGATCCAACTGCAAATTCGCACTTTTAGTTCTTCTCTCTCTAATCTTCTTCCCCATATGCTTAACTCTAAGCTTAAACACTCTATTTATACTTGCCAAAATGGCTTATAGAACATCCTAGAATATTACAAAGAGAAAGGTCGACACAAGATCCTATCAATAAATTCATGATCAAAATTAAATATGCAAGTTGGCTCCCACTAAGAACTAAAAATAGATAACTCGGCACCCACTGGATAACTTGGCATCCACTAGGAAACTGGCACTCAGCATCAACTAGAAACTAGCAACTTGGCATCACTCAGCATCAACTAGAAACTTGGCACATGAAGAAACACTCGGCTTACATTGGGTAACATGGCAATTGAAGGAATAACTCTGCACATGAGGAGTCACTCAGCTTACACTAGGTAACTCGGCACCTGAAGGAATAACTCAACACATGAAGAGTGCTACAGGAACTCGGCACCAAGGATGAACAAAATGAGCAGGATAACAAGGCAACCTAGGATGCTCCTGCATCAGACAACTAGGGTTGAAAGAAATGATTCTCTTGAATCATTGAGATGTCCCAACCTGAGCTAAATCCAACTCAAACTAAGAAATCCATGAGGCATCTTCAATAGGTCTGTTCTTCCACTTCACCAAATATTCATATTAATATTTTCCTCTTGTACTCTTGCCAACTCTCTGATCCAACATATATTCAACTTCCTCAATCTGTTTCTTAGGATAATCATCTGGTACAACAATTTCATCCTCAAACTCATGATACTTATACAAATCAGCAATATTAAATATAGGAGATATATCCATGTCATCAAGCAACTCAACTTCATAAGCATTACCACTGTCAAACTTCTTTAAGATCTTACAAGGTCCAAATTTCTTCATCTTTAGCTTGCTATATGTTCGAACTGGGAATCTTCCTTTCTTTAGATGAACCATCACCTCATCACCAACTTGAAAATCATGGTGTCTTCTAGATTGATCAGCATTCTCCTTATACTTTTGATTGCTTTGTTCTGACCTCAACTTCACTTCCTTATGAAAAGATTCCATGAAATTAGCAAATTCTTCTCCTGCAGCGCTCCTCTTTTCTTCACTAGAAACATCTCTCAAATTTGATATACCTCTAGGATGCATTCCAATAACAATCTCAAAAGGTGTCATCCCTGTACTCTTATTCATAGAATTGTTATATGCAAATTCAGCTTGTGCCAATACCATCTCCCAATTACTCGGCTTATTTCCAACTAAACATCTCGGCAAATTACCCAAGCTTCTATTCACAACCTTTGTCTGTCCATCTGTTTGTGGATGGAATGTAGAACTAAACTTCAATTTAGTACCCATTTTCTTCCACAAAGTCTTCCAAAAATAACCAACAAACTTACTATCTCTATCTGAAAGAGTGCTTCTTGGTAATCCATGCAATCTCACAATCTCTTTAAAGAAAAGTTCAACAACATGCTCAGCATCTGATATCTTCTTACATGGTATAAAATGATCCATCTTAGAAAATCTATCCACTACAAAAAATATAGAATCATACCTTTTCACTGTTTTAGGCAATCCAAGAACAAAATCCATATTGATGTCAGTCCAAAGTTTCTCAGGAATAGTAATAGGTGTATACAAATCAGTATTTTGACTCACTCCTTTTGCAACTTGAAAAACTCCACAACTCCTTACAAATTTTTGAACATCTTTATACATTTGTGGCCAATAATACTTCTCTTTCAGCAAACTCAATGTCTTATCAATTCCAAAATGTCAAGCTAATCCACCACTATGCTTTTCCTTAATCAGATTCAACCTCATAGAACTTCTAGGAATACACAACTGAATGCCTTTGAACAACATACCTTCTTGAATGAAATACTCATCATACTTACTTATGTGATTTGTCAGATTTGGTGCTCTGCACTTTCTGCACACCTCAGAAAAATTAGGATCAGCATCATATAATTCTTTCATCTCATCAAAACCAAGAACTTCAACCTTCATTTCAGTCAACAAAGAATGTCTTCTACTCAATGCATCAACAACTTTGTTAGTAACTCCACTCTTGTGCTTGATCAAAAATGTAAAACTCTGCAAATACTCAACCCACTTCATATGTCTTTGATTCAATTTATGTTGACTTCCCAAGTATTGTAAAGCTTTATGATTAGTATACAACACAAACTCCTTAGGCATCAAATAATGTCTCCATTTCTTCAATGCTTGAACAATGGCATAAAATTCTTGATCATACACAAAATATTTCCTTTTAGCATCATTCAACTTTTCACTAAAGAAAGCAACAGGCTTACCTTCTTGACTTAATACAGCTCCTATTGCATTACCATTTGCATCACATTCAACTTCAAATACTTTGCTAAAATCAGGTAAAGCCAATATAGGTAATTCAGCAATCTTTTGTTTCAAAGTCTCAAAACTCTTATCAACTCCATGTGTCCACTTCAATTCCTTTTTATTTCCCCTCATGGTTTCAGTCATAGCATTACAAACAACACTAAAATTCTTTATAAACTTTCTGTAAAAACTAGCCAAACCATGAAATGATCTTACCTCACCCACATTCTTAGGTGTAGGCCATTCCAAAATTTCTTTAACCTTCTCAGGATCCATCCTCAATCCATTAGCTGAAATCACAAATCCTAGATACACAGTCTCCTCTTGCATAAAAGAACACATTTTCATATTAATCAATAAATTTTCCTCTTTCAACCTCTGCAATACTTATCTAATATGCTTAAGATGGTCTTCCTTATTCTTGCTAAATATCAGAATATCATCCAAATAAACAATCACAAACTTACCCAAGAATGTTTTTAGAACTTCATTCATCAACCTCATGAAAGTACCAGGTGCATTAGTCAAACCAAAAGGCGTAACCAACCATTCATACAAACCATCTTTTGTCTTGAAAGCAGTCTTCCATTCATCACCTTCTCTAATTCTGATCTGATGATAGCCACCCTTCAAATCAATCTTGGTAAAATACTTTGCTCCACTCAAACAATCCATTGTGTCATCCATGCTCGGCATAGGAAACCTATATTTCACTGTTATCTTGTTAATGGCTCTAGAATTAGTATATGTTCTCCATTCTCCATTCTTTTTAGGTTCTAATATAGCAGGTACAGCACATGGACTCAAGCTTTCTCTGATCAAGCCTTTCTGCAACAACTCATGCACTTGTCTATTTAGTTCTTCATTCTTTGCAGGTGTCAATCTATATGGTGCTTTGTTTGGAAAACTAGCTCCAGGAATCAAATCCATACAATGAATTATACTTCTTATAGGAAGTAAACCATCAAGAATATCTTTAGCAATAATTTCTTTATACTCATTCAACAACTCTACAATTTCTCCTGGTACTTAGCTTCAATTGTTTTCTGCTATCACTCGGTCACCATTGACTAGCACTCGGTTACCATTATTTTCTGGCACTCGGTCTCCATTGACAAAACTTAGTTTTCATAGAATTATAGCAAAACAAACCTGATTCTTCTTCACTTCCTTTTCAAATCATTTCCCATTAACCATGAAAATTTTTATAGCAGTACAATTAACCTCATCTGGACTTTCGATCAAAGGCAACAATGTTTGTTTCTTCCCATTTACCCAAAGAGTATATTGATTCAATCTTCCATCATGTACAACATATCTATCATATTGCCAAGGTCTACCAAAAAAAATATGACAACAATCCATGGGCATAATATCACACAAAACTTCATCAAAGTAATGTCCAATTTTGAACTTCACAAGGCATTGCTCACTTACCAATATCTTATGCTCATCTTTGATCCATGAAACATGATAAGGTTTGGGATGTTTCAGCCTCTGCAACTGCAACTTCATAACCAGCTCTTTTGATGCCAGATTTATAGAACTTCCACTGTCAATGATCACTTTATAGCATTTTCCAGCCATCTTACATCTTGTCTTCAAAAGACTTCTCCTTAAAATAGGTTCCTCATCACTTCCCTTATTGCATAAGGTTCTTCTCACCATCAAATTTTCTCTAGCCTCAGGTCCACTTGGTGAAATCTCAATGTCTTCTTGAATCATAGCATTTCTATTATTCTACCCACCTTCAGAAGATCTACATTCAAAGCATCTATGCCCTTCTTGACCACATCTAAAAAAATTACCATGGAATCCACCTCTAGAATAAAAATTACCTCTTCCCCGGTAAGAATTAGCACTTTTCCATTCAGTCTTGCCTTTGTCATCATTCTTCCATTTAGTTTTGCCCTTATCTGGCACAAAATTATCAGATCTGCTACCTTCTCCATAGGTTCTACCTCTGCCTCTCTGGAATCTACCACCTCTACCTCTCTGTTTTTGTTCATGCTTCTTTGTCAAGATCTCCTCAGCTTTCAAGGCATATTGATATGCTTCTTCTACACTTTCCAGCTTCACAAAACTTATTTCATCTTGTATTCTAGATCTCAATCCATTGATGTACCTTGCAATTTTCTCAACATCATCTTCCACATGTCTAGATCTGATGTCTAATCTATAGAATTCCTCGGTATATTCTTTTATAGTCATGTCCTTTTGTTTCAAATTTTGCATCTTTTTCAACAAGCTAACTTGGTAATCAGCAAGAAGGAATTTGTTCTTTACCTTGTTCACCATCTTAGGCCAAGTTCTAATCTTCTCCTTTCCTCTCCTTTGTCTATCAGTTTGCAAGTGCTCCCACCATAGAGATGCATGACCTTTCAACCTAGTGACTGCAATCTTCACCTTTCTATTATCAGGAGTGTTTTCATACTCAAAGAACTTCTCCATATCAGAGATCCAATCCAACACAGCATTGGTATCCAATTTTCCATCATAAGGAACAACTTCTACAATATGCTTTGAATTTTCTTTAGACAATACTCTCAACAATCTTGCTTCATCTTGGTCTTCTTTAGGTTCTTGATTAGGGTTTGGTGTTGCTACTTCATCATCACTTACATCATCAAGATGTGCTCCTCTCCTCTGGGCTATCTCCATAGCATCTAATCTGGCTACAATTTGTCTCAACTGATCCAATATAACATTATCAACATTATTTCCTCTACCATGAACCATCTTTACAAATCAAGTTCCCACAAGATCATAACCCTCTACAAGTTATAGGTCAAATCCGTAGATCTACCACCCTACAACCAAATCCAAATTAGGGTTCTACATGATCCAATCTCCACAAGGATGAACCTCAAGCTCTGATACCAACTAACATAGGTAGAGAGAGAATAACTAGAGCCAAAGGCTCACCCTGCAAGAGTTAACACAATGGAAAACACAACACAAACATAGCACCAAGGAGAGAGAACAAGATATCTTTTATTAACTCATCAAATATTCACCATACATGCTCAGCTGCTTAACTCTATTTATACACTCTATTTATACTTACCAAAATGGCTTACAAAACATTCCAAAACATTACAAAGAGAAAGGCTAACACAGGATCCTATTAATAAATTCATGATCAAAATTAAATATGCAAGTCAACTCCCACTAAGAACCAAAAATAGACAACTCTACACCCAGTGGATAACTCGACACCCGCTTGGAAACTGGCACTCGGCATCAACTAGAAACTGGCACTTAGCATCACTTGGCATCCACTAGAAATTGGCACTCAGCATCAACTAGAAACTGGAAACTTGGCATCACTCGGCATCAACTGGAAACTTGGAAAATGAAGAAACACTCAGCTTACACTGGGTAACTCAGCACATGAAGAGTCACTCGACTTACATTGGGTAACACGGCACATGAAGAGTGCTACAGGAACTCGGCACCAACTAAGGATGAACAAAATGAGTAGGATAACAAGGCAACCCAAGATGCTCCTGCATCAAGTTCCCAATTGTGCCTATGTGTGCTCTTAATGCACCCTGTCTGATCTTATCCCTTTTAGATAAATATTCTTTTTCTAATTCTTGTAGGTGAATAGGTATATGATAATCTGACAGTGGCTTAAGACCAAAAACTTCTTGAATTTCCTTAGGGCTTACTATGATCAGACATTTTCCATCCAACCTTCTCACTACTCTAATTGTTGGGTCATAATTCTTAGCAATAACCTCTAATAAGTCATAATCCATGAAAACACTAGGGACCACTAGTTTTCCCAAGTCAAAGTTCTAGATATTCCCATGAGGGGAAAATAATTCCTTTTTGTGAACCATTTTTTGAAGAGACAAAGCCCTATTTGAGAAATTTTGGCATCCCTAACCTAGTTCCCCTTATCATACAATCTTTCAGCAATTTTGATTCTAGGGTTCAAAGTGGTTAATTTCTTCACTTGAGCAAATTCATCTGTGGACTCAACAACAACTCAAGCAAGTCATCATGTATGTTACTAGATAAATAGTTGACTTGACCAGAGAAAATTTTCTTTGGAGGCATGGTGACTAAAATTGCAAAATACTAGAAAGATTAATATATAAGGGACTGAGAAACTTACTTTCTTTTCATCATCTTATAACTGTAATTATGTGACACGTCGCAATTACTAGAATTTCTTTGCATTTTAGTCACCAAGCATAAGTTCTCAATAGCTCTGAGCTATTTGAAAACCTGAAGATTTGTTTGTGTATGAAGGAAAAAGTAAGACTTTTGCAATATACTCTATTCCTGATGTTGGTGTTTTAAAATGTTATAGGTTTTAAATTACCCCAATGAGAATATGGTATATCTAGTGGTAGCTAACTTCCATCCTTAACATATTATTTTAGACACCAGGCCAACTATAAGGCTAGACCCTTCTTCTACTTCAGGCTCTACAAAACCTAGGCAGGTGGACCTCAAATTCAATCAATATGGTACCAGTGCAAAAAACATATTCCTAAATCTAACAAAGTAGATAACAACCCTTATATCTCCTAATAACTCATGTAATGACACAAATCTACAGTAGCTAAATGTGAATCTATGAAATTCACAAGTTGAGTGAGGGTATTTTATTATAGCTCTTCAACATGAAAGGGGGAAAAGCATTTGATTAATAATGTTGAATTTCAACAAAACCCCTAATATGCAGTAGTATGAACAAGTGATCCTATAACTGATTAGTGCCTTAACCATTGGGAAATTCCATGAATCAAACATGCACATATGGATACCTGATACCTATTCATATATTTAGATATCTAATCTATCCATTCACCTTGTAAATAGACATTTGTGTTCAATCTAAATCTCATTCTTACATGATATCCTTCTCAATAAACTTGCAACCCTATTGATTCCCTGAAGCATTTACATAATTCCTTGAATTACAAGCAATAATGAAACAACATACAGCCTTAAGGGACTGCAACTACAACCTAGGCTCTTTGTTCAAAGATCATAAAATATTATAGCTCACTGAGAAAGGAGACAAGATTTAAAATGAAACTCAATCATCTATTGTTCTTCATATTAATTTCCTTGAAATAATACATTCATTTGCATGAAATAAAAACACAAAAAAACCTAATAGATCTAAACTTATTCTATAATCTGCACTATTGATGTTCATACAAGAGAATTATGCTAAAAGAATGGTTTCACAGTCGAGAAAACATGTCAAAAAATGGAACCAATGGTCTCACAATGGAAAACTAGAACCCCTAATGGTATTACAGCAATGAAACTTTTTCTTCCCAAAAACTGGAACCTCTACAAAGAATGAGAAAGAGAATGATATAGAGGAAAGAATTCTCGGATCTACTCTGCATTTGACATGTGTCCACTTGAAATTCCCTCTCCTAACAATGAAAAGACTCTCTCTAATCTCTCTCTGTAATGGGTGAATCAAATCCTCATCATTTGGCCTCTACAAGCAAGAAATATCTGTGATACTTGATGAGAATCATAACTGATTTTGATGCCAAACCGAACTCAAGGTAAAAGTGAAAATTAGTTAAATAGTCTCTAGAATGCAAGAAAACGGTTTAAAGTTCATTTTTTCCACATTCAAATCCCAATAAGTTTTCATATTTTCCTTCTAACCAATTTGGATGCTCCATGGTGAAAATTACCTGTTCTACTAAGAAAGCCCCAGAATTTACAAATTTGCTTATAACTCCAACTGGTGAGCACCTGTGCAAAAATTGACCTTAGATTTGGAAAATTCAAATCATTTTAGTTCCAACGATATATTGAAGTGCCTATTTTGAGAAAAAATTGCCCCTTTTATGCCCATTTGAAATTCAAGTTCCCAACCATGGCTTTGCATAACATTTTGCAAAAAATAAAACTTTTCCCATAGTTTAAACTCTATGATAAATCAAATTTAATTTAAAAGATTCTTGCCCCTACACGTGAAACCTTGAGAAAAATAAACATAAATTTTAATTTGAAACCTTTGAATCTCTCCTGCCTTTTCAATCTAGGTCAAACCTAGTTTGACCAACCTTGACACATGGCAAGATGTGATTGGCTCAAACCTACACAGTTGGCACCACATGGCATCACTTGATTCATCATTGTCATCACCATGTTAGCACGCGACCTGGATGCCACGTAATGGTCGCTATGTCCCTATGTTAACTGGCATGACACATTGCCTTAGCGATATAGCAAGAACTATCAAATCTACCACATGGCATGATCTGGTGCATCTTTGAGATCTTCTCACCATGTTATAGCTTGCCTAAAAATTTGTGCAAAATGGCACCTTATGGTTGGTATGGAATTCCACTTCATTGCTAAGTCATTTCGCCATGTCACTGTTGGGTCTCAGGTTTTTCAGGCTGGATTTTGAGATTTTTCGGCAAGTCAAGCCAAATTTTGAGATTTTTCAACAGGTCACCATGTCGCATGCCAAAAAATCTCAACATTTTTCAGTGGTGACATAGCGACCACTAGAAATCTCCACTTTTCTCACGAATGTTTCTAGCTTTTTGGTGAACTTTTTCATTAACCTTTTCATTTTGCATGCCCATTCATAAGTACTCTTGGGTGCCTCTAGCTATTTGGTCAGGTTGGACCCACACACACATCTTGCCTCTCAAAAGGCCATGTCTTAAGACAACCAACCTATTGTGTAAAAGAGTATATAAACATTTTAAAATCTCCTAGTCTGGCGAATGTGGGATAAATGTTATTTGATGGCTTTGCTCTGCACTCATTGGCTTGCACGTTCTTCCTACATTGCTTATGGCTTGGGCCTTCTTTAAACTCCCATGCCTCCTTTGATGTCCCCTATTCTTCCTTGGTTGCATGTGTGTAGCTTCTCTTTCTTGCCACGGGTTCATCTTGTTTAGGCAGATTATCCACTTTGACAACGGTGAAATTGTGTGCTTTCCCTTCATGTGCAGGGTCTTTCTTATGACATGAACTACTTTGTTCTCTTTGCCAGAAGTTCCCCACTTAATGTGTGGTCTTCCCCTAACGTGGATTTCTTCCTTTTCCATCTTGCATGGGAATTCCTATTCATTTAATACAGACTAAACCCTCTCTTTGTGCACCCTATGGTTTTGGCCCTCATGACACCAATAAGAAAGTGAAACAAATAGTTAGCTCTTCCATTTTGTAATCTGTTCAGGGGTTCTTCAATTCAACAAGAAAAAACTTCCAACAACAACAGCTCAAGGAATGTGGGGAAACTTTTATACTATCGCCTTGGTTAAGGTTGCACATTAAATTTTGCAACCTTCTTTTTTTGAGTTCGTGCATCAGACCTAGCAACCTTATCAACTTTGTTCTTTCCTATGCTCGGCAATGATTTTCCTTGGCTTTCATGGATGCTATATTATCCTCTTTTACACGTGAGGCTCTGTTCATGCCAAGCGTGAACTCTTTCCTTGTGTTCCCCTACCTGTGCATTTTCCAAGCTTCATTTTCCTTTACTTTGATTGCGGCTTATCACGTCACGGAAATTCTTTCCTTGCATCTTAATTTGCTCCAGTCGTGGGTTGCTACTCTTTTCAACATACAATGTACCAAATTTCTTATAACCTGCCCCATTAAACGTGGGCATCTCCTTTTCATTTTCCATTTATGTGTCAAAATATGGGAATGTATTTTGTTACATTATTTGAGTTTTATGTGAGTTCTTCCATAGCCGTGAGTCATTGGTAAGATACCTTTTTTAGAACTACATAATCAGTATATGATGCCTCTGTCTCTATCAATGACTAATTCTTAAAATAACCTCCTTTTTTAATGGATTCACTTTACATTTATAACTTGGGTGGCTTGTGTCTTATCCCAATGACACACAATTTCATAATTTCCTTCCCATTTGTATACACCAGAACAATAAGATTCCCTTGAAAATCATCACCAACAAAATGGTTGTTCCTTGCACACCAATATTACAACTTTCAATTCTTATCATTTTCAGGCAATTTAAATGGCCAAGATTTGGCTCCTCAAGCATTAAGCATTCACTAAGGATCAATTCTTCAAGTTATGTAAGACTAGATCTTCAAGAAAACTCAATGGGGCCTTAACAGTGGTAGATTTTGTGCCATCATTCAATAGGACCTTAAGAGATGAAGACTCTCTAGTAGAAGTTGTAGGGAAAAATACTGAAAGTCTTCTATATGTCTTCACAATCATTAACTTCAATTTTGATATGTGTTGAACATTAATCAACCACTTTTCAACTTCATTTTCTACTTTCTTTTCAACATGAGGTAACATTCCTAAGAAATATGGATACTCTTCTATAAAGGTTCCAAAAAACTCCAGCTTTTTCAATTTGGAGGGAGCCTCTACATCATCCTACCACAAACACTTTTTAGCTCTGCTAAAGTTGTAGCTTCAAATTTATGATTCTCATAGCTTGACATAGGATCACAGCCTTCCAGTATATCCTTTATGGGTGACCTAACTTTTCGTCCTTCCCTTTTTTAAACATTTTAAAATCCCAATGCCTTATTAATCTAATAGAATTAATCAGACCCCAAAGTGGGTCTGACTAAAAAAAAATCATTTTCGAACACCTGAAGTGCAAAATTGATTTATTGAACACTTGACTCCAACTAGAAACAATCTGTATCATTGGTTTGACTTTTAAAACTCATTTTCATCCCTTTCTTCAACTTGTCAACTTTGTGCCAAGAGGTCCTTTGACTGGCCTTAAAAACTAACCAAAACACCTGATCGGGCTCTAAAAACTAGTACACTAACTCTTTGTTTTGCATACTTTTACCCTATCAAATCTCGTCTCATGAAGAATCCTCAGTCAAAAGATATTGACTATCAAAGTTGCCTTCTCAAAATTACCTGCATGAAAACATGTCAGAAAACAATAATTCACGTTCGGATTTGGCTTCAAAAACTAGGCAAATTGACACCCAGGAGAACAAAAATTGGGGTGTTGGCCCATTGTCATGAGGAGAGTATAAATCTAGGATTTGGGCTTGTGAAAAATAATTGGGCATAAATGGCGAGCGGTCAAAGTGGGCTACTTAGATTTTGATAACTAGAAACAATGGCAGAAAAGCAATTTTTGCAAATGGAATTGAACTAGAAAAGTGTGCAAATAGATTCATAAAGATTTGAAAATTTTCACACTCAAAGAATTTTCATAGTACAACATAGTGGTACAATCCATTTGATTTCACCTATCACAGATTTCAATTTATGACATCATGAACAAGGGTATCAACCAATCTACATTTCATGACACCAATGAAACTTTATGAATTATAAACGAAATTGCATTTGAAAACTGATCAAACAGATTTGTAATAAGATCAAACTTGAAACATAGAAAGTCTCTAACCCTTAGAATAAAATGCAATAGGAATTTCATCCTTTTGGTCAACTGATCAAAATTTATAACTCGTCAAATGGGGCCTTCTAGAATTCTGAGCAATTCACATCAACATGACAACATTAAAAGACCAACTTTGAGGGATTCAAAACCTAGTCAAATAGACTCAAAATGACTCAAAATCTGAAACATAGGTTCTCTAGTATGGAAACTAAATACTCCTAAAGCAGAGAGCCATGAAACATCACTAGGTGCGAGATATTGAATTGCAAACACAGGCTCTTGTCACTATTTGACACTAAGAAAAAATGCAAATTTGACAAATGCTCAAAATGGGACTTCAAGAAATGACTCAGAATGGCATTTTCACTTCATGAAACACACAAATGGATTAAATGAAAGGTGCTAGAAGCATTAAACACCTCATAGGGCTCAAATATGCACAAAAAGCATTTATAGGGCTCAATTTTCTCAATGGTACTCAAAATTAGGGCTTCAATTTTGAGTCCCAACACTTGATTCACACAAGGAGCTTTCAATCCTCATAAACAAGTTGTACGGAGAATAGAGTGGCACCACCTTCTATTTTTAAAAATACGTCGTCAATTTCAAAAAATATGACGATCTAGGAATAAAATAAAAGATGATTCATTTTCTACTTGCCAAGTTGGAAGTCAATCCAATAAACTTTCTTCGTGTAAGCCTTTCTTTTACTCTTGGCAACTTGGACTGGACCCACTAGCACTTATGGACACGTGTTGCCTTCTCACTATGTCACCATGCATAAATAGTGAGAAATTTCCATAATGCGACATAACGACCATCATTGATTCATTATAATCTAATGACGTGCATTTGATTGCTATTTTAACATGACTATGGTGGGTCCCTCCATCTCTTCCTTTCATTGCCATGTCACATGGAATAAGCATCACGCGACTCTCGAAGGTGAATTGGCGACAGTCATTGATGAAACTTTGATCTGACAGTCCCAACTCTTTGTTTTCCCTTTTCTTGAGTGCTTTTCCATGTCATATGTGATGTGGCAACACTTTAACATGCTTTCAAATCATATATAATATTTTAATCCCGTTTTCAACACGATAACATTGAGCCCCTTCCTATCTTGTCTTTTTTGATAAGGTGCTATGTTGCTACCAATATAAAACATTGTTTTTCCAGTCATGACATAGAGACCATCGCATTCTTTAAAAATCTGACACCAAAAAAATAAATGTGTTCTTAATTATTGCCAACATGTCATAATGATTATGTGCTGACTAAAGAACTTTTGGGATGCGGTATTCAATATAATTGTTGCCGCATTCCATCTTTTTAGGCAAGGTGCTATGTCGCTACTAGTAGGATTCCTTTATTTTTTATTCATAACATAGCGACCTCCTTAAGGCATTAAGAAACTCTTGTGCCAAGAAATATCACACATTTCTACCATTATTACTGCAATCAATGCTTCTGACAATGCATCATAGGCATACAACCTCATTAAAAATAGAAAAACTTTACAGAGCCCGTCCATTTGTTAATCTCACACTTTTTGATTTTCACAGCAAGGCACTATGTCGCTACTGGTAGGATTCATGCATTTTTCAGTCATGACATAGTGACCTCCCATACTTTGCCAAAAATGGTGATGAAAAACATAGCACCTTGTAACTAGTCCATTTCTCTAGTACAGACATTTCTGACATCAATTTGACCATCAAGAACTTTAGAAAATGAAAAATTGGCACCCATTTTTCTTTTTCCCATCATCGTCTTTATGTTTCGTGATGGTTGCCATGTCGCACATGATAAAATACTTGCAACTTCACTATGCGACATGATGGCCACCTTAGATCTAAAAGAGATCTGGTAGTAGGAGAAAAATTTGGGAAAAGGAGATTGAAAGGAAAAAAAATTGAAAAGGTCTCCCAAAAGAATATTCTGCTTTCAAACTTGATTCGCTCGCTAAACCACTTTTTTTAAAATAGAAACGTATGACCTAAAAAATCTTCTAAGGGCATAAAAAATAATAATAGGGTTTCACCTATTTTTTGTTTAAATAAAACTTTGCACAAACCAAACCCTATCCTACAGGAATACAAACTTGTCTAATTTTTTACTTCCAAAAAACTAGACCACCATGATCAAAGGTAAACTCCTTTTGTGAGGTTTAGGGAAGGATTGAGAAGTAATTCCCCACAAAGCTAAAAATAATTTTATTATTGTAAAAGGTATCCGAAGTTATTTTTCTATTAGTCAGCATATTATAACCCTAATTTTGTGACCAACATAAGTCTGGTTAAATTTCTTGGGATTAGGGGTCTTCATATGATAATTTAGTAGCTTCTTACACCAATATTGACATGTAAGGGACCACAAATTTTAATCAACTTGACTCACTGTATAATAATATTGGACAACCTTCTTGGTGGATGTAGCCTAGGCTTGGGTGAATGGAATAAAATATTTTTGTCTTCTTATTCCATTTTATTTGTATTCTTATTCCATAGGTTTATTTTCTATATTTTGATATAGCTAGAAGATTTTATTTTATTTTAATTCTAAACACAAACACACTACACTAGTGGCTCATATGAATAGAGTACGAATAGACATAGAATAAAGTGTAAAGAATTCTAACAAAACACTAAAATATAGATGTACAATATATCAAAATAATAAAATTCAAACAAATAGAGCTTAATTATTCTATCTATATGAAAGAAGCAAAAAGGTAATAGAATAAAAAAAATACAAATATAAAATGTAGAAGATAATCCAAGGAAATAAGATATTCACTGAGCTATATGCATTAAGAACAATTAAATGAAGGAGAGAGAGAGAGAGAGAGAGAGAGAGAGAGAGAGAGAGAGAGAGAGAGAGAGAGAGAGAGAGAGAGAGAGAGAGATTTAAATATTAGTAATGTGATAATGAGTGCCAAACTACTCATGATATATGGGTTAATGAGTTTGACTCAAAAACTATAGGTAAATCCTAATAGCAATATCACAATTTGACTTGTTATAGAAAAATATCTCCTACTTATCAATTGATGAGCTTAAGGGGATTTCTAATGAATGGTTCATAAGACAAAACACTTAGTGAAGGTTTGAAAATGGGATTATAAGAAAAGTGGGTTTAACCATGGAGGGAACTTCATAGTTAAGTGTGCTCAAACTGGAGTAGTACTAGGATGGGTGACCTCCTAGGAAATCCTAATGCTTCACCTCTATGAGTATCACCTAGATCCAAAGAGTGGTAAGTGTACCATTTATTCTCATGAGGGATAGATTCATTTGTGAATCACTACTTATGATATGTATGGGTGAATTAGAATCTTGAACTTTTACTTATAAAACCAAATTATTGAATTCACACCTAATTCATCTCATATCTCAAATGTAACATAAAATTGTAATGTTGAAAATATAATATCCATGAAAGATTCAACACATAGCACAAATGGTTTGGTAACCTAGAAACACTTCAATGTGAAGGCAAAACCAAGGTGGGATAAAACCCACAAATCTTCACTATTGCAACAATAAAGTTAACCTATTAGAGTTACAATGTTTGATAATAATATATGGTCTACCATGTAAGGGGTCTACCCTGTTAAAGGCTTCAAGATTGTTAAGTCCTACTCTGTTAAAGGATTTTACACTTACAATTAAGTAAGGACTTTATTAGGAGATTTACATAGATCTATTAGAATCAATCAATTAAGAGATTTGAACTAATTCAATTCTATTTAAATTTGATTCAATACCTAATCCTCTATTTACTCTATAAGATGATTTTGGATCTCCTTTATACAATGTCTTGATTTGATCTCTCAATCTAATATCTCCTTTCAGTCCACTACTTGGATTACCCTTGTTTGATCTAATTCCAAACTTAGTCTTTCTTGCTATGTTCTATCCTTGTTCACTTATTCACTTGCACATTCACACTTTCATTCATCCATGCATTCCATCTCTCTCTATTTGCACACTTCATTGATCCTAGGGTTAGAAACCTCTTTAAATAGATGTTCTTTGAAAGTTATAGATCTCAATCAATGGTTTACAATTCATCTTCTTTTGTCATTTCTTGTTGATTTTTTGATTGGTTGATTTTCCTTCCTTAGAATCATTACCTTCTACAATGACGTGCAATCTCCATCTTAACTATCTCTACAAATATTAAATATCATATAGGAGTTGGCCAAAATGATTTACATATTTTTTTATGCAATTACAAACTCATATGAAAAAAGTGGTATGCTCGGCATTTGAATGTTTTGACGCTTAGTTATTCATAACATTCATACTGGCACTCAACTTCTATATACATGTTTCTTATTGTTTACTTGGAAAAATCTATATTTTAATTTACTCAGTCTCCATGTGCTAGATTGGCTTATGTATGCACTTGGCCTCAACTAGGGTGCTCAACAATCACTAACTTGATTGGCATGCACTGAAAAATAAACAAGTCCTTGTATGCTCGGCCTTTACTAGATGACTCAGTCACAATGATGATCATTCATCCTTTCCTAGGAAATGACTAAGTGTTTGGATGCTAATAGGAAACATATGTGTAGAGATCAACAATCTCCCTCTTTGACATTAGTGGCAAAAACGCTTCATCATGAATAGTCATTTAACTCAAAAATACTCCCTCTAAGATGATAATTTGGATCTTTAATCTAAATTTACCAATGTTGTTCCATCTGATGTCTTTGACTATGACTTATGCTATTTATTCTTTCATTACCTCATTTCCCCCTTGTTCCTCATTTCCCCCCTTTTTATTTCTCTCATTTCCCCCTTGTTTTTGTCACTGGTGGCTTGGGGTTGTTGGGGTGAGCTTGTGCTTCTCAAATTAATGTTTATGGCTTGCCAAAATTTCTGCATAGCCTTTATTCCATTGGTCCCTTATTTTCTCCAAAACTTGAAATTAAATTGCTAGCTCGATAGCTAGATGAATTGGCCCTTCAATATGTGGAAAATGTGTGTCTTTCTTCAAAATATGTTGTATTATAGACACTTCTTTTTGAATTATCTCCAAATGGGGTAACAACTAGAATTGAATTAGGATCAACTTAGTTCTTATTTCACTATCTCTCGTCATGAGCTTAGCTAACCTCTATTGACCAAATGTCAACTTATTTTATGAGAGTGAGCTTTAACTTTCATTCTTGCCCAATAAAATAACATTTTCCCTTATATCATCATGTAATAAATCAATAAAATATTGATTTTCCAATCTAAAAGCCTCAACATCATACAACTTCATCAATAATGAATGAATGGTTTTTATAGTTATTTCTAATTGTGTAACTAGGTTACAAATCTCTACTTGTCTATTTACAAGTTCACAAAAGACTTTCTCCAAAACTTTATGCTCAAATATTCTCTCAGACCATTGCATCAATCTATCATCTGTCTCGATATCTTCTTATTGAACTTTGTCAACTATGTACACTAATTGATCCAAAATTTGATACTGATTATTCAAGTCAATTATGCCAAATGTAGCCACAAAAATATCTCTAAAAATATGTAATACATGTTTCTTTTTTATGCTCTCCCTTTAGCTATTCCTGTTTTCCTTACAGCTCAGCAAAGTTTGCAATTCCTTCATTTTCTCAAGTGTCAAATTATTCAAGTCATACATGGGTAAGGTAATTACCTCATCTAGACTTACTGACTCATCTACCTCTTCTTCTAATTGAGTCAAAAATTGAGATTGTGAGGGTGTATCATTGGGTAGTGATATTTGCAATTGTTTCTCTTTCTCACTTGATCTCAATACCTATTATTTCTTCTCTGGAGTAGGTGCCACCTATTGTACAGGTGTCTCAATCAATGGTTCTATAGACTTTGCACTCAAAAATTATATAAGACCTTGTGAAGCTTCTTGCCCTTTTGGTGTCTTCTCCTCTTTTGTTGACTCTATGGACTTGACCTCTTCTTTCTCCACCTTTATCTGAAGAATAGGCATACAATTTAATTGTGAAAACATAATTATAGCCTTTCCTTATTTCTCGGCACTTGTATCCTCTATAACTAATGTAATTGTTAACCATATTTTCCCTCCCACCAAAAAATTGAGTTTTTCTTGTCAAAGCATGGCCAATGGTCATATCTATTCAAATACTCAAATGATCAAATGTAATAAAAGATACATTCAAACTTTGGCTTATCCCTTATTTTCTCAAGTTCAAGCTTTCTATGTTTTATTCCCCTTGGAGACTCAAGTCATAATCATGCAACTATCCATCAGAGGAGATGTGAATGTGCAACATGGTCTTTCTAACAGTCAGTGTGATTTCATAGTTTAGAAGGTTAACATCTAGTTATGAATGGTGATGTTGTGATCTCTCTTTATTGCTCGATCATAGAGTTATGATCTTAACTCATGGTTTAAGTTGTGATGTTGTGATCCTTCCTTAAAGTGAATGATCACAAAAAGTTTATTGTTAACCATAGTCAGGATGGCGAGGTTGTAAATCACGTTGTCATTGGGGTCAATGATGGGTTAAAGCATCAAGCCATGAAGTAGTGATAACATGAAGTGAGAAAACCAGATGGCCATCATATTTTTGCTAGAGTTATGGCTTGAACTATAGTTAGTGTTGAAATCATGCATCCCTTCATTTTCAAATAGTCACAAGTGTTTCATGTCAAGTTAGGGTTCAAGCTGCCATAACACAAAGCGTAGGTTTTTAGTTTGGATCATGGTTTTGCATGATCATAGGCATCTAATGCTAAGTTGGATATTAGGTGGTGATGATGCAAGATGCCAATTTCATGTTGTCACCTGATCGTGACAATTAGAGGAAGATGCTAAGGACAAGCTATGAAGTTGTGATATGGTATGTTCATAGTTTTTCAAGGTAAAATAATTAATAAAGGTAAAGTGTTGTGAGGCTAAAATCATAGGTAGCCAAGATCAAACATGACAGATAGAAGAAAGTCGGGTGGTGAAATGATGGAATATGACTAGTCCATGTAGTGAAGCTTGAGGATTGACTCCTATTGACCAATGACATGGCTAACTTGGCATACTTATAACAAAGGAAGAAACTCTTTTATGGTGGATCTAATCTTTTCGATCTCCTTTAACCACTTATGTCATTCCCCATGTCTGATAAATGTAAAGGAACACTCCATCGCTGCCTGTCAATCCATCTGATCAGTCCAAATGATAATGATTGTTGCTTTTGTCTTCACAGGGTTCTATTTGGTGAATAAGTGATTTTCTTGTGTTTGGGTGTGTACCATGATCAGATCTTTCCCAAATTTGCAGTAACTATTCTCTTCCATCTTGAATGCAGTTGTTGAGTTTTTCTTTAAAGTAGAAGCTATCTAAGTTATGCTTGCACTATAAAAGCAGATTTTGTAACCCTTCTTAGGGTTGATCTTTTCTCTAATTCTATAGCAAGGTTATGTTCTTTCATGAACCATAATTTAGAGGAACACTTCCATAATAATCATGATGTCATAGCTCACAATACCAAAAGTAAGACAAGAGCTATTGAGGATGTCATTCATCTGCCAGTTCAAGCTTCATCTTTAGATCCTGCTCCTCATGTGCTAGTGATGAATGCACAATCCAATGTTGCTTCTTAACAGAGACAAGATATGAACAAAAAGAAGTCTACTAGACCTCAGATTTCTCAAATTCATCCACCTATTCATACAATTCCTAAAACTTCAGTCAAAGTATTCAGTACTCCTCCCTTTAGTGTGGTAGATCAAATGAAAAAGACTAATGTCAATATCTCTATATGGGATGTTGTTGCTACTATATAGTCATAGAAGAAGCTACTGAAGTAGGAGCTAGACAACATAGAAGTGAAAAATTGACCACTTAGAGAAAAGAATGCGAAAAGCCTAGTGCAACTAACCAAAGAAGGAGAAACAAGTAAGAAAATCAGACCTCCTCCTTTCGATTTCTCTTTAATCATAGGAGATAAACTAATTCATAATTGTATGATAGATTTAGGGGCTAGTAGCTTTGTAATGCCTAGGTGTGAAGCTAACCTCATGGGTATCGAATATAAACCAATGGTTAGAGATGTGCTCCAATTAGATGGAAGCTCTGTCAAGACCGTAGGAGTCTTAAAAAATGTAGAGATGGCATTGCATGCCTACCTTGGTTGTACTGTAATACAAGACATATCAATAGTTGAGGTCAAACCACATGTTTTCATCTATCTTTCCAGAGACTTTATTGTACAAATAGGTGGCTATACTTCATCTAACTGGTCTTATATATTTTTTAGAACAAGGTATGGAACAAAAGCTTTCATAAGACTAGAGTCTATACCCCTAAATCATATAGAAGCCTACATCCCTAGTCCTATAAACATGAATTACACTATTTTTGAAGATGAGTATGGAGATATAGCACATGACCCTACTACTTCTTTGGTAGAAGTGTCTGACTTTCTTTTGGATGAGAGGGCCACTACTTATTAGTTAGATCTAGTATAATAAGCTCTATAAATAGGCCTTGGCACATATTGCATATCAGAGAGGGATGCTCCTATTCCAATCTCATAAATAAGGAAGAGAATTTTGATGGATTATGGAGCATTTTTTTTTATGGCTTAAGAAATAAGAATGGTTTAGGAGCTAGTGTCATGCGCATTTCCCTTGAATTGGAGAAATACTATTTTTCTTATAGGCTTAAATTCAATTGCACTAATAATGTGTCAAAATATGAAGTTTTGATCCAAGGTCTTCAACTAGCCCTAATGAGAGGAATCAAATCCTTGAAGGTATATGGAGATAATGAGTTGGTCATTCATCAAGTAAGAAGCTAGAAAATTACCAGGAAAAACCTCCTTAAATCATACAAGCATAGAGTTTGGGATTTTCTTAAAGGCTTCCAAACATTCAACATCTAGAGTATCCCTAGAAAAGAAAATAAACATGTTGAAAAGCTTGTAGAAATTGGTACTTCTTATGATATACCAAAGCATATTGTTGATGAAAGGAAGCAATAGATCAGAATGGTTGTAAGGCCTATTGTCCTTGATAGTTGCACAAATTGGCAAGTTTTTTACTCAAATGTTTAGATTGTAAATTTCTTGAAAAATGAAGTAGAGTTCTTTGCTAAGAATTAGTCTAAGCTACAAAGTCGGTATGGGGACCAGATTTGAACCTGAACTCCAATAGATTACCTAAAGGTCATCACCTTGGAGGGTATTTTCAGCTCTTATGATCAAGCAAAGGGTAAGGGTTCAAATATGACAGCAAGCAAGGATGATCATATGCTTGTCAGTGTTGCTAATGTAAGGACCCTCAACTTGGGAAAGGTATGCACTAATATTGAACAAGAGGTCTTCATTAAATTATGTCAAGAATTCAATAATTTTTTTTCTTGGAAATATGAAGATGTAAAGGGTTTTGAACCAAAATTATCTCAGCATTCCATAGATTTATATGATAATTCCAAGCCTGTTAGGTACAAGCAAAGGCGAGTCAACCCTAAGATTGAACCAATAATGAGAAAAGAATTGTTAAGGCTCATAGAGGCCAACATTGTTTTCCCTATCAAGCACTCCTCACAGGTGGCTAACCTTGTCCTTGTTATGAAGAAGAGTGGAGAAATTAGACTATGTGTAGACTTTAGAGACCTTAATAGGGCTTCTCTTAAGGATCACCATCCCCTTCCCTCCATGGACCAAGTCCTATCCAAGGTTAGTGGTTCAGAAAGGCTTTCTTTCTTAGATGGTTTTTTGAGCTATAATCAAGTGTAACAAGAGTCTAAAAAATATAAGATTGCTTTCACTACTAAGTGGGGCACCTATGCTTATTGTAAGATGCCTTTTGGACTAACCAATGTAGGTGCCACATTTTAGAAGGCAATGGAGATGGCCTTCAAGGGTATGATAGAAAATTTAAAAATTTGTGTTAATGCATCTGGATAATATAATTGTCTTTTCAAAGCATGCAGTGGATCATTTTGATCATCTAAGATGGGTATTTGAAATATGCAAAGAGTATGGTTTTTCCCTAAACCCCAAGAAGTGTGTATTTTCTACTGACCAAGGAAATCTTTGAAGGCATATTGTGTCAAGAAATGGGTTTAAAATAGATCCAGAGAGGGTAGAAGTAAGTCTTACTCTCCCACTTCTCACCCATAAGAAAGGATTGTAGAGTTTCCTTGGTAGGATCAACTTTGTAAGGAGGTTCATCCCTAATCTTGCTTTTATGGTAAAGCCTCTCACAACTATGTTAAAAAAAAAACTTGGTGTTCACTTGGACCAAAAAGAGAAAGGCTAGTTTTGAAGAAATCAAGTAGTCAATTACATCAGCCCCTACTCTTGTCAACCCCAAATTTGACAGAGACTTCATCCTCTACTCCCTTGGAGGAAATTCAAGAATTTCAATTGTTCTTACATAATTAAATGATGAATTTTTGGAATAGCCCATTGCTTTCTTCAGTGAAGGGATTAATGATTATGAAGAAAGATACAATTATGTATAGAAATAGCTCCTTGCTCTTGTGAGGGCTCTCAAAAAATTCAAACATCTCTTATCTCACAACAAGGTCCATCTTTTAGTTCTGCATGCAAGTGTAAATGATTTCCTCTTGAACATGAATATCAATGAGAAGAGAGATAGATAGACTACCAGAGTCATAGAATATGATATTGATATTAAGATCACTGAGTTGGTAAGAGGTAAAGGAATGTGTGAGTAGATGATGGCTTCATCTTTTGAGACACATGAAGAAGCTGCCCTCTTGATCCAAAATGAGAAACTATTGGAAAATGAAGATCAGAATGATTGGTTGCAGGACATGACTACCTTAATAGAATAAAGATGCCCCCAAGGTCTAGATAGAGCTAAGAGAAGAAAGTTTAGATTGCAGGTTGTTCCCTATGTCTTGGTGGATGGAGTATTATTCATAAAGGATTCTGATGGAGTCCTACTTAGATGTATATAGATAGATCAAGTCAGCAGGTTGTTTAAGGAATTTCATGATGGTCTTGATGGTGGTCATTTCTCAGCCAGAGTCACTGTGATGAAGATAATGAAGGCTAGCTATTATTGGCCCACCCTATTTAATGACTGCCATAAGTGGGTAAGAAAGTGTGAGAAATGTGTTTTCTTCTCAAGAAAGAAAATATTGGTTTCCCTTCCCCTCCATCCCATTCAAATTGGCCAACCTTTTTCCCAATGGGGTTTGGACTTAATTGGTCCAATAAATCCACCCTCTAGTGCTAGTAATAAATGGATCTTTGTAGCCACAGAATATTTCACAAGGTGGACTGAGGCAGTGGTTTTGAAGGATACAACAGAGACCTCAATAGTTGAATTGCTTGATGGAATTGTGACAAGATTTGGTGTCCCCTCAACTATCATATCTGATAATGCAAACTATTTCATTAGAGCTCACATATGTTCTTGGGCTCTAGAATATGGGCTATATTTGAGAACTTCCTCAAATTATTATCCCCAAGGAAATGGATTGGACAAATCCTCTAACAAGAATCTCATCTAGACCATAAGAGGATAATTGAAGACAATCAAAGGAGTTGGCATGCCAAGTTGAAGATAGCCCTTTGGGCTGACAAAATTGCACTCAAGAGAGTAGTTGGGAATTCACCTTTTATGCTATTTTATGGAAGGGAAGTCAGGCTTCCTATTTCACTAGAATTCCCCTCTCTTGAGTTGTCTCATCAATTAGAGCTAGAGGAAAATGATCCCATAAAAATCAAGTGAGAAAAACTACTTGAATTAGAAGAAAAAAGGCAAAATGCTATGCATACGCTTGAGGCTCATCAACGGCAAGTCAAAAGAAGTTTTGATAGAAAGACCACAGCTAGGATTTTTAGAGAAGGAGATCTTGTTCTCAAGTGGGATGTTGACAGAGCCAAGCCTAGAAGGAATTATAAGTTTGATGCTATTTGGAGTAGGCCTTATATCATCACCAGTTGTAAGTAGGCAAATGTTTCTAGCTATTTAGGCCCAATGATGATGTTCTACCCATTCCAATTAATGGGATTTACCTCAAATCCTACTCCTAGAGACGGATAGGGTTTTCTATATATATTAGAGTGGTTTTAAAATTTTCCAAGAAGTGTTAAGCACAGGTTATCCCTTTATAAGATTGCCAGGTTTTGAAGTTTTACAATTACAGAAAAGTTAAAGGCAAAGTTATGGTTTTACAATGCACAAGGCCTCAATTTTTTATGACTCTGTAGCCCAATGGATGCTTAAGGTCACTAGTCATATACATAGAAGGCTAAGTATCACCTTTGAGTTGCCAAAATTGTTAACCATATTTGCCCTCCCACTAAAAAATTGGGTTTTTCCTATCAAAGCATGGCTAATGGTCATATTTATTCAAATATTCAAATGATAAAATGTAATAAAAGATACATTCAAACTTTGTATTATCCCTTGTTTTCTTATGTTCAAGCTTTCTATGTTTTATTCTCCTTGGAGACTCAAGTCGTGATCATATGACTATCCTTCATTGCCTAATCATTGTTGTCTATAGCTTAACCATCAAAAGGGATGTGAATGTGTAACATGATCTTTCTAGCAATCAGTGTGGCTTCATGATTTAGAAGGTTAACATCCAGTTATGAGTGGTGATATTGTGATCTCTATTTATCACTTGATTGTAGGGTTATGATGTTGTGATCCTTCCTTAAATTTCATGATCACAAAAATTGTATTGTTGACCATAGTTAGGATGGTGAGGTCATGAATCATCTTGTGTGTAGGGTCACTAGGGTCAGTGATGGGTTAAATCATCAATTCATGAAGCAACGATAACATGAAGTGAGCAAACTAGATGGTCATTGTAGTTTCACTAGAGTTATGGATTGAACTACAATTAGTGTTGTGATCATGTGTCCCTTCCTTTTCACATGGTCATGGGCATTTCATGTCAAGTTAGGGTTCGAGCCATGATGACGTGAAGGGTAGGTTGGTAGTTTGGATCACAGTTTCACACGATCACATACATCTAATGCTAAGTTGGGTATCAGGTGGTGATGATGTGAGATGCCAGTTTCACATTATCACTTAATCATGACAGTTAGAGGAAGATTCTAAGGGAAAGCTATGAAGTAGTGATATGGTTTATTCATAGTTTGGCAAGGTAAAATAGTTAATAAAGGTAAATGGTTGCAAAGCTATGATCATGGGTTGTCAAGATCAAACATGAGAGATAAAAGAATGGTTGAGTGGCAAATTGATGGAATATGACTGGTCTTCATGGAAAAGCTTGAGGATTGACTCCTATTGACCGATGACATGGCTAACTTGGTGTACTAATAACAAAGGATGCAACTCTTTGATGGTGGATCTGATCTTTTCAATTTCCTTTAACCACTTTTATCATTCCCCATGTTTGATAAATGTAAGGGGATACTCAATCGTTGCCTGTTGGTCCATCTAATCTATTAGAATGATAATGGCCATCATTCCTGTCTTCTCAGGGTTATGTTTGGTGAATAAGTTATTTTCCTACGTCTTAATGTGTGCCATGATCAAATCTTTCCCAGATTTGCAGTAATCATTCTCTACCATCTTGAATGTAGTTGTTGAGTTTTTCCTTAAGGTAGAAGTTATATGAGTTATGCTTGCACTATAAAAGAAAATTTTGTAACCCTTCTTAGGGTTGATCTTTTCTCTAATTTTGTATCATTGTATGTCTATGCTCTTCTACTATAATTTCCTTCCTCTGATTTAATATACTCTTATATTATATCTCTTTCTTCCATTAATATACTATGCAATATCTTCTTGCCTTTGTGTTAATGTATTGTCTTCATTTCTCAATAGTGTGATTGTATCTACTTCGCTTAAATGATATAAGGTGAAGTATCTTCCTTATAGCATTCTTTTGGTTATGATCTACATATAATTGTTGGATTAAGAAAGGATTGAATCTGTATACTTTGAGGTTATATTAATGAATTGTGCATACTTTGGCAGAGATAAGGTCAAACATAATATTTGGTGTATCACCTCCTCTTAGATTAGATTAGGTAGTTTTATTTCATGCATTCCTTCTTTGTTTTCCTCTCAAGAAATAGTTAGGTGCATCTTGATAATAAGGAAGTCGACCTTCTCCAGAGATTCAATCTCAAGTCACAAAGTCCCACACTTTAGAGATTATTTCCATGTTACACGAGTTTGCCTTTAGGTAAGACTTTAGGCAGTGGTGCAAGCTTTTGTGTCAACATTAACATCAACACCATTAGTCTTTGCATTGTCCATCTTTGGATAATCTAAAATTTGTGAAAAAACTAGATTTGTACAAGGTAGAGTTGTGCTTGACATTCAATTTTGTATGTCTTCCTTGGTAAGTACATGTTGATTCTGTGGAAGTGTGTCAAATACATATTTGATGCTAAAAATCTCTTGTTGTTCAAATTGACCTAATAGTTACCTAATTTCTTCTATTAGGTTAGCAACTTCTTCCTTATAGGCATCTTCAAATTCTATTGCATATCTATCATCTTTGATTTCTTCTTTTGGAGTAAGCAGTCCAGATGCTTCTTTCCAAATTTGATTGTCTTAGTCAATTTCATGAGATTTATTCTTCAAAATAATTATCCATTATAGCCTAAAAAAATCCCCCAACCTATTAATTAAGTTGTTTAACTGCTCCATAGTAGGTCGGCTCCTATCCCATGCTATTGTCCCAATCGTAGGGATTGAATTTTGTATATAGAAAAATATACCTACTAGCAAAGACCAAAACTTACATGATGTTTTTTTTCTTTCCTTATTTCTTCTAAATTCTTTGTTAGTTGTTGCAATTTTCGCTTGGAAAGGTCATAGGTATGATCCTTCTTGACAATTTTGTATCCCAAATCTACTACAACACATGGTACATTGTTCAATCTGTTGGATTGATGAAATTTGTGTGATATCACATGAACTATAAACTCAATTATAGGATATTTAATTCCGTCAATTGACATCCCTCTACCATTCCACTTTTTTTGGTTAATTTCTTAATTTTATTCTTTACTACACTCCTTATGCTTTTTGTTCAATCCAAGGTGGGGTACCGAGTAACTCAATATATTATGGCCTTGTTGATTTTGATTGGTCCTCCCTCTAACCATATCTTCATGTCATGGATATGACTGAGCATGAATTTTATCCATTCAACTTTTAAGACTTTTGGAAAACCTAGGGCATGGGTAAGCCCTTTCTCAGCTATGATTTTGTTTTCTTCTTTAAATAATCTATTGTTGCATAGCTTCTCATAAGCTTCCCTTATCTCAAAATCTTCAATCTCTCCTACTTTGTAGAAATAGCAGGATCTTACATCATGAATAGTTAAAACTCTAGGTGGAATTGATGATAGGGCACCAATATCATCTTCAATCTTTTCAACATTTACATTATTCCTGAAATTTGGTGGAGGATATTGGTCACTCCTCACAATTTGAGCATTGTTATCTTTGAAAATTTTTCTTGATGGTGTCATTTCAGTCTAGGGTTCTGAAAAAAAAGCTCTTCTAATATATCTTCATAAAATAATTTACTCAGCACCAAAAGTAAGACTTAAAAATGTTATCAAGTTTTTGAAAGCTCCACTATGATTTTCTTGCTTCCTCGCTCAAATTGCCTTAATCGCCTTTAAATCACTTGTGAGCTCTAAAATTGCTTGTTGAATAAGAATGAATGTTCAAATTCAATAAATACCTTCAAATTTCCATCTTAGGTCTGCAATAAACTTCCTTGTACATAGTAGGTGTATGACAGTTGGCTCAGTCTTTATAAACACTCAATCCAAGTTACATTATTTGGCCATTACCAATTCATTCAGTCAATACTACAAATCTCAGTCAATATAGACTGTACCATTAATCCTCAGTATTTTATGTAGCAAATGATTTTCTTTTACTTCCCTCTCCATAGAATTGTTCTTGATGCATCTTTACTTAGGCAAATATGAACTTTTAGCACATCAATGTTAGGATCTAATGTACAATATATCATTGAATATACAATTCCTACATACCTTCTTCATTTAGTTAGTTATGGGGTGATCACCTGATCCATTGGATTGGGTGATCTATGCTTTGCTTGCTCCACTACTCCCATCTCTTACTATCTCTATCCATGTTTTATTTTCCTCAACTTTTTCTTTACCTTTATCATTTCCATTATTTGGTGATGATGCTCTAGTTCTGTAGTTCTTACTGATATGCCCAACTTTAAGATAACTAAAACACACTAGTTCTCGATTCAACCACTTCTTGTAATATCCTTTGAAATGTGTCTTGATGCAATTCTCTAGAATGTGTCCATACTCTCCACAATAGTGACAAGTATATAATGTTTTGTAGTCCTAATTATAGGAATCTCCTTTTTCTTGGTGCATGTGCTTGTTTCTTAGGTGTCCAACTGGATTTTTTCTTGAATCTTCACTCATGAGCTCTATGTTCATATTTATGGTAGTTATAGTAGTATCCTTTAAATATAGTGATTGAATTTCTTTTCTTTGATCTAAATTCATGTGCTTGATGTCCTACCTTCTTGCAATTAAAACAATTAGCAATAGACTTAGGTTTAGAAGTTTTTATACGATTCTTTCTTTTGTATATGTTGGTTGTGTGTCGAAGTTTTCTAGAATGATGACATGTAGGTCTTCCTTTGGATTTTTCATTTCTTTTTTATCTACTCTTTGATGGTTCTCCTTCTTTAGTAGATGAAAAATGTTTTTTGTATCCCAGTCTAGAAATATCTCTTATTGATCTAGGTGATTTCATTGGCTCTTAAAAGCATCTAATAGCCTCACTTAGTTGGTTCATTCTTTCTAGAAGTTCCTTTTCATTCCTCAACTCATTTCTTAGTTGCTCATTTTGTGATCTTACATTTGTGATTTCCATGTCCTTTTTGTTTTCTTCCTGAGTTGTAATTATTATTGATTCATCATATCCAAATGATTATTTGTGAGCTTCTGTACTTCAAATGATCTCTCTTCAAGTCTAATTGCCATGTGTCTTTTATCTTCTTCAGCTTTCTTCTTTTGCTCCATTACTTCACATAGTATTACTGATTGGGTTTCTTGTTCTCTCTTGAGTTATTTGCCTCTTTGTTTAGAGTATTGTTCTTTTTCATTAGTTTTTGTATTGCTTCATTGTTATCACCAAACTTTCCATTGTCAAATAGTCCTTTTGTATCTACTTACTTGTACAGTGTGTCATTTTCCTAAATTTCTATCTCTTTCCTTTTTCTCAGTGATTTCCTTAACTCTTCTCTTGCTCCTTCAAGTTGTTGCAATATGATCTAGATTTCAATCATTTGGTTCTCAATGATTTTTCCCATCTTGTATTCCTCCATCTTCAAGATCTAATCCTCTCAAGATATTAGGATTCTTCTAAGAGAACAAGGCTCTGATACCAATTGTTGGAAGGATTTAATGGGAAACAAGATATTGAGAGGGGGGGAGGTGAATCAGGATCTTAAAATGTTACTTATAAAACCAAATTACTAAATTCACACCTAATTTATCTCATATCTCGAATATAACATAAAAATTTAATGTTGAAAACATAACATCCATGAAAGATTCAACACATCACACAAATGATTTGGTAACCCAAAAACACTTCATTGTGAAGGTAAAACTAGGGTGGGGATGAAACCCACAAATCCTCACTTTGCAACAATAAAGTTAATGTGTTAAGGTTGCAATGTTTGATCATAATATATGATCTACCCTATGAGGGGTCTACCCTGTTAAAAGTTTCAAGATTTTTAAGTCCTACCTTATTAAAGGATTTTACACTTACAGTTTAAGTAAGGACTACGTTAGGATATTTTCATAGATCTGTTAGGATCACTTGGTTAAGAGATTTCCCCTGAATCAATCTTGTTAAAAGTTGATTCAATACCTCATCCTCAATTTTTTATGTAAGCTAATTTTGAATCTCCTATGTATAATGTCATGATCTAATCTCTCAATCAAATATCTCCTTTTAGTCTTTCACTTCTTAGATTGCCCTTGTTTGATATGATTCCAAATGTAGCCTTTCTTGCTTTGTTCTATCCTTGTTCTCTTCTTTATGTGTGTATTCACAGTTTCATTAATCCATGCATTCCATCTCTCTCTATTTGCACACTTCTTTGATACTAGGGTTAGAACCCTCTTAAATAGATATTCTTCGAAAGTTCTAGCTCTTAATCAATGATTTATAATTCATCTTATTTTGTCATTTCTTTCTAATTTTTTGATTGGTTGATTTTCCTTCCTCGGATTCCTTACCTTCTACAATGACATGTAATCTCCATCTTAATTGTCTCTACAATTATTAAATATCATGTAGAAGTCATCCAAAATGATTTACATAGTTGTTTATCTAATTAAAAACTCATATGACAAAATTGATATGCTTGACATCTGAATGTTGATGCTCGGTCATTCATAACATTCATACTAGCACTCGGCTTCTACATACATGTTTCTTACTATTTTCTTGGCAAAAACTATATTTTAATTTACTCAGTCTCCATTGTGCTAGCTTGACCTATGTATGTGCTCGGCCTCAACTAGGGTCTTCAGCAATCACTAACTTTCTTGGCATATAATGCAAAATAAACAAGTCCTTTTATGCTCAGCCTTTACTAGATGAATTGGTTGCAATGATGACCATTCATCATTTCCTAGTAAATGACTAAGTGTTTGGACACTAATAGGAAACATAGGCATAGAGATCAACAGTTAAATCCTGATAGCAACATCACAATTTGACTTACTATATAAAATATCTCCTACTTATCAATTGATGAGCTTAAGGGGCTTTCTAATGAATGGTTGATAAGACACAACACTTGGTGAAGGTTTTACAAATGGGGTTGCAAGCAGAGTGAGTTTAACCATGGAGGGAGCTTCATAGTTAAGCATGCTTGAGCTCAAGTAGTACATATATGGGTGACCTCCTAGGAAGTCTCAGTGCTTCACCTCTATGAGTATCACCTAGATCCAATGAGTGCTAAGTGTTCTATTTATTCTCATGGGAGATGGATTCATGTGTGAATCACTACTCATGATATATGGGTCAATGAGTTTGACTTAAAAACTTCATAGTTAAATCCTGATAGCAATATCACAATGTGATATGAGTTAAAACCCATGAAACTACAAAGCATACATACACTTAAACAAGAATAATAAATGGTTGGGGTGGTTGTTTTGAAACTTTCATTAGTGGTTGTTTTGAAATCTTGGTTAGTTGACAATGACAAAACCTACAAAAAAATGGATATGGAGAGGCAAGAGGGTGTGAAAATGACCAAGATAAAGTCTTGAATGATACTAAAGAAGTTGTGTGGAACTATAGGAAGGCTTATGAAGAACAAATAAAGATTGTAAAGGGGTTTAATATGGACTTGGATGGAATCCAATATAGATGATCTATCATTTGAGGTGTTACAAATATAGGTTGGCAATTTGTAATACTTTGAGAACAAATTGTACATCTAAATATTCATAAATGAAAGCATACCACATAGATATCTCTATGATGTACACTTGTTAAAGGCTCTCAGTTTTGTGTGGCAAGAATTTTGAGCCATCTGATTAGTTGAATGATATTGAGGATGGTATGGATGATGAGACTTTTGATGTAATACCCCATCCAAAGATCCTTGGAACAACGATAAATAAAAGCCAAGAAATTTTTTTAAACAAGTATGGATGCACACGACAATCAACATACAAGGATCAAAAGATCACAATGGAAGACTTTACCAACAATCCTGGCAACCAGCAAATCTCCAAGTGCTACTACCAACTAACATGCTTAAATTGAAAGATGAGAACCCAACATGACAACATAACATAAAACCTTCGATATGTCAAAGCATGGAAATACAAGCAAACCCAAAGGGTACTCAAAACACCAAAACACATTTCCCAAAACATGGAGGAGATACCCCCTATTTTCTACACAAGGAAAGGAAACCATAGTCTCATATGAAGAAGTACACCTTCATGTGAGGAAGTGTTCCATGTCACATGAGGAAATGCTCTAGAATAATAGAAATTCTCTCTGCTCTGCTACTGAGATTTGCATGAGAGAATGCCCACATTTGTGTAAGAAAGTGTCATGTCTCATGCGGGAGAGAGTACAATCTTGCATGATTTTCCACTACACTTTGTGTGAGAGAATGCCTTCTGGTGCAAGAGAACACATTCTTGCATGAGAAAATGCTTCTCTGATGTGAGGAAGTATAATAACAAACAAAGAAAATAAAAGATAGAAAAGTAGGAAAAATAATACCTCCACACCAAGGAGTACTTTATCCATAAATCAAGGCTTAGACACTTGAACACAATAGAAAAAAGATAGAAAAAGTAACTAACCATCTAACCCAAAGCAGTATAAGGAAATGTATTGAAAGAAACATCACAATGTACAAAAATGACTAAACTCTTGCACGATTCCACCCAACCATAATAACATCATGAGACCGTGAAGGTCCTAGCCATCCCCTGCATGTAACATCCCAAACTACCAACTATATAGTCAGAGTTTCCCTATGAGGGCATCACTAATAAAATGTAATAACATCATAAGAAAAAGGAAATCTAACATGCTAAACAAGTGAGCAATAGATACTCCAACTAAGTGACTCACATCATCTAATCAATGCTAAACACCATAATCTAGGAATGTGTCAAATAAACTAACATCATCTAAACATGATATCCAACCATTCCAATGAAAGCATAAATCACAAGGAACCATACTCTAGAATCCCAAATATACCAAGTAAACATCAAGCATTGGTCACAACTAAAAATAAACCATCTCTGTACATTGGTCCCCATTAGTGATATAGGTAGCTACGCCTCCCAACTACATGAAACCTATAGGTCCACTCCTACATTGAAACAAAAAGTTACAGAAAACCCTATTTTAGCACTTCCAAATTTTAATAAGGTGGTTCAAGTAGATTGTGATGCTAGTGGTACTATGATAGGGGTTGTTTTGAGGTGAGAAGGTATGCCTATTGCTTATTTCAATGAGAAGTTAAATAATGCGAAAAGAAAATATTTTGTTTATGATCAAGAATTTTATGCTATAATTTAGGAATTGAAGAAGTGGAGACACTATCTTCTTCCTAAGGAGTTTGTTTTGTATACTAATCATTAAGCATAGCAATATTTGAATAGTCAAGGAAAATTGAACCAAAGGAATTTGAAATGGATTGATTTTTTGTAGAGTTATACATTTTTTTTTAAACAAAGGAGTGGGGAGTCTAATAGAGTTATAGATGCTCTTGGTAAAAGACAACTTTTGTCGACAAAGATGAAAATTGAGGACGTTGGGTTCAAGGAAATCAAGATTTTTTATCCAAAGGATCCTGATTTTGATGAAGCTTAGAAAGCTTGTATAGAAAATATTACACTTGACAAGATGAAGTGGTTAGATTTCATAATCCAAGAGGGTATGTTTGTCCAAAGGATGTCAATTGTGCATACCAAGAAGCTCTATGAGGGGGAATCTCATAAAGGAGAAGCATAGTGGAGGTTTGGTTAGACATTTTGGTAGAGATAAAACCATTGCTTTGGTTATTGAGAATTATTATTGGCCATAGTCATAGCAAGATGTGAAGAAGTTGTACAAATTTTTAGAGTTTATCAAATGGGAGTGAAGCAAAATAGCAAGTTGTACCATCCATTACTCTATACTAGAGAAGTTGTGGGAGGATGTTAGCATGAATTTTATATTTGTGGTGGTTGACATATTTTCAAAGATGGTATGTATCATTCCTTGCAAGAAGACTATTGATGTTGTTCAAGTGGTGGAGTTATTTTTAGAGAGGTGGTGAAACTACATGGTCTACCAAATAGTATAGTTTTAGATCAAGATACCAAGTTTATAGGGTATTTCTAATGTACATTGTGGAAGAAGTTGAAGACAAATTTGAAGTTTAGTTCATCACATCATCCACGGACTTATGGAAAAGCATAAGTTGTAAATAGGATTTTGGGGAATTTTCTAAGATGTTTGGTTGGAGATGAGCCAAAAGGTTGGGATCTAATTTTATCATAGGTGGAATTTGTTGGAAATCTTAATGGGAAACAAGACATTGAGAGGGGATGTGAATATGGATCTATAAAACTTTTCACTAATTAATAGTATTCACACCTAATCCATCTCATATTTTAAATTTCATACCATATTAACATAAACATGTAATGTTGAAATGAAATCTATCTAAGCATAACATCCATGTAAAATATCAACAAATAACATGATGATTTTGGTTACCCATAAACACTTCAAGTTGGAGGTAAACCTAGGGTGGAGATGAAACCCACAAATCTTTGTTGTTGCAACAACAAAGTTCACCTATTAGGGCTACAATTTGATCATATCTAATGATCTACCCTATGAGGGGTCTTCTCTATTAAAAGTGTTTAAGATTGTTAGGTCTTACCCTATTAAAGGATTTAACACTTACAATAAAGTAAGGAATTTGTTAGGAGATTTGAAATAGGTCTATTAGAATCACTCTATTAAGAGATTTTCCCTAAATCAATCTATTAAAATTGATTTATTACCTGATCCTTTGATTTTCTCTAAAATCTTATTATGGATATCCTCTCTTCAAAATCTTAATCTGATCTCCTTATATGATATCTATGTTATGTCCTTCACTACTTTGGTTGCTCTGTTTGATCTCCTATTAGACTTAGCCTTCCCTTTCTCTATACTTAGCTTGTTTACTCCTTTACTTTTCTTCCACTCTTTCTCTTCCTCATCTTGGATCCTAGGGTAGGAACCCTTATTAAATAGATAATCATAGAAATTTCTAGATTAGGATCAACGATCCATAATCCATCCTTTTTTAATTTTCCCTTCTGATTTTCTAATTTGTTAATCTACTTGATGAGTCTAAAAAATGCCTTTATTTTGTTATGTTTAAGATACTTTATGATACTCTGTTCATCCTTGTTTTAACACTTATAAGCTTATGTTTGATAAATCTTTGATGATTTATGGGGTAGAAAAACTATGTCATCCTTTGCCTAAATTATATCTAATATGCAGTATTTCATATAAATATCCAAATGTGCGTTCTTATGCTTGAATTTAGTTTGATGGATGTTTATTTGCAAACATGTTTTATATCATAACTACCTTGATGATAAGGATTAAAGGATGAGTGGAAGAATCCAAAAGTTGGTTGCTGACAGCATTCAAGGAGAAATGAGCATCAAGGAACAACCACGAAAAGGAAGTTATAACCACTCTAGGAAACATGGCAGCGAATAAAGAGGAGTTTTTACGAGCCATTACCTTCTTTGCATTTACGTTGTAACAAGTGGATGCCGCGACTTCATTGCTCCCTCCTCAATTCTGTTATCCTTCCTTTTTGCTTTCAATTGTTCTCCTATATTCTCTCCTGCGGACTTAACTTAGGATAGTTACTTTTCTGTTATGTAATAAAGAGTAGATTCCCTATATATGTCGGGATCGACTCCTGTGTGTGAAGTTTTTAGTTTTTTCAGTTTTTGGTTTTGATAAGTTTTATCAAGTAAGAAGAAAACATTGATTTACAATTTGTTGCAGTTGTGTTTTACAATTCTGAATTATGTAATGACTGATTAATAAAATGAATTAGTTATCTTTAGTTTCTATCCTGCGTTGGTAGATTAGATAAGCCAACCAAGGGGGCCCACTTGGAAGGTGGATTAGATTAGAATAGAATAGATTCATTTTACTAACATTAGCAGTATTTTAAATAAGACATAGCTAGTTAATTACTTCCTGTAGCATCACACTTCATGAATGTTCCTGTAGCATCTGTGAGAACAGTCTAATGGATGAGTCAAGATGGAATCTCTGTTATCTTGTCATTGTGTTTTCAACATTCATAGATTCAGTAGTTTCCTTTCTATAGCAGTAGTGTAGTTTCCTTCCTTTGCATTTTTACTTTCCTGCAGCACAAGCATAATGACTCATCAAGGTACCTAGTGTACATACTATGCCGACCATTTCAAGTATACGTCCCTGGGTTGAAAATCTAAATGCACCTCATGGTAGGGGAAAAGTAGTCCTTAGCTTGAATAGATTATTCTTAAGCCAAGCCTAGTGCATGACTATGGAACACCTATTGTGAGGTGGTTCATTTTTGGCGCCGTTGCCGGGGATGGTGTCAAGCTAGGAGCATTTTTGAGTCATAGTTTTTAGATTAAGTTCTTTTTACCAATGTGAAAATTTTAGTTGCATGCATCGAAGAGGAAGACGACAAGATGAATATGGTAGATTTCTTCCATAGGGATCTGTTAATTTGAATGAAGAAGTTGAAGAAGAAGTTGAGTTGCCCTTTGAAGATGCAAGTCCTATTTTTCCCACAGCATCATCATCAAGAGCTAAATCCTAGATATATCTGGTCTTCAGCCCTTCACTGAAATATTGACCAGTTTTCTTGATAACACTACCTTGAATCCACTAGTTGTTAATCACCCAATGCCTAACCTTTCTTTTTAGCAGCAACCTCATAATCCAGTTCCACCAGTCATGGCACAACCCACTTTTCCATTTCCCACAACCCACTTTTCCATTTCCACTTCCAAGTCTCATAACCAATGCCAATCTCAAGAATATACCTCCCATTGCTCTTTCAAAGTTCTATGGCCTTGCAACTGAAGACCCCAATACCTTCTTGTTTGAGTTTGACATCCTTTGTCATAGTTTTGACTACAACACTGATGCCCATAAGCTTAAATTATTTCTAGCCACATTGAAAGAATCAACTTTACGATGGTTCATGGGCTTAGGAGCCAATGTAGCTGTAAATTGGAATGAAATGCAAGCCTTGTTTTTGGAAAAATATAAAGAATATTGCAAAGCATCTGGCACAAGAGGAGACGATATCTTTAGGATATCATAGAAGGAGGAAGAGACATTATAAGACTATGTTTCTCAATTTTTATATACACTACAAAAGAATCCTCAGCACACATTGTCTGAAGATTCCCAAAAACTAGTCTTTCTAAGAGGAGTGAATGAAGACTATTTGGAAGCATTGGACCTGATGGCCAATGGAGACATATATCAAGCTCAATGGGATGACCTCAAAAAGATATGTCAGAACTACTCAAGGTCAACCATGAAGAAAGGTCAAGGACCCCGTTCTACGGTTACAAAAGGAATTAGTCAAGGCATTTCAAAGCTTGAAATATCCAATTTGTTGTTAGATTTCAAACAAGACATCAGTAATGATGTCGCTACACAGTTGGATACAATGACTGCAAAGAAGAAGCAAGAAGAGGCTGAGTTACAACTAGCTGAGTATTGTCCTCATTGCCGAAAGCAAAAGAAAGATTGCCACTGTAAATTAGTTGCAAGCATGGAGAACCAGCATCTTCCAACTGAATATGTAAAGATAGATGGGGATGATGAGCAAGTATTCTTTGTTGCTCAATGCCAACCATGGGCTCAACATCAAGGTATACCTTAAGACCCCTTGCAAAATTCAAATTTATATGGTAATCAATGGAAAAACCGCAATACCCAAGATCCTCCACAAAACCAACCCAATTGGAATAATGCTAGGCAAAATAACCCACAACAGTCTCAATGGTCTCAAAATTTCCAACAACCTTGGCCTAACCAGCGGAATAACCAATGGCCCCAAAACTAGCAAAACCAATGGCAACCACCCCAAGGGAATTGGCAATCTCCAAACCAAGGGAATTGGCAATCTCTAAACCAATGGAAGGGATTTCAACAATGGCCTAACCAAAATACTGGTGTTCCACAATTACCCCCTCTAGCTCAACAACCTACTTTAATGCCACCACCTACAAATAGTGGACCTCAAAAGAAAACATAGCTACCTGCACAGCCTCAACCAAATCCAAATAGCAAACCACAGTAGCCCATGTATAGTATTGATACCCAGCAGTACCCTACTTATGCTCTAGATGTCACAAATATACATTTGAGATCTGGAACGACCTTACCAACACCAAGGCCACCTCTTATAACTGAAGTATCAGACTCTCCTGCAGCATCAGGACCTTTGTTTGATGAACCTATTGACCCAACTAATGTTACCATACCAATACCAAACCAACCAGCAGTAGAGCCTCCTTTTCTAGACCAACTAATACAAAAGGAACAAAGCAAGGAACAACCCTTTGACGTTGTTAACTAGTTGAAGAATATGCATGTCTGAATACCCTTGTTTCAAGCTATTAAGGACATTCTTGCTTATGGAAAAGCTATAAGGGAAGGTTGTCTAAAGAAACCTGGAAGGAAGAAGAAGGATCCTACCATAGTTCATGTTGTTGGACATTTAGTTGATATCATGTTAGGCAGACTGATTACACCAAAATATTCTGACCCAGGGAGTCCAGTAGTAAGTGTCAGCATCAATGGTCAATTTGTTAAAAATGCCTTAATAGATTTGGGAGTTTCTATAAATGTGATGACTAAAGAAACCATGAAGAAGTTACAAATAGAAGGATTAAGGCCCACACCAACTATTCTGCAGCTTGCAGATAGTTCCACTGTCACTCCTGATGGAATGATAGAAAATATTGTTGTGACCTTAGATTCCCTAGAATATCCTATGGATTTCATGATTTTTTCCCCTAAAGTAAACCTATCTGGCTATCCAGTCATTCTAGGTAGACCATGGTTGGCCACAGCTGATGCAAACATAAATTGGAGATCAGGGAATATGACCATATCAAATAGCCAAGCAACCAAGCAATTTGATCTATATCCTCCTGCACAACCATTACCAGATTTGAGTACATCTTTTTGGCCAGATTTAGGAGATGAAGAAGAAGAGATAAATTCCATAGTACAACTTATGATGTTACATAGGCAATCTTTTCTAAAGTTGCAAGAAGAAGATTATATAATCCAGAGCATCCTTACCAACACCTGTGTGGTAGGAAAAGATGTGTCTGAAAGCTCTATATTAGAATTGATTACATATGAGGAGTGTGATACAAGTTGTACTTTACTTAAGGAACCTGAAAATCTTTGTTCATTACTTTCCTGTGAAGTAGAAGGAAGCCCAATCTCTGAAACTAGTATGGTAGAATCCACTATTCCTATTGAACTGAGTAAAGGCCATAAACTGCATGTTAACCCCAAATTGACGTCCATACAGATGGAACAATTAAAATAATTGCTTCAAAAGCATGAGAAGACTTTTCCTTGGGATTATGATGATATGAAAGGATTAAGCCCTACACTGTGTACCCATAGGATATACATTAATGAAGGTTGTCTACCACTTCGTCAACCTCAGAGGAGGATAAATCCAAGCCTCAGAGAAATAGTCAAAATAGAATTGCAAAAACTGCTTGATGTTGGCTTTATCTATCCTATATCTGATAGTAAATGGGTATCACCGCTGGTTATAGTACCTAAGAAAGGAGGAAAATGGAGAATTTGTGTAGACTATAGGGAGTTGAATAAGGCTACTAAAAAGGATCATTTTCCTTTACCCTTCATAGATCAAGTTTTGGATACACTAGCTAGAAAAAAGTACTTCTCCTTTTTAGATGGATATAGTGGCTATAATCAAATTAGCATTGCTCCTAAAGACCAAGACAAAACTACATTTACCTATCCATGGGGTACTTTTGCATACTCTGTTTTACCATTTGGTCTTTGTAACGCTCCTGCAACGTTTCAACGGGCTGTAATTAGTATTTTTGCTGATATATCACATGATTGTACAGAAATCTATATGGATGACTTTACAACATTTGGAGTTACTTTTGAAGAAGCAATGATAAATCTTGAAAAAGTTTTGGTAAGATGTCAAGAACATAATTTAGCACTAAATAGTGAAAAGTGTTTCATGCTCATGCAAGAGGGTGTGGTACTCGGTCATTTCATATCTACTACAGGTATACAAGTAGACCCAGCTAAAATTGAGGTAATTCAAAAATTACCCATACCCACTAAATTAAAAGATGTCAGATCTTTTCTAGGACATGCTAGATATTACAGGCGTTTTATAAAAGATTTCAGTAAAATAGCCAGTCCCTTGTATAAGTTTCTTACAAAAGAAGCTGAATTCAAATGGACACCTGAGTGTGATAAAGTTTTCCTGTAGCTTAAGCAACTTTTGACCACAGCCCCAATTTTACAAGGCCCTGATTGGAACCTACCTTTTCACATATATACAGATGCTTCTGATTATGCCATAGGAGCAGTTTTAGCACAGAAACACTCAAATCTTGAGAATGCCATTTATTATATTAGTAAGAATCTTCATGGTCTAGAACTGAATTACACAGTGACTGAAAAAGAATTGTTAGTAGTAGTCTATGCTCTAAATAAATTTTGGCATTACATCACAGGTTATCCTATCTATGTTCATACTGATCATGCAGCAATCAAGTATCTCATGAACAAACCTGCTATAACTGGTAGGTTAGCAAGATGGTTACTCTTGTTACAAGAATTTGACATAACCATAGTAGATAAGCCTGGAAAAACAAATGTCGTAGCTGATTATTTGTCAAGAATCAATCATCATGATACTGACACTACTCTGGTAGATGATGCATTTCCAGATGAACATTTGTTTCATATTGCTGTTAAAGTTCCATGGTATGTAGATATTGCTAACTACATTGTAACTAATAAGACACCAATGCATTTTTCTTATAAGGAAAGAAAGCTGCTCATACAGAAAAGCTTCCATTTCTCATGGATAGACAATTTTCTATTCTATATTGGACCTGATCAAGTTATGCGCAGATGTGTAAGAGAAGATGAGACATATGATATTTTGCATGCATGTCATAATGAGCCCTGCGGAGGACATTTTGCAGCCAAAAGAATAGCTTTCAAAATCTTAGCCACTAGTTACTATTGGCCTACCCTTCATAAAGATGCAATCAATTATACAAGGAAGTGTGACCAATGCCAAAGAATGGGTCACCCAACCAAAACAGATGAAATGCCTTTGAACCCTCAAATGGTGTTAACACCATTTGACAAATGGGGAATGGACTTCATCGGTCCTATTGATCCTCCATCCAATGGGAAGTCTTATATTCTGGTTTGTACTAACTACCTAACCAAATGGGTTGAGGTTAAGGCTATGAAACATGCCCGTGATGCAAAAGTTGCCGAATTCCTATATGAAGAGATTTTTACACGTTATGGAGTTCCTAAAGAATTGGTTACTGATCAAGGCACACATTTTACTTCTAACCTAATTTCAGAATTGATGAAATAGTATAACATCAGGCATCGCAGATCTAGTCCTTATCATCCACAAGACAATGGACAAGCAGAAGTCACCAACCGTGAGCTAGAAAATATTCTAACTAAAACAATCCATTTGATTCATCGGGATTGGACCAGCTGGTTACAAGAAGTTGTTTGGGCTTATAGAATAACTTGGAAAACCACTACCGGATCCACACCATTTGAGCTTTTGTATGGGAAAGTGGCAATGCTTCCAATTGAATTTGAACACAAGACTTTAAGAATAACCTTGACCTTAGATATTGATCTTCCTGCAGCACAAAGAGAACGTCTCCTGCATCTTAATTCTTTGGATGAAATGTGCAAGATCACTTTAGAACATATTGAACTGGTGCAAAAACAAAGAAAACATTGGCATGATTCTCATATCCTCAACAAACAGTTCAAAGCTGGTGATTGGGCATTATTGTATGATTCTCGCTTCAAGGATATGCCAAGGAAGCTACAGACGTGATGGTTAGGACCATATAAAATCATCCATGTCTTTGACAATGGAACAGTTCAACTAACCACAATTGATGATCTGCCTTTCAAAATGCTGATCAACGATCATCGACTTAAACTTTACAAATAGCCTCAAAAAAAAGTCGAGTTCATGCAACAGTTCAAACAACCGAATCCAACAACAACTCAAGTATCTCTTCCTGCAGCCGAAGGTGAAAACCTTCCACCTGTTCTTCTTCAACATTAATTCTAATTTGCATGTCCATAATAATAACTTTATGTTCGCATAAAGTCCATTTTCTTTTCATGATATTTCTTTCCATTCATATCTTAATCTTCCATCCACCCACCTCACTCCATTTCTTAATCTTCCATCCACTCACTTTCTACATACTTACATTTTTGTGTTTTCAATCAAATCTGTACATGCTAATGGATGCTGCCATTCACATTATTTCTGCCACCTTTCTTTGGAGCACATGACAATCCACTTGGTAGGTATAAACATTTTCAAACTATTATTCATTTATAAGTTTGCAGATTTTGTTAATTATATCTAATACTGCATAGTCTTTATAATTACGTTGTATTCCAGTCCCTAACCCATACTAGTCTGACATGTGAGGACACTTGTCATAAAATTAGCAGGTGGTAGGGGAGTGTCATTCCATCCAATGACATGCCTGATTAACTGTGATGATTTTCAAAAATCTTGGCATTACCCTTTATTAATGAGAACTTTTTGCCATAAGCATGCCATGTCAAGTGTTGTACTCCCACTTTCTGAATGAATTTTTCTTTGTTCGTGCCAAATTTTTCGTGCTAAGAAAAGCAATGATGTGACATTTTTTATAAAAAAAAATATTTGGCATTTGAACCATGTTTCCGGATGATTTCCACGCAAATTCATGATTTACTTTTACCTAAAGTTTAATTATGGCACATAACAATTGGTTATGGTAATTAATGTTTCCAAAAAGAAGTGATGAAGCATCTGAGAAATAACGCAGAGTTTTGAAGTTTGCATTCAGAAAGGGAGAGGGAAACAGAGTAGCAGAAGTATCAAGAAATGGGAGGAGGTTTACAGAGAAAAGAGCCGGTTGAGCACATTTTGTTGCTCTCTAATGTAGAAGCAGTAAGAAGATTCAATGCATGCGGGTGGTTAGGTTATTGTTTGAATTTAACAGCATATGATGAAGAAGCAGTTGTAGAATTCACCAGGACATTTGATGAAGGTGAAGCTTCTGTGTGGGGTTTGACAGTAATTGCAACAGAAGAACGAATTGCAAAAGTAACAGGGTTACCTCCTGTTGGAGAGCATCATCCGAGCTCGCATGACACTAGGTTAGCAAGGGCCCAGTTCACTACCCCACATGACCCTCCATTGGATGTTATAAAGCAGGGGTGCAAGAGATTGTCTTTGCCGCCTCCATACCCTGACCTAGCAATGCATGGCATCAGGTATTTTACTTGTGAAGACAGATTTTCTCACTTACATGCACACCATTTTAAGTTTCTTAGTTGTATAAGGCACAATATTGTCATGAATCTCCTAAATTTTTTGTATAATATGCTCTATATTAGTGCAGAAGAGACTCAAAAATGGAAAGATAATTCTGTCACTCACCATGCTTTGATTAAGTTGTTAATAGAAAGGTCTCTTAGGGACGTATCCTCTTTGACATGGGATGACTTTGTGAAATTTAAAACCCTACAACCCCAAGTTGACCCTAGTGAACAGCAGGGTGAGGAAAACGTAGTTCCCAGCAATGAGCCTGCAGAACAAAATATTGAGAGAGTTGAAATAGAAAATGCACAAGGGATTGAACCAGAAATTGCTTCCACTCAAGCGAATGTGCCTTCACCTGAACAGGACATCCCTAAACCCACTACTAGTCAAGCTAAAAGAAAACGGAAGTCACCAGAAGAAATCGTTGCTCCACAAAAACCTAGTCCTGCAATTCAGCAATAGAAGAAAACAAAGAAGGTTCCTACAGAAACTAATCCTACAACAGTGATACCGAAACAGAAAAGTAGGCAAAAGACAATAGTGCAAGAAGAGACTCCTTTGCGAAGAAGCCCTAGGATGAGAGGGCAGATTTTTAAAAATCCTATATTGTCTAAAGAACCTACTCCAGAGTCTCCTGTGCAGATAATTTCTGACCATTCTCCCCTTCACACTGGGATGACAAAAGCTTCTGTTAGTCCTCCTGTAGCATGTGAGAAAGAAATTAATGAAACCTTAATGGATTTACCAGGTGTTTCAAGCCCTGAGAATGAAGTAGTTCCTAAAATTTATGATTCGAATACTACCTTAGTCCCCTATAAGTCAACATGGATCAATAGTTTGGCGAAACATCTATGGCGGGAACAAAAAAAGAAAAAGGATTATGAAAAGGATAATAGTGTCATCACCTTGCAAAAACTCCTTTTCTAGTTATATGGACAGCATTTATTTGCTGAGGCACTATGGAAAGAGGAGAAGAAAAGAATGAGCAAGATCATAACATCACAAAATGAGGAGATTGAAGAATTGAAAGAACAGCTAGAAAGATAGAAACAACGCATGGAACATGCACTTAAATTAGCTGATCAAGCTCTTGCTTGCAGACCACCTCCTCGAGTATATGCTTTTTGTTTGGAAGAACAATATCTTTTGTTTCAGTTGATGTTAAACCTCAAAAATGTAAATGCAGAATTCAAAACCACACAAGAGTTTTATGGGTTGTATCAAACCTTACCACCATGGCAGCAAAATATATTGTGTGAGTTGTATATTCATAATTTTGTCATTCCTACAAAAACTGAGTGGAATCCTTTGCTCTATATAGGAGATGTGCATCTGAAAGCTTTAATGTCATAGATGTCTAATGAGGTGAATTATGACAGACAACTGGTTAATTACAAAGGGGTAAGTGCACAAAGTTGTGGTGCCAAAAGGGGGGTATAAGTGGACACCTTTTTCCTGAAATCAGCAAATTTTGGACTTCAACAAGAATTTGAAGATAGTTACGCTCAAAATTTTAAGATATGATGAAAACAAAAGTCGTAGTCCTTTGAATCTAGTTTCTAAACTACTAATTTTTTTTCAAAATGGTTTAGTTTTAGGTCCTCAAAAAAGGGGGCAACAGAAAGTGGTACTGTTTATTCCAAAAAAACATAACATAGTACAAAGTGTGGCCCCCCTAAAATTTTAACTTTTTTTTTGAAATTCTTTAATCGCTCCAATCAAAAGTTACCTAACACTATGTAGCTTATCCCCAGATTTTTTGGGTAATTTTATAATGTGTAGTTTTTTTTTAATGAATTTTTTAATTAGACCCATCCCAAAAATGTGAAATATCTGTGTGCTCCCCCTAGAAATGATTGAAAACTAATCTAAAATCAAAACTTCTTTTTTTCAAAGTGTGTAGAATGGAGTCTAGTTTCTAAAAAACTAAGTTGTTACAAAATTTGATGAATGAGCTAAAATCTACAGCCTAATTAGTACATGGTGGTTTTTGACAAAAAATGAACATACATTCAAAAGAAATTATAGATGAAAGACTTAAAATAGTTCAAATTAAAAATAAATTATATGGTTAGATAGCTAACACAGAGACCTATAATGTTATGTAACCTGATCTTATCGATACCCAACCACGAGGAATCTTGAAGGGGAGCACACAAGAAAAATCAATCATTTTTTGTATGTTTGCTAGAAAACACATCTTAGACTTGTTTATAAACTCCAAACCTTTGGGTTGGATCTCCAAGGCAAAACCAAGCCTTAGGCTTGGTTTTAATGCAAAGCTTTGAATAGCGTGTGCGCCCTATAGCACGCACGCGCTATTAAAATGCTATTGAATTCGAGGTAGTGTGCACACACTATAGTGCACATGCACTATTGAGACCTAAATTGCAAACCAAAACCAAGAGAGAGCTAGGGGGGTGGGGCGAGGGAATGGTTATTTGTGTGTGAGAGAGAGATAGAGAGAAAGTAGGGGATGGGAGAGGGGAGAGAGGAAGTGAGAAAGAGTAGGGGTGGCAGAGAGAGTATAGGATGGGAGATAAAGGAAATGTGAGAGAGTAGGGGTGGCAAAGAGAGTACAAGATGCAAGAGAGAGGAAGTGTGAGAGAGAGAGTAGAGGTGGAAAAGAGAGAGTACGGGATGGGGGAGAGAGATTGAAAGTAGGGGATGGGAGAGAGAGGAAGTTTGAGAGAGAGTACAAGTTGGGAGAGAGAGATTGAGAGTAGGGGATGGGGGAGAGAGAGAGTAGGTGGTGGGAGATGGAGTGGGAGAGGAAGAGCAAGAGAGAGGAGGATGGGAGTGCATGTGTGTGAAAGAGAGAAAGTAGGGAATGGGAGAGGGGGAAGATAGAGTAGTTTGAGAGAGAGTAGAGGATGGAAGAGAGAGTAGGCGATGGGAGAGGGAGTGGTAGAGGGAGAGAGAGAGGGGGGATGGAAATGTGTGTAAGAGAGAAAGAGAGAGAGTGTGAAAATGTGAGAGAGGGTAGGGGGTATCAGAGAGAGAGTAGAGAGGGAGAGAGTGAGAGTGTGTGTGTGTGTGAGAGAGTGAGAGAGAGAGAGAGAGAGTAGGCAGTGGGAGAGGGAGAGCGAGTGAGAGAAAAAGTAGAGGATGGGAGAGGAGAGAGGGGGGATGGGTGTGTGTGAAAGAGAGAGAGTAGGGAATGAGAGAGGGGAGAGAGAGATAGAGAGAGTAGGGGCTGGGATAGAAAGAGAGTAGGCAATGGCAGAGGGAGTGGGAGAGGGAGAGAGAGGGTGGATGGAAGAGAAAGAGATTAGGCAATGGTAGAGGGAGTGGGAGAGGGAGAGAGAGGGGGGATGGAAGTCTGTGTAAGAGAGAAAGTAGGGGATGGGAGAGAGTGTGAGAGTGTGAGAGAGAGTAGGGGTGGCAAAGAGAGAGAGTGAGAGTAGGGGATGGGAGAGAGAGGGAGAGAGTGAGAGAGAGAGAGATAGTAGGTGATGGGAGAGGGAGTGGGAGGGAGAGAGAGAGGGGGGGAATGGAAGTGTGTAAGAGAGATAGAGTTGGGGATGGGAGAGAGTAGGCAATGGGAGAGGGAGTGTGTGAGAGAGAGAGAGAGAGGGGGGGAATGGGAATGTGTATAAGAGAGATAGAGTAGGGGATGGGACCGAGTGTGAGAGTTTGAGAGAGAGTAGGGGGTGGTAGAGTGAGCTTGTACAGGATGGGGGTGTGAGAGAGAGAGTAGGGGATGGGAGAGAGTGTGAGAGAGAGTAAGGGATGGAAGAGAAAGAGTGAGAGTAGGGGATGGGAGAGAGAAAGTAAAGAGGGAAAGAGAGTACTTGAGAGAGAGAGAGAGAGAGATAGTAGGTGGTGCAAGAGGGAGTGGGAGAGGGAGAGAGAGGGGGGATGGGAGTGTGTGTGACAAATCTAGAGAGTAGGGGATGGGAGAGGAGAGAGAGAGGGGGGGATGGGAGTGTGTGTCTATGAAAGAGAGAGAGTAGGGGATGGGAGAGGGGAGAGAGAGAGTAGGGGATGGGAGAGAGAAAGTAGGCAGTGGGAGAGGGAGTGGGAGAGGGAGAGAGAGAGAGGAGGAATGGGAATGTGTGTAAGAGAGACAGAGTAGGGGATGGGAGAGAGTATGAGAGTGTGAGAGTGTGAGAGTGTGAGAGAGAGAGTAGGTAGTGGCAGATAGAGCTCGTACAGGATGGGAGAGAGAGAGTGATATTAGGGGATGGGAGTGTGAGAGAGAGTAGGGGATGGGAGAGAGAGAGAGTGAGAGTAAGGGATGGGATGGGAGAGAGAGAGAGAGAGAGAGAGAGTAGAGAGGGAGAGAGAGAACTTGAGAGAGAGAGAGAGATCTAGTAGGTGGTAGGAGAGGGAGAGGGAGAGAGATAGGGGGGATGGGAGTGTGCGTGACAGATGTAGAGAGTAGGGGATGGGAGAGAAGAGAGTGGGGGGATAAGAGTGTGTGTGTCTGTGAAAGAGAGAGAGTAGGGGATGGGAGAGAGTGTGAGAGTGTGAGAGAGAGTAAGGGGTGGCAAAGAGAGAGTACGAGATGGGAGAGACAGAGTGAAAGGATAGGAGAGATAGATTGAAAGGATGGGAGAGAATGAGAGAGAGAGTAGGGGGCGGCAGAGAGAGAGTACGGGATGGGAGAGATAGAGTGAAAGGATGGGAGAGAGTGTGAGAGAGAGTATGGGATGGGAGAGAGTGTGAGAGAGAGTTGGGAATGGGAGGGAGAGAGAGAGAGAGAGTAAGAGTAGGGGATGGGAGAGAGAGAGTAGAGAGGGAGAGAGAGAACTTGAGAGAGAGAGATAGTAGGTGACCTAGGAGAGGGAGTGGGAGAGGAGGAGAGAGAGGGATGGGAGTGTGTGTGACAAATCTAGAGAGTAGGGGATGGGAGAGAAGAGAGAGGGGGGATGGGAGTTTTTGTGTGTGTGTGTGTGTGTGTGTGTGTGTGTGTGTGTGTGAAAGAGAGAGAGTAGTGGATAGGAGAGAGTGTGAGAGTGTGAGAGAGAGTAGGGGGTGGCAAAGAGAGAGTACGAGATGGGAGAGACAGAGTGAAAGGATGGGAAAGAGTGTGAGAGAGAGTAGGAGGTGGCAGAGAGAGAGAGAGAGAGACAGAGTGAAAGGATGAGAGAGAGTTTCAGAGAGAGTAGGGGATGGGAGAGAGTGTGAGAGAGAGTTGGGGATTGGAGAGAGAGAGAGAGAGAGAGAGTAAGAGTAGGGGATGGGAGAGAGAGAGAGAGAGTAGAGACGGAGAGAGAGAACTTGAGAGATAGATAGTAGGTGGTGGGAGAGGGAGTGGGAGAGGAGGAGAGAGAGGGATGGGAGTGTGTGTGAGCGATCTAGAGAGTAAGGGATGGGAGAGGGGAGAGAGAGAGGGGGATGGGAGTGTGTATCTACAAAAGAGAGAGTTTAGGGGATGGGAGAGGGGAGAGAGAGAGTAGGCCCAGAGAGAGAGAGAGTAGCGGATGGGAGAGAGGGGCAGATGGGAGTGTGTGTAAGAGAGAGTAGGGGATGGGAGAGAGTGTGAGAGAGAGTAGGAGGTGGCAGAGAGAGAGAATGGGATGGGGGGGAGAGAGAGAGAGTGAGAGTAGGGGATGGGAGAGAGTGTGAGAGAGAGAGTAGGGGATGGGAGAGAGTGTGAGAGAGTAGGGAGAGGGAGATAGAGAGAGGGGGATAGGAGTGCATGTGACAAATCTAGAGAGTAGGGGATGGGAGAGAAGAGAGAGGGGGGATGGGAGTGTGTGTGTGTGTGTGTGTGTCTATGAAAGAGAGAGAGTAGGGGATGGGAGAGAGTGTGAGAGTGTGAGAGAAAGTAGGGGGTGGCAAAGAGAGAGTATGAGATGGGAGAGACAGAGTGAAAGGATGGGAAAGAGTGTGAGAGAGAGTAGGAGGTGGCAGAGAGAGAGAGAGAGAGTACGAGATGAGAGAGACAGAGTGAAAGGATGAGAAAGAGTGTGAGAGAGAGTTGGGGATGGGAGAGAGTGTGAGAGAGAGTTGGGGATTGGAGAGAGAGAAAGTAAGAGTAGGGGATGGGAGAAAGAGAGTAGAGAGGGAGAGAGAGAGAGATAGTAGGTGGTGGGAGAGGGGAGAGAGAGAGAGAGAGAGAGAGAGAGAGCAGCCCAAGAGGAGAGAGAGTAGTGGATGGGAGAGAGGGGCGGATGGGAGTGTGTGTAAGAGAGAGTAGGGGATGGGAGAGAGTGTGAGAGAGAGTAGGAGGTGGCAGAGAGAGAGAATGGGATGGGAGAGAGAGAGAGTGAGAGTAGGGGATGGGAGAGAGTGTGTGAGAGAGATTAGAGGATGGGAGAGAGAGAGTAGAGAGTAGGGGATGGGAGAGGAGAGAGAGAGGGGGATGGGAGTGTGTATCTGTAAAAGAGAGAGTTTAGGGGATGGGAGAGAGAGAGTAGCAGATGTGAGAGTGTGAGAGAGAGTAGGGAGATGGGGGAGAGAGAGAGAGAGAGAGAGTAAGAAGTGGGAGAGGGAGGATGGGAGTGTGTGTGAGAGATCTAAAGAGTAGGGGATTGGAGAGGAGAGAGGGTGAGAGAGATAGAGAGAGTAGGCGGTCAGAGAGGGAGAGCAAGAGAGAGTAAAGGATGGGAGAGGGGAGAGAGAGAGTGTGTAGGGGATGGGAGAGGGGAGAGAGAGTAGGAAGAGAGAGAGAGTAGGGAGAGAGAGAGAGAGTAGGGAGGGTGGAGAGTGATGTGTTCTCACATAGGAGCGCGTACGCGCTATGTGAAATCACCTAAAAATGGTCAAAAAACAACTTTGGGGCCCATTTCATTCATTCTTTACTTTTGTTTTATTCTGCACTCTGTTATCCTGACAGAAATTGCGGGTTTCAACACAGCAAACACTCTTTCAAGGTGGAAAACACTATTTCAAGCTAACAAACACTATTTCAAGGTGGCAAACACTTTTGGAAGCTAGTAAACACCAAATTCAATCATTGGATACACGATTTGAAGACTTTTTGAATATTCCTTGTATAGAAAAGGTTAGTGCAATCTATTTTAAATATTGTTTGTTGATATATAGATACAAATTTGATTATAATTTGACATGTTGTTTAATATATAGTGAATTCATTGAAATTTGTATGTTTCAATGAAATGTTATTTCAAAATGGTTAGAAATTTGACAAGTCATTTTATATATATATTGTGTATTCATTCAAATAATTATAATTTTTATATGTATTTGAATAATTTGTAATTTACACATTTTAAGTAATTCAAATGTTTGAATAATTTGACATGTAGAAATCATCATCATGCCAAGGAACAAACCAAAAAATCAAACAAATGAAGATAAGGAGAGAGATTTGGCAATTAAAAGAGATAAAATGAAATTACTACATGAGCAAAGAAAATTGCAAAGCAATAATGAAGAATTGACTTTCGAAGAGGATCAAGAACCACCGGTACCAAGAAACAAAGAGGAAGAATTGAAAAGACAAAGAGAATGAATGAGACTGTTACGCTCAAGAAGACAATTGAATTGTGAAGCTACACCATATTCTAATGTTGGAGTCATATCGTCCGCTACACCATCTTCCAATGTTGAAGTCATATCGTCCTCTCATGTTGAAGAGACACCAATTTGTAGATCCGACGATATACACACTCCATCATGTCATGTTGAAGGCACAACATCAACACATCAAGTAGGTGATATTTCATCTTTTGCATCTTATTGTCAAAGCACATCATCTTCGGTTCAAGGTATGCAATACACTCAACCTTATGTTGATGTTCAAAATGTTGAGAGAATTGAAGAGATTATAACACCTTCTAGAATTCGTTTTAGAAGACCAAAATATTTGATTAATATTGATAGTAACATTTTGAAATCAATGCCTAACAAGATTAGCAAGCGTACTTGTCAAAGAAAAGTTAATCGTATGTGGAGATTATTTTTTGATGAATTAAATATTACAGGTCAATGCCAATTATTTTTTGAAATGATGAGGAATTTAAAATTTAGGCGTATCATGAAGATTCTTGGGCTAAGAACGATGGATGATTCAAATAAAAAAAATATTGTAAAGAATCTAATGAATGCTTATGACAAAGTGGGTTCTAAATCATGCACCAAAGATAGTAATATTGCAAGACGAGTACTTACATTGACAATAGTAAGTAGCCAAATGAAGAAAGCTCAACTCATGAGAAAGACAAGCAAAACATTAAAAATTGGTAGAGGTACTCTAAGGAGAGCCATGCTAAGGCGTGAGAGATTGGAAGATCCAACAAAAAATGAGTTATGGACATTTAGTGGTAGACTACTGTGAAAGGATAAAGAAATTAGTGAAGCCTTAAAATCATTGATCGAAGATTTTTGGAAAAATAACACACGTGTTTCCCCTAATCAAAGAGATGTTGTAAGAAGGAGGATTGGTAGCCAAAATCGTGAGCCACATGCAAAACATTTTTTGGACACAACTCAGACACAATTTTTTGCAAAATTTATTGGTATGTATCCTCAAATTCGAATAAGTCAAAAAAATTTTGAGATGGGTAAACATTTTTATGTGAAGATAAATCACACACACACAACTTGTTGTTGTAGGATACATATTGAATTTTCTAACCATTTTGATATTTTTAGGCATATATGCATAATTTTGCATTCTTAGTTTTTTTTGCAAGATTGTGACATAAATGAGCCACCAAGATCTTCAAGGAAATTCATATCCAACATTTTATGTGAAATAAGGGACGGCCAACAATTTTACAAGACATCATGCTTGGATGGTACGTGCTTATTTTGTGGTTCTTTGCAACTGTTATCAACTTGTCAACATATGGATAGTACACATGCAATTGGAAATGAAATAGTAGATTACGAAAAATTTAAGACAGTGACATATGCTCTAAAAGATGGGAAACATGGTAAAAGATGTGATTTAGTCATTGAAAAGATTCCAGTGTATGAGTTCATGAAGATTTTTTGTGAAAACATTATTTACGAGTATGCAAGGCATACTTATAGAGCTCGATGGTTGGATTTGCAATTCAAGTTGTGCAAGGATACGTTTCCATTGGATACCATTGTTTCGGTTGTAGATTTCACAGAGAACTACACACTACAACCACAAAATGAGGTGCAAGAAAAGTATTATACTTCTCAACAGGTTTCCATATTTGTTCACGTAACATTCATGCATTCACCTACAAGTACAAAGGATGACAGGAAGATTTTGAAGGAGTACCATTTTTACATCAGTGATGATCAATCACATTCTATGAAGTTTGTACATGGTTGTTTTCAACTATTTTATGGAGATTTGGCTAATAGGGGCATCACATATCGTCAGCACATTATTTGGTCAGACAATTGTGCATCTCAATTCAAGAATGCACGGATGTTCTATTGGTTGAGCAGGATGCACAAGTTGTGTAGAATTCAATACATGTCGAATTTCACAGAAGCTGGTCATGGAAAGGGAGAGCACGATGGTGCAGGTGCATGCATCAAAAGAGCCTTAGCTCGTGAAGAACTAAAGTACAAAGATGTAGCAATATTGACAAATGCAAAATCCATCGTCCAGTGGTGTAACGCTACAATGGGTCCAGGTAAGGAAGGTGACTCTACGGTTCGTAGATTTTTTTGGTTGATAGATAATACTAACATTGCACCATATCAGGATTGTTGCACACTAACAGGATCTAGTGAGTTGCACTCTTTTAGAAGCTCTGGTGCAGGTTCATGGAGTATCCACACACGAAAAATGGCATGCTATTGTCCATCATGTGCAGAGGAAAATTGGGATGACTGTAAGTCGACAGAATGGGTGGACAAATGGGATATATGGGTTTTGGACCCAATTGACACCTATCGTCCCCCATAAGCACTGGAAATGGTATAGATGGAATCGTCTATTGACTTTGACCGCTTGTCTGATCTAGTGCAACCTGGTAATATATATATTTATATATCTTTTTAATTTCAATATGTAACTTTATAACTTTTACGCAAGTATTTTCTGAATTAATGACCGCATTTTGTACATTTGTCACTGCAGGCCATGTTTTTCTTGTTATTGCACCTGAAGACAATGAAGGGATAGATTATTATTTGTGTCGTTGTGTTTAAGCCAAACAAAAATTGGATCACTCAGTTATAGATGGTGAAGGTTTAGAGTACCATGTCGGTGTGGTGGTTGTAACCGGCACATGGCTTAAGACGATATTCTATGAAGAACCCTAACTTGTGGTTATTCGAGGATTGGCAAACAGAGAGGAAGATTCTTCATTATTCAAATCTTGTTGTTGCATCAAATGTCCACTTGATAAAATATGGTGGAAAACCACATAATAAGAATCTTTGAAAAGTTCGCGAGTCAGACCATGAGGCAATACTTGAGACATTAAAATGTCGAGCAGATCCAGTTGCCTCATTAGATTGAATGCAGAGAGAGGGAGAGAGAGAGAAAGAGTGATCAACTAGATCCAAATACATTGTTACAACCTCTTCCCCAAGACTATCCACATGACTAAGGTGGACCGTATTGTTATGATGTGTAAGTGATGAAATTTAGTTTAAATCGTAGATTTTATGTTTTGATTTGTTTAGAATCTAGATTTTATGTTTTGATGTCTCCAATTTTTTTAAAGCTAGAACAATATTTTTCATATTTTCTTATTGTGATGATATTTTTCTTTCATTACATGTTCTCTTGGATGACAGGAGGGAGAGAAGAAAAATAAGTAGATTTCCAAACAACCAGCCACCCTTCTTCATGTAATTTATTCATTTAAGGTAAAAGTCCCATTTCCTTTGTTTCGCTTTGGTATTTGGTTATTTAAAGTCATTATTCTAGTTGGACCTTCGTATGTTTGAATTTGGGATTGTTTAGTGTCTATTTGTTATGATTATACTGAATTATTAATTCTATGATGTTTCTATTATTTAATTATTTAAAATAAATTAAAACTTTTTGTATAAAATTATTATTTTTTATTTCTATCTATTTGTTATGATTATTTATATTATTTAAAATAAATTAATTCTATAATATCTCTATGATGAACTATTTATATTTCTAGACTTTACATATTTTAAATTAGATATCTCTCGACTTAATTTACCAAAAAAATTAATTAAAATTTTAGGTATGCTAGTAGTACACCATGACCAACAATCAAACTATTATAACAATACAAATACATTTAAATAGTAATGTAAGAACGGTTTAGTTCACATAAAAAATAAGTCTATCTTAGATATTCTAAATACATCACAAAACTTTATCGCTTCAAAAAAATTGGAATTTCTCCCATCTACTTGAGTTCCCATCAATTGTCCATAAAACTGGGAAAGGGAATAGGTGCTATGCTCCCAATCCCAACATCCTCCTGTCCACTACTAGGAGATGTGTGTAATGTAGGATTCAGCTCCATCAACTTAGTCATTTATTTCACTAGTTGATTGGGACTCTCACCATTTGTTGCCAACTATGGTGACAATGCTTGGGGTTACACTTATTAAGTAAGAATATTTCTTAATCTAGGGATTAGAGCATTGAACATATCAGAATGTGATTTATGCTATGGGAGAAGAGGTATATCAGAATATTTCCTTCATGTAAAGTGCATTAGCCTCAAATAACTTCTTAGTCTCTCTTGTTCCTTAGAATTTTGTATCCTTTTCTTTGGTAGCTATAGGAATCTACTGGGTAAACCACTATGTTGTTTTCTGTTTAGTGGCATGTAACGTATAAAATCAACATCTCCATCATAGTCATTTTGGGCCTGGGTATCAAAAAATTGTTAACTGTTTATTTCATCATGGTTGCCACCATTTGCAAAGCATTAGATGACGTCCTTGGGGTCAACATGTGGTGGGGATGGAATTAAAAGGGAAACATTTTCATCCCCACAAGTATTTGGTTACCCAAGGTTTGTGACAACCTCCTACAACCAATCTAGTTGTGAATCTTGCATTAGCAAGCTTAATCTAATATCAATGTTTGTTGTATGCTTAAGGTTTTATCTCCTATAATAGTCCACTGGTTGGTTCAGGTTTTTTGGTTGGGTATTTTTAGGTGCAATTGTACCTAGTCCCTTCATATTTTGTCCATAACTCCTCAACAAAGTGTTAATTGGTTCATCTAATAAGCCATTGATTTTTAGGAAGGATTCAATAGTGATTTCCTCCCCCTCGCTTTACAACTCATCAATATTTGCATCATCTACAGTAGTTGTTTCTTCCAATCCACTACTTGTGGGTTGTGGTTTAGATCCCTATTTTCCATCCTCATCAACAATGAAGCACTTTCTTGGGCCTATGTCATTCACTAAAACCTCCCTATTCAAAGACCATATCCCTATCCTATGGAAACCACTCATTATATTATCGGGTGTAAGTGCCAAATTGGAGGCTTTGCTAGATAACATTCCTAACTCCTCACGACCAATATTGATTTGAGGGTTCCTAGCCAACCACACATTCAAAATATGTTTTAAGTAAGATTTTAATGGTGAGAAAAAACTAACATCCAATGATTGACACCTATAGATGGTATACGCTACAAGTGACACACAATCTATGCCCAACTTCTTTGCTTTATCAATTATTTTCCATGTCATATGGATTCCATGATCATCAAATACTAGAAGACGCCTTTTTGAGAGAAACAACCCACATGGAATCATTCTTACAAAGTGGTCTAGCCAATTCAAGAATAATTATTTCATCATCCATCCATGTACTTGGACTGCCATGCATGCCTTGAGATCATAATTGAAAATGTAGTTTTTTATATGTCTCTTAGCCTTGAACAAATAAAAATTGGAATTCTCTAACCAACAGTAATGTAAGGAGACCCACCCTGCTAGTTTAGGCCACTATGCCCAAACTAACCAATGACTTCTTCTGATCCTATAGGGTTTCTTCCTGACCCTATTCCCAAGAGGATATCTCCCAACTATCCCCTTCCCTAGGATCTATGCACACCAATTGACTATGTCAACTTCAATCACCCCAATATTCAAATGAAGGCATTCTCTCCCTACTAGGAAAAATTGGGCACAAACCCCAATGCAATATCTAGGGTTATTATATGGTCCTCAACTTGATATTTCCAAACTCTCCTAATCATCACAAGACTCCACTCACCAACCCAAATCATAGATGTCCTTTTCTTTCTTACTTGACCTACTAGGTCTAGAGCCCCAATTAGGCCAAAATTTTCAAACTCACTAGGTGCTCTTGCACCATTCTCCCCATGTGACAAAGAACTCATGGTGGATAAATCTGAAGGAATTTCGTAGGAATACCTTTCTTTCCAAAATCACTCTCATCTATCCATGTTACTTCATATTCTAGTTGATCCTTCCATTCGATAAGATGCTCCATACAGGTGCCATGACAAGTCTTCTTCTTGATTCTTGAATCCATAACCTTTCCAGCTTTTGGCTGAGATTATAATGGGATAGTGACTTCTTCAACCTTTGATTTTTTTTGTCCTTCTATGAATGTAGGCCCTTTATATTGAACTTAGTCCTTGACATTAAAGATAAGGTAAATTTCCAAGTTTGGTGGGAGTTCTATTTTGTCGGCATTAGAACCATAATTTGCAAGTACCTTACAAGGTCCTATCCTATGCATTTGTAGCTTGGTTGGAACACCCTATGCAAGTATCAAAACTCATCCTTGGCATCATATCATGGCCTCATCACCTTGGATCATCTCAAAACAGCTTATCTAACATGTTCCAACTCCTTGCACACTCTCAGCAACTCATCTCTTACACTTTCTCAATTTTGCCTCTTCTAGGCTTGTTCCAACTAGCCTTTGCCAGTCACTAATTTGTTGTTTTCTCCAAAATTTCCCACAGAACTTCCTAAACTATTGGGTGATTAAAATACCCTTATCCTCACTCTAAAATATACTCCAAAACCAACTACACTTGTTTTGTAAAATATCACTCAAAACTGGCTATTTCAGTCTGCCAACTAGGCCTAGTTTGAGGCCATTTACAAAGCAACTCACAATCCCTTGACTTTTGGAACTCCCATGACCCAAAAAAGTCTTAAGACATGACTCAAATTCAAGGATTCTTCTATTTTTTTGGTCTCATGATCAACTTTACAATGGTTTTTACAAAACCCTCCTTTCTAGCCCCTTTACCCTAGGGCTTTCTAGAACTCTTACTTTGCAACGTCTCTAGAACCCCAAAATGGTTCAAACACCTTCAATTTGGTTATATTAGATTACTTCAAACATAAAATGCAACTCTTGTTTGGAGAAAACACTAAATCCACCTTGGGAGCAATCACATACCCCTTTTTATGCACTCAAATTTTAGGGAAAACTATGCAAATACTTCTTAAATGGTTTCAACACTTGACTTTTCAGATGGAAATGGTTATTATAGACTCAAACCAACAAGAAAAATCCCAAACTTGAGGTTTCTCAACACTCAACAATCAAATTTCAAAACTGTTACCAGCACTTACTACTAGGACAATTTCTAGTTTTAACGGTCAAACTCCCAAACCATACAAAGGACCCCCCGCTATTTTTGCATTTTTAAACACTCTTTTTGGAGACCTACAATAACCACTCTCACTTTTTGGAGATCACACTCTGTTTTCATTTTACGACGCCATCTTGGGTGATGTTGAAACTTGCAATGTCTGCTAGTACAAAGTTGCCAACTGCCAAATCTCTCTCACCTTTCCTCGTGGGATCGAACTATCTACTCTATTAGCTCCATGTGGCTGGGTGAACCCTATCCCCAACCTTGTCCTATCCTCTTCAGTGCTCGAACGTTCTCAGGCACGCCAATCCAGAATGTCCCCAAGGGTCACTAAATGCCATAGGGCTGCGATCTTTGACGGGGCATATGTCAGAGCTCGTGCGAGGTATGGATGCAATTCTAGTTCCTACAAGACCATGTTGCAGAGACCTAAAATAACCTCTCTCACTTTTTGGAGATCACACTCCATTTTTGTTGTGCAATGCCATCTCGGGTGATGCTGAAACTTGCAGTGTGGGCCAGTACAAAGTTGCCAACTTCCAAATCTCTCTCACCTTTCATCATGGGATCGAACTGTCTGCTTCGTTAGCTCTGAGTGGCTGGGTAAAACCTATCCCCAACCTCATCCTATCCCCTTCAGTGGTCGAACGTTCTCAGGCACGCCAATCCGGAATGTCCCCAAGGGTCACTAAATGCCATAGGGCTGCGATCTTTGACGGGGCATATCTCGGAGCTCATGCAAGGTATGGATGCAATTCTAGTTCCTATAGGACCATGTTGTAGAGACCTACAATAACCTCTCGCCCTTTTTGGAGATCACATTCTGTTTTCATTTTACAACGCCATCTCGGGTGATGCTGAAACTTGTAGTGTTGGCCAGTACAAAGTTGCCAACTGCCAAATCTCTCTCATCTTTTGTTGTGGGATCAAACTGTTTGCTCCATTAGCTCTAGGTGGCCGGTTAAACCCTATCCCCAACCTTGTCTTGTCCCCTTCAATGCTTGAACGTTCTCAGGCACGCCGAACCCGAATGTCCCTAAGGGTCACTAAATGCCACAGGGCTGCGATCTTTGACGAGGCATATCTCAAAGCTCGTGTGAGATATGGATGAGATTCCAATTCCTACAGGACCATGTTGTAGAGACCTACAATAACCTCTCTCTCTTTTTGGAGATCACATTCTATTTTCATTCTACAATGCCATCTCGGGTGATGTTGAAACTTGTAGTGTTGGCCAGTACAAAGTTGCCAACTGCCAAATCTCTCTCATCTTTCATTGTGGGATCAAACTGTCTACTCCATTAGCTCTGGGTGGTCGGGTAAACCCTATCCCCAACCTCTTCCTATCCCCTTCAGTGCTCGAACGTTCTCAGGCACACTAAACCAGAATGTCCCTAAGGGTCACTAAATGCCATAGGGCTGCGATCTTTGATGGGGCATATCTCGAAGCTTGTGTGAGGTATGGATGCGATTCTAGTTCCTACAGGACCGTGTTGTAGAGACCTACAATAACCTCTCTCACTTTTTGGAGATCACTTTCTATTTTCATTTTACAATGCCATCTCGAGTGATGCTGAAACTTGTAGTGTTGGCCAGTACAAAGTTGCCAACTGCCAAATCTCTCTCATTTTTCGTCATGGGATCAAACTGTCTGCTCCATTAGCTCCAGGTGGCCGGGTAAACCCTATCCCCAACCTTGTATTTTCCCCTTCAGTGCTCGAATGTTCTCAGGCATGCCGAACTAGAATGTCCCTAAGGGTCACTAAATGCCACAGGGCTGTGATCTTTGACAGGGCATATCTCGAAGCTCGTGCGAGATATGGATGAGATTCCAATTCCTACAGGACTATGTTGCAGAGACCTAAAACAACCTCTCTTTCTTTTTCAAGATCACATTTCATTTTCATTCTACAATGCCATCTCGGGTGATGCTGAAACTTGTAGTGTTGGCCAGTACAAAGTTGCCAACTGCCAAATCTCTCTCATCTTTCGTCGTGGGATCAAACTGTCTGCTCCATTAGCTCCGGGTGGCCGAGTAAACCCTCTCCCCAACCTCTTCCTGTCCCCTTCAGTGCTCAAACGTTCTCAGGCACGCTGAACCAGAATGTCCCTAAGGGTCACTAAATGCCATAGGGTTGCGATCTTTGACGGGGCATATCTATGGGCTGTCAACACTTCGACTATACTTTAAGTCAACGATTATCAATATGTGAAAAAATGGAACTCGTTGTATTTTGAAGTACTGAGAAGATGGCCTTGCCCTTCCCCAGGAGTTTCAGAAATGGGAGACATTAGGTAAGAGAGTGAAAATGTTACTATCGCTTCAACGCACATGACGCAATTGGAAATGCAAATTTTGATGGTAATCATTTTGTGATAAGGGAGAGACTAGGGATGATCATTGTTACTATCTCTTTAGTAGTGGAATTTTGTTTTCTCTTGAATTTGGTGGTGGGGGATCAGTGGTAAGTCTCCTTGGATATTCCTTCTTATGATGTTAGTGACAAGTGTTTCTCTTTGAAAACACTTGTACAATCTTTTTTAAATTATTAGATAAAAACAAAGAATTGTAAGTATTAAACATGATTAGCCTTTAGTTCCTAGAAGATCTTTATTTCCCCATCAATGCATTTAGAAAGTTAAGTTTTAAGAAGATCATAAATAGAAAAAATTAGAGAAGCGATTTAAACATTTATATTGATTGGAAACACGTGAGTCTTGAGTTTCCTCTACCTTTTAAAGAACGTTCCTTAGCTAGCAGACCTAATTCCACATTCCATAAGACTGTCATTGCGCTAAAGATTTAGGAAACCAACTGCTGTAAGATAAAGCTTCCCGGTCAATAATAATCTAACCTATTGAGGAACTTAATAATTCTCAATTAAACTTGTGTTAATTCAGTATTAATTTTGTAATTAACTACAATTTCAGTATCTGTGTACAGGGGGTGACTGAGAAAACTATTTGAGGTCCAATTTGAAAATATATTTGTAAGGATCTCGACCAAGGTTCACAACTTCAATGATTAATACATTCATTCAGGCCAGAACCTCACTACAAAAAAATAATATATAAAAAAGGTAGTGAATAATGTCATGTCTAGACCCAAATCAACCAATGAAAGTCAAATTAGCATAATGTGGAACAACAATATATGCATTGAGTGGGTTGTCATAAAAAAGCTTAATAATAAAATTCATGTCTAGAATTAAAAGACCTTAAAGAACATTTATGCTTGTAACACAAATGGCCATTTAAATTGAATATGATTACAATATGTGAAATAGCATTACAAGAACTTGTAATGCTCTTGTGAACATCTTGTTAATTCTTGTAAGAATCCCTAAGATGCTTGTTATACTCAAAATTTTGTTGAAATTGAATTAATTTTTATCCTGTCGGTTAATTGGCTTAGGGTGATATATGCTTCTTGGATGGAATAATGAGTTCGTGATTAACTCTGTATTAAGATTCATAGCATCTTCTAGTTATTTGCAAAGGAAATTTATAAATTACTTGCTAACGTCATATGGCTTGCTTGAGAAAGATGTTTGTGTTCTTATTGATGGGTACTAATGACTATCCACATTTAGTTCTTCAATATCCTATTTGACAAGCTTTCCATAGACATTTATTTGCCATACTAAGTATTTTTGAAAACATATTTGAGTAGAAGGACTACAGTAGATACTACATGATGTTTTAACAAATAAAGTAATGGGTTAAAGACTATTATTTCCAAGGTATTATGTCATAGTATTTTAATTGTAATGATCTTAGACTAATGATATTCTTGAAGGTAACTTCAACATGCAGCAAGAAAGACAACCTACAGCCAAGGCTATATTGTGCCTACAACCAAAGCCATAAATGCTCACAGCCAAAGCCACTAGTGCACATAGCCAAAGCCATGGATGCTTATAGCCAAAGTTACAAGTGTTCGCAGCCAAAACCATGAGTACATGAAGTCGATGATCACAATTGTTTACAACTATTCACCAGAAACAGCTTCTTTGCAGTTTTTGAGAAATACTAATAAAGCAAAAAAGAACATCTACTAGTTGGTAGACATAATGGAAACTCTCTAGCAATTGAATTTAATTTCATACATGCACATATCTAATTTAATGTCATACACGAACATATCTAATTTAACGTCATACATGAACAAACATATAATATAAAATGATAACCAATAATGTCATATACATTAACAAACACATAATATATTATGATAACCAATAATGTCATATATGAACAAACATATCATATATTAACCAATAATTTCATACATCAAACATGTCATACATCAAATATAGAATGTCATATGTACATCAAATATGTTTTCCTTCCCACGAGGGGAAGGAAACAAGTCTCTCGACGTCCTCTGCCGTCGTGTGGAGGGAGACAGTGGAGATGACGGGGCCCTCCTGACACGCTCACTTGACCTCTTGTTGAGGCTCTTCTCCAGGTCCAACTGATACAAAGAAAGTAGATATGAATCAATATTTATTATACGTTGAAATAAAATATATGTACTCACAAAATCAATTATTTTCTTACCGCCAACAAATAGTCACTCTGTAAGTCCACCTCAAATGCTCGTGGACGATCAGGCATGACAAGACCCTACAACAATTCAATAAATATAATCACTTATAAATAACATTAGAAATTTTGAGATTAACTATTATAAACAACAACTAAAATGAAGAAAATTCTTTCATACCTCCGTCAGTGGCTGTGAGCTAGCCACAACTGCGGCCACTCCACTATCAACAGACTGTCGCAGATGAGGAGGTGTGTCTGACATCATGAGTTGCATGTCATACAATACACGTTATATCTAACATGAAACATGGAATAAATATAATCAAATGAATTAAATTAACATGAAACAACTGTACCTGTGTGAAGCTCGTATGATGTCTCTACTCTGCATCTGTGGTAAAGGTTGAGGGTCCTATGGAGAACTGATGCACATGCATATTTTTTTTGGTCAATCCTTAATATGATTACGTAATAAATATATGTATTAATTAAAATGATTAAATTGATACATACCTCAGGACTCATCGAAGGGACAAAAAATGGGCCTGGAGGATCGCTGCTAGGCCCAGGAACACTTTGACCCTAAATTTTGAACAATGTCAATAAATCCTAATTAATTAATCATTCACTATACGTATGAAATGTGATCAAATTAGTAATTTACCTGTGTGTTAATGCCAAATGTCTCGTTCAGGAACTGATCAGTGACAAGCCCATCATCTGCACCATCTCCAACATGAGTGCCAAATGTGTATAGGGATCTGCATGAAGTGCACATGTGACCACGATGTATAGAAGGCTCCCCCTCAACTAATGGGATCATGGAATGGATGAGGGTCTGCGTCAAAGCATTAATGGTCCCTAGAGTGCTAGCCTCTACATGTTCCTTCACAACTAAAGGAATAATCACATGGTCGTGCTGTGGATGGACCACGACTGCCCTAACTACATTAGGGTCATGACATGCTCCTAGCCTCTCAAATGATGACCCCCCACCTCTACCCTGGGAGTCTAACATATCAAAATAATTGGGGATCTCCCCAAGGACAAACTCACAATATAATTTCTTCAAAAAATACATGGGGACCTCGTGATTGTTGCAAGGAGGGGCATCAAAAACCATCCACCATCTATCCCAAAAATTATTTCTAATAGCATCATGTATGCACCAATGGATGGGGAATCATTTAGTACCCTCTCTAACAGTATTTTGCTCACCGGGTTTTCTAAATAATGCACATATACTACCTTTTGGTATTTCCTTTTTTCTAACATCTTCATATGACAATTTATTTGCATAAAATCTTTTTTGTTCATCCCTCTTAGCCCGCCAAATATCTAACTGACCACTAACTGAGGCTATCTGAGTGTTAATGGATTCAAGGGATGATGCCAATTGAGCTCTCATTGGATTGGTTTGTCCGAATTCTTTCAACCGAGAAATGATTCCTCCTAATTCAGTTTTGCCTCTCTCTATTTCATTTCTTATATTTTCTTGTGTGCCTGGTTGAGGTCTTGCAATTGGTTCGGGTTGTGGAATTTGTTCTTCTTCTTGAGGAGGGTTTTGGTTTTGGGGTTCTTGAGGGTTTTGATGTTCTTGTGGATTTTTTGGTTGATTATGAACATTTCCTGATAAAAAATCAATTGAAATTCAAATAAATAAACAAATCTAAATGAAATTTGTAAAAACCCTACAAAAGAATATAAAAAACTTACAAAACAATATGAAAAATATATCAAACAATGCAAAGTTAGGTTTATATCACTTACGGTGTCGTCGTGGGTGCACTTGTGGTCTTGGATTTCATCGACGAGGAGGCATTTTGGCAAATGGTGGTGCAAATGTTGAGTCTTCAACTCGCGTACGCGCTACTCGCTGTAGGAGTAGAAGAAAATGCTGATGAAAATGATGGGAGTAGAAGAAAATGCTGATGAAAATGATGGGCTGTGGGTTTGCAGCCCATCATATATACTTTTTATTTTTAAAAAGCGCATACGCACTTTTTAAAATAGGAAAAAAAAATTTCCTTGTCACCTTTTTGGCACCACAACTCGGTGCATATGCCCAGAGATGAGGAGAGAACAAAACCTTTACCCTTGAGGGTTGAAAGTAAATAACCAGAAGAAATACTTCGATACTGGTTTACATTAACCTATCAGAAGAGTAATCCAAACATTAGAAAGAAGGTATTTTCTGCTAGAGCCAAAGTATATGCCGAATATGAAAACTTGCCCTACTTTGCGTTCCAAAGAGCTATGACCGGAGTAAGAGGTAGATGAGCACGGTTACCTAATTCTCTCAAGAAATTAGAGCAACACAGTCCTATTAATTTGGAAGTAGCATTATATAGAGTTCCAAAATATTTAGAACTAGGAAAGCAACTAAGGCCAGAGCTATGGTTTCCTTTAACCATGCAACCTCCAATGCTTTTATGGCCCCTGTATGATATTGATGTTGACAAACTTGATAAGTTGCAGGAAGACCACAGGCGAGAAGTATGGGAAAGGACCAGAGGCTTCTATTAAACCTTCAAGAGCAGCAGAAAGGGAAAGACAAAAGTTGGGGAGCTCAGATCTTTGACAAAGAAGTGTAATGGTTGAGGACAAGCATTAGTTTAACAGGGGGCAGATGATGAGTCTAAAAAATGCCTTTATTTTGTTATGTTTAAGATACTTTATGATACTTTGTTCATCCTTGTTTTAACACTTATAAGCTTATGTTTGATAAACCTTTGATGATTTATGGGGTAGAAAAACTATGTCATCCTTTGCCTAAATTATATCTAATATGCAGTATTTCATATAAATATCCAAATGTGTGTTCTTATGCTTGAATTTAGTTTGATGGATTTTTATTTGCAAACATGTTTTATATCATAACTAACCTGATGATAAGGATTAAAGGATGAGCGGAAGAATCCAGAAGTTGGTTGCTGACAGCATTCAAGGAGAAACGAGCATCAAGGAACAACCACGAAAAGGAAGTTATAACCACTCTAGGAAACATGGCAACGAATAAAGAGGAGTTTTTACAAGCCATTACCTTCTCTGCATTTACATTGTAACAAGTGGATGCCGCGACTTCATTACTCCCTCCTCAATTTCGTTATCCTTCCTTTCCGCTTTCAGTTGTTCTCCTATATTCTCTCCTGCGGACTTAACTTAGGATAGTTACTTTTCTATTATGTAATAAAGAGTAGATTCCCTATATATGTCGAGATCGAATCCTGTGTGTGAATTTTTTAGTTTTTTCAGTTTTTGGTTTTTATAAGTTTTATCGAGTAAGAAGAAAACACTGATTTACAGTTTGTTGCAGTTGTGTTTTACAATTCTGAATTATGTAATGACTGATTAATAAAATGAATTAGTTCTCTTTAGTTTCTATCCTGCGTTGGTAGATTAGAGAAGCCAACCAAGGGGGCCCACTTGGAAGATGGATTAGATTAGAATAGAATAGATTCATTTTACTAGCATTAGCAGTATTTTAAATAAGACATAGCTAGTTAATTCCTTCCTGTAGCATCACACTTCATGAACATTCCTGCAGCATCTGCAAGAACAGTCTAATGGATGAGTCAAGATGGAATATATGTTATCTTGTCATTGTTTTTTCAACATTCATAGATTCAATAGTTTCCTTTCTACAGCAGTAGTGTAGTTTCCTTCCTTTGCATTTTTACTTTCCTACAGCACAAGCATAATGACTCATCAAGGTACCTAGTGCACATATTGTGCTGACCATTTCAAGTATACATCCCTGGGTTGACAATCTAAATGCACCTCATAGTAGGGGAAAAGTAGTCCTTAGCTTGAATAGATTATTCCTAAGCCAGGCCTAGCGCATGACTATGGAACACCTATTGTGAGGCGGTTCACTACTTTTTTAGGAATTAATGTCATCTAAAAAAATGTGTAATATCCTCCTTAATTATCTCTACAATCTTTAAATATCATGTAGAAGTTGGCAAGTCAAAACTAGTTTGCTTGACACTTGAATGTTTTGATGCTCGGTCATAACTAGCATTGGTGTTGTTACTCAACTTTTACTTACTCAACATATATTGACTCACTTGGCATTAACTGACTTCCCAAATGCTCAATCTCTTATGTGTTACTCTGCTTGTATGCTGACTCGGTCTCTACTAGGGTGCTTGACAACCTCTAACTTTCTCAGCTCAAGATGAAATATAGACAAGTCATTTGTAGATCGGCCTTCTCTAGATGGCTTGGTCATAGCGATGATCATTCAATGCTCCCTTGGGAATGACTTAGTCTTAGACACTAATAGGAAACTTAGGCTTAGAGATCAACAATCCCTCCATTTGACATTAGTGGAAAAAACACTTTTTCATAACTTAGCTTTTCATGCAAAAATAATGCTCCCTCTGAGACTGTAACTTAGTCTTCAAAGATTTATCTCTGCTATACAATATATACATGTTTGTAAACTATGATGTTATTTCATCGGATAATGTTGTCTCTAATTTTTGTCATCTTCTCATATTCATCATGAATATATTTCCCTCTTCCTCTTATGTCATGTAGAATATTTCCCCCTTATTTTTGTCACTCATGGCTTGGGGTTCATTAGGGTTAACTTGTACTCATCCAAAAAAAAGTGATGACTAGCCAAAATTTCTTCATGTCCTTTATTCCATCTATCTCTTCTAGACTCCATGACTTGAATATGTATCTCTAGCTAAGAAGCTAGATCAATTAAGCTCTCTATAGTTGAAAGATGTGCATATTTCTTTGTTAAATTCTAAGCTATAGATAATTCCCTTTGAATTATCTCCAAATGTGGTAGTAGAATGAATTTAATAGAGATCAATTTTTTCCTTGTGCCACTATCTCTAGACATTAACTTGGTTAACCTTTATTGATCAAATGTCAACTTATTATATGAAGGTGAGCTTGAACTTGCATTCTTTCCCAATGAATGTATATGTGCCTTCATATCTACCTGAGTCATATCAATAGATCATTGATTCTCCAAAGTAAAGAACTCAACATCACAAAGCTTCTTGTACAAAGAATGAATTACTTTCAAAATTCCTTCCAACTAAGTGGTAAGGGTAGAAAGTTCAACCTGCCTAATTGCAAGTTCTATTGAAACTTTCTGCAAAACTTTGTGCTCAAATTTCTTCTCAGACAATCTCTTCAATTTATCATTGGTCTCTATATCCTTAGTCTAAACTTTACCAACTATATAAACTAACTAGTCCAAAATTGGATGTTGCATATTAATATTAGAAATTTCAAATGCATCAACAAAAATATCTTTGATGCTATGAAATACCTTCTTCTTTTTGTTTTCTCTCCTCAAATGTTCTTTCTTTGCCTTACAATGTAGCAAGGTTTGCAATTCTTCCATCTTCTCCAATGTCATATTATTCAAGTCATACATAGGTAATGTGATGAATTCATCTAAACTCATTATTTCTTTCGATGCATCATCTATATGTGCCATCATCTGAGATTGAGAGGTTCTATCACAAGGTAGTGATATTTTTAATTGTTTCCCCTTCGCACTCGATCAAGGTGATTTCTCATTTTAAGTAGATTTAACCCATTGTATAAGTGTAATAGTTAAGATCTTTGTCGGTATGGCACTCAGAAATTGAATAAGAGCTTGGATAGCCTCTTGATCTTTGGGTTTCTCTTTCCATATCATTTCTTTCTTTGTTTCTACCTTACTTTTATCTCTGACATGGGTGAATTATGGAAACATAATCATTGCCTTGGCCTGTTGCTTGACACTCATGTTATAAACTATTGTAACTAATGAAACATTGAAACCTTTAGTACTTGCACTCTAAATCCTTGCATAATCATGTACTTGAAGTAATATTGGATTGATGCATGGTAGGGAGGGATATGAGGCATCTGGTGTAGAATTATTTAGATCATCCTCAGTCAATACATTTTGATTCTATGGGGATGAATCAGAAATGTCCTCAATTGTGACATCATCTTGTTGTTCACACCCTTTTACCAATTTTCTAATTTCTTCTGCAAGTTTTGCAACTTCTCCCAAATCATCCTCTTCTTCTTCATCTTCTTTATTAGCCAATGGAATAAGCAATCCAAATTATTCCTTCCATATTAGGATGCTCTCTTGCACAACTTCATGAGCCATATTCATCAAAATTGTATAAGCCCTCTCCTTAGGCATAAATCTCTTCACAAAATCTTTCAAGGCTATAGACATATGTGTCTTCCCTAAATCTAGCATAGTTTGTGTCAAAGTGGTCTCCCTGATCTTTTGTTCAATGGCTAATGCCCACTTCCACTTAGCATCAATTTTATTATACAAATTCTCAAGAATGCCTTAACCTAACTCTATAGGTGTAGATTTGAATTGTATCATTATATTAATCATATCTTTTTCAAGGTTCTCTTGATCTTCTTTATTTAAAGAATCAAAATTAATGTCTTTAAATCCTACCAAACTTGCCAATTCACTAATTTCTTGACATTCCTTATCCACAGTTATTGGAGGTGGTCTGGGTACAATCTAAAGCTTTCTCAGATCATCAAACTCTATTTCTTCATCATCTTCCTCCTCCTATGTCACAACAAGTTTTCTCCTTGACCTCTCAGGGAGATTTTTCTTTGGTGATCTAGCCAAATTCCTCTTTGTTGGACTATCTTTATCCTTTATAGATAGGAGTTGAGCTACCTTTGACCTTGTAACTACTCTTCTTTTAGGCTCTAGCTCAAATTTTGTGACAACTTTCTTCACAACCTTCTTATGATCCTCTTTAACTTTTGGATCCATAATCACTATTTTCTTCTACTCTATTGCCTTGGGATCAGTAATAGTTACCTCTTTTCCCTTAGATGACTTGGCTTGGGCTTCTTCTTAGGATTCCTCATCCTCACCTTTTCCTTCAGTGATTTGAAGTTGAACTTTGTCAAGTTTTCCCTCAAGATCCTTCTTTCTTTTCTTATCTATCTTGGGCTCTTTCATTTCTAAATTCATTCTTTCCTTGGTAGTGTCATATGTGCTAAATGACTTGACATTCACATCAATTTCTTTAGATAGCAGTGCAGTCATTGTTGTTGTCACTTCATCAACATTAACTTCATATTGCATTGGCCTCAACCATGCAAACCTTAGTATTACTACCTATGCATATATAAAATTAGCATCTACCATAAAGCATATGTCATCAAAATAGTTATCTACAACTGATTTGGGTATCCTCATTTAGTTTTTTATCTTGTTCTTGAATTCTTCAAAATAGTGGTCCAATATTACCTCAAAAAAATTTCCTGATTGACTTATCAAGTCACTTATCTATTCTATGGCCAATTTTCTCCTATCCAATGTTATGGTTCCAATGGTGGCAATGACTTATTTACATAGAAAAATATATAGACAAATAGGGAATCAAACTTACATGATGTGTTCTTGGCTTTCATTATTGCTCCAAGACTTTCTGTCAATTGTTACAGTTGCAACTTGGCTAGATCATAACTATGATCTTTCTTCCCAATTTTGTATCCCAAGTCTACTGCATGCAAGGCACAATATTAAATTGGCTTGACTGATAGAACTTGTGTGTAATCATATGTACTATGAACTCAATGATAGGATCATCAATCCCATCGATCGACATGCCATGATCTTTCCACTTTACCTTAATTTGCTACTTGACAATGTTCCTTGTAGCACTTCTTACTGACTTAGGTCTATCCAGAGTAGGATAACTAGTAACTTGACTTATGATAGCCTTATTAATCTTAATTAATCCACCTTTTAAGCATAGCTTCATGTCATATATATGACTCGACACAATCTTGATCCATTTGATTTTGAAAACCTTCAAAAAGGCTAGGGCACTAGTTAACCCTTTCTCAAAAATAATCTTGTACTCGTCCTTCAACACTCCATTATCGCACAATTTATCATATGTTTCATGAAGTTCATACACTCCAATCTCTCCCACTTTACACGTATAACATGATCTTACATCATGAACCATCAATATCCTTGGTGGAATTGATGATAGGGTGCCAAATTTATTACCATTCAATGCAATGTTCAAATATCCTTTAAAATTTGGTGGACACTGGTCATTCCTCACAATATATGCATTTCTCTCTTTCAACATTTCTTCCATAGATATAGACGTAGATGGTGCCATCTCTAGACTAGGATTCAAAGAAATTTACTTTAATATCTTTTAAAATAACCTACTCAACACTTAAAACTTATCTTACTATGATCCATCAATTCACCAAAGGCACATTGTGATTCGCTTGCTATATTGCTAAAATTGCTTGAGCTCTAAAAATCACTTGGTGAAATAAAAATAAATGTCAATATTCGATATATACCTTCAATCTATCCATTTAGGTATGTAATAATTGTTCTTATACTTAGGTAGGTGCACAATAATTGTCTCAACCTTTACGAGTTGTGTTTTTGCCTCTTTTAATTCAAATACTCAGTCACTATCACCTTGGTCAGTCACTACCAATTCACTCTGCCAATACATCAGCTCGGTCTATGTAAGTTCTTTGTCTCTATTGCAATGCTTGGTCAATACAGCCTGTATTACTGATGCTCAATACTTGATAGTAAAACATACTCCATTGTCCAATATTCTTCTCAAATCTTTCCTAGTGCATCTTGACTCATGTTGATACGAACTTTTAATCACTTTACTTGTTAGGAACTAATGTGTGATATATCATTTAAGTATATAGTACCTTACATACCTTCTTTTCTTTAGTTTGATGTGGTGCAATCACCTAATCCATTAGATTGGGTGCTCTCAGCTTTTCTTTCTCCACTACTTCCATCTTCTACAATCTCTTTACATATTTTGTTCAGCTCAAATTTTCCTTTTCCTTTATTTCTTTCACTATTTGAGGTCAGTGCTTAGGTCTTGTAGTTCTTACTAACATGTCCAACTTTAAGACAACTAAAACACACTAGGTTTCTATTCAACCATTTATTATAGTTACCTCTGGAATGTGTCTTAATGTAATTTTTTGGAATGTGCCCATACTCTCCACAATAATGACAATTATACCATGTGTTGTAATCCCAACTGTAAGAGTCACCTTGCTTAGGTGCATGTCTTTTCTTTTCGGATGTCCAATTAGATTTTTCCTTTGATTTGCATTCATGAGCTTTATGTCCACATTTCTAATATTTATAACAATATCCTTCAAATCTAGATGAATTAGGTGCATCACTTTTCTTTGTCCTACATTCATGTGCTTGGTGTCCTTATTTCTTATAATTAAAACAATTACTAGTAAATTAGGTTTAGGGTTTTGCATACCATTTTTTCCTTGAAGAAAAGGATTTCATGTCTGGTAGAAATTTTTCTTTTTTCATACTAATTGAATTTATTGTTCTCTCTTGAGTTCTTTGAATTCTTTGTTCAGGATGTTGTTCTTCTCCAATAGATCTACTATTTTTGCATCACTATCATTAATATTCCCATGGTTAAGCAATCCTTGTGTATCAGCTTCCTTGTAGAGTTTTTCATTCTGTTGAATGGCCAAATCTTTCCTTTTCTTTAAGGATTTCCTTAACTCATCTTTCACTCCTTCAAATTGATGTAGTATGATATGGAATTCAATCATCTGGTTCTCAATGATTTTTCCCATTGCATATTCCTCCATTTCAAGATCTTGTGCTTTCAAGCTATTAGGCTTCAATCAAGAAATTAAGCTCTGATACCAATTGTTGGAAATCTTAATGAGAAACAAGATATTGAGAGGGGGTGAATTAGGATCTATAAAACTTTTCATTGATTAAGTGTATTCACACCTAATCCATCTCATATTTCTAATCTCGTACCATATGAATATAAACATGTAATTATTAAATGAAATCTATCTAACATCCATGTAAAATATCAACACATAACACAATGATTTTGGTTACCCATAAATGCTTCAAGTTGAAGGTAAAACTGGGGTGGGGATGAAACCCACAAATCTTTACTGACAGAACAACAAACTTTGCCCTTATGAGGAGTTTTCCCAATTAAAAATGTTTAAGATTGTTAGGTCTTAACTTGTTAAAGGATTTAACACTGACAATAAAGTTAGGACTCTATTAGGAGATTTGAAATAGGTCTATTAGAACCACTTTGTTAAGAGATTTTCCTTGACTCAATCTATTAAAATAGATTCAGCACCTAATCCTTTGATTTTCTCTAAAAGCTCATTACAAATATCCTCTCTTAAAAATCTCAATCTAATCTCCTTATCTGATATCTCTATTATGTCCTTTACTACTCTGGTTTCTCTATCTGATCTCCTATCAGACTTAGCCTTCCCTCACACTATACTTAGCTTGTTCACTCCTTCACTTCGCTTCGACCTTTTCTCTTCCTCATCTTTGATCCTAGGGTAGGAACCCTTCTTAAATAGATAAACATAGAAAGTTCTAGATTAGGATCAAAGATCCATAATCCATCCTTTTTTCATTTTCCCTTCTGATTTTCTAATTGGTTAATCTAATTTTCTAGGGATTAATGATATCTAAAAAAATGTGTAATCACCTCCTTAATTATCTCTACAATCTTTAACTATTGTGTAGAATTCAGGTAAAATAATTTACATAGGTGTTTGTGCAATTAAAAATTGATATGTCAAAACTGGTGTGCTCGACACTTGAATGTTCTAATGCTCAGTCATAATGAATATTGATGTTGTCACTCAACTTCTACTCGCTCAACATATACTGACTCAGTCAACATTAACTAACTTCCCAAACGCTCAATCTCTTCTATGTTACTTAGGTTGTATGGTAACTCGGTCTCTATTAGGGTGCTCAACAACCTTTGACTTTCTCAACTTAAGATGAAATATGGACAAGTCATTTGTAGCTCGACCTTCTTGGGATGGTTTGGTTGTAGTGATGACCATCCAATGATGCCTTGAAAATTACTAAGTGTTAGACATTAATAGGAAAATTAAGCTTAGAGATCAATAGAATTTGCATATAATAATTTCGTCAATAGGAGTATTGGTAAATCACCATTCCAGATTGTAAATGGGAGTAGTCCTAGAAATGCTTTTGAATTGAGGCAGTTGGATAAAGGAGAGATAAGTAGTACTGATGTAGAGGATTTTGTTGAGCATTTGAAGAACATTCATGAGGAGGCAAGGAAGCACATTACAAGGATGAATATATAGTATAAGGATAAGGTAGATGTGAAAAGGAGGTATAAGGAATTTTAGATTGGGGATGAAGTCATGGTTCATTTTAGGTAGGAGAGATTTCTAGTGGGTACATGTAATATACTAGAAATGAAGAAGTTTGGACCATGCAAAATAGTGAAAAGGCATGATTTTGGAAATGCTTCTAAAGTAGAGTTGTCTGTTGAATTGAATATTTCACCACTATTTAATATTTAGATCTAACATAGTATCATGAAGGAGGTAATGATGATGTAGTCACAAAAGTGCAGTAAAGTATCACAATAGCTACTTCAACTACAAAGCAGATTGAGGACATATTGGAAAATCGAGTTGTTGGAAGTACAAGGAACGGGGAATATGAAGAATATTTGGTCAAGTGGAAAGAACAATCTATTAAGGATTCATCATGTCTTATAAGGGAGGAGGTTAACTGCCTTAGTTTTCCTCTGAACAATTGAGACATGATACAGTCACTTCTCAAATCACCCTAGGTGTCTGATGTAAGAGCTTCCTAGGTGTAAGGGCAATCTTGCATCGCCCAAAAATATTTTTTCTTTGTCATTTTTAATAAGATTTATTTTAGTATAGAGTGACTATTGATGGAAACCTTCAATTATTAGTAAGTGGCTCATATGATCTTGAAATGTTCTGATTTCATGGGTGGAGATTCATCTTAGTCATATCAACATGCTAATGGAGTTGCATTGTCAAAGCATATGTAATGCAAAATTTATTGAGTTTTTTGGGTACAAAACCTCTGAGCTCAAATTTTAAGGCCTTAGAGGCTCTGGAATGAGGTTGTACTTGGGATGACTAGCACTTGCACATTTCAAGCACTATAGTTCAGGATCCAATGATTTTGAGAACTACTTAAACATTAGACGTATGGTTTGAAAGTTATGGCCTCTAGAATTTAGGGTACCTACAAATATAATTACGGAAAACCCTATGTAATAATTTAGGAAATAATTTTTAATTGGGTTTTTATCGGCCTTAAGGGTTAGGGTTAGTGTCTAGAACCTTCTCGGGCAGTGAAAAATTTCCAATATAAGGAACACCCATAGTGACATTTAGACAATTATGGGTGGTAATTTAAGGCTCTATGTTGAAGAGTATTGTAAAGAAATTGCCCATGTGGTTTTTCATATTGTATTTCAAAACTTTTTAATTCTAAATTTGTAGTGATAATAAGAAGCCCATATTTTTTCTCACTAATTACGATTATTTCTTTGTTTTTGTTATTTATTTATGGTATTAAGGGGAGCTCCCTTCATCATATAAGTTGAAGCCATTGAAGGATACAGATGAAAATGTATGTAGTGCTTCTAGAGTATGTTTTGTTGATGGAAATATCTTTTAAGAGGGTATGAGGCATGAGCATATGTATTTTTCTACAATTCTAAAAGATGGTAAAGAAGAAGTAGAAGAGGTACCTATAGGAGTTGCAAATTGATTGGAATAATTTCTAGATATTGTATTTGATAATGCAGCTAATGGATTATCACTAGTGAGGAAAATCAATCACTAGATGGACTTGATTCTAGGAGCTAGGTTCCCAAATAAGACAATGCACAAAATGACAACAACAGAAAGTGAAAATTTGAATAGACAAGTGCGTGAGTCATTATAGAAAGGGTTGGTTCAAGAGAGTCTGAGTCCATGTGTTGTACCAACAATATTAGCATCAAATAATAATGGAGATTAAAGGACATGTACAACTTTATGAGCTATAAACAAGATCATAATCGAGTACATATTTCTATTGACAAGGATAGATGATATAATGGATTGTTTGAGTAGAGTTGTGTATTTTACAAAGATAGATCTTAAAAGTGGGTAACATTGGATCTAGATTAGAGAAAGAAATGAGTGGAAGAATTCTTTCAAAACAAGGGAAGGATTGTATGAGTGGTTAATCATGCCTTTTGAGATAACCGATGCACCAAGCAATTTCATGTGGTTCATGAATGAGATAATTAAGGAGTTTTTGGGTAAGTTTTCTGTTGTTTACCTAAATGATATTTTGAAGAACTATAATATTAGGAAGAAGGAGGTGGTGTACCTAGTATTTTTAGTTTCAATGGAAGGTCTAAAAATGGACCCTAAGAAAGTGAAGGCTATCCTTGAATGGCCTACTCTAAGGAGTGCAACTAAAGTAAGATCCTTTCATGGACTGGTTGGTTTTTATAGAAATTTTATAAGAGGTTTTAGCAATATTTTTGGACCCTTGATTGAAAGAATGAGAGGAAATAGGAAATAATTTAAGTGTACTATAGGAGAAGATAATAGTTTTAATTTGTTGAAACATAAAGTTACACAACAACTTGTTTTAGTGATTCTAGATTTTAATAAGGTGTTTCAAGTAGACTGTAATGCTAGTGGTACTACAAAAGGAATTGTTTTGAGCCAAGAAGGTAGACATGTTGTTTATTTTACTTAGAAGTTGAATTAAGCCAAAATAAAACAAAATATTTAAGATCAGGAGTTTAATGCTATAGTTCAAGAATTGAAGAAGTGGAGACACTATCTTCTTCATAAGGAGTTTATTTAGTATATTGATCATCAACCTTTGCAATATTTGAATAGTCAAGGAAAGTTGAATGAATGACATTTGAAATGGATGGATTTTTTCACAGTTATACATTTGTTTTGAAACATAGGAGTGGGAAGTCTAACAGAGTTGTAGATTCTCTTAGCAGAAGATACATTTTGTTGATAGAGGGGCAGATTAAGGTGGTTAGGTTCAAAGAACTCAAGAATTTGTATTTGGATAATCCTAAATTTGGTAAAACCTGGAAAGCTTGCATAGAAGTTGTTACACTTGATAGGAGAAAGTGGTTGGATTTCATAATCTAGGATGTAATGGTGTTCAAAGGAAGTCAAATGTGCATTGTCAGAATTTCTATGAGCGAGAATCTCATCAAGGAAATATTGGTATCTCTAACTATTATTGTATATTACTATCAAACACTTAGTTATTTATAAGGCAAAGTCAAACAGTCATCATTGTAGCCGAGCTACTCTACATAGGTTGAGTCATGTATACAAGTAAGTACGTATCAAGCTCTATAGGACTTGAGAAAGTGTATGGTCACCAAGTATTTTTTATACGAGTCAAGCTCAACAGCAACTGAGCAAGTTTCAAGCATACAAGTGTTGAGTGACATAGTTTGTGCCAAGAACAACACAAGCCGAGCAACAACAATGTTGAGTGTTAAAAATAGTAAAGGTCGAGCAATGCAAAGTTTACATAAAAATTAGGAATGGAATAGATTTTGAGGTAAACTATTTTCAAGCCAACATGGAAGAAATATTTAATATTTGTAGAGGTTTTTACAAAGAGTTTTATGCATGAATGATGTGGATTACATATCCCTATGTTTTGTGATCAACGATTCATATGGAGAGGTTATTTTGGAAGGATCTAGAAAAATATTTATGGAACTCTTTAAATAGAGAAGATCTTAACCCAAATTAGTGTAAGAGAGAGTGGAGAAAAGAAGAGTATGCATGTGAACAAGGAGTAATATGCAAACAATGAATTAAAGGATCGATATTAGTTCAAAAGTTAGTGAAAGGGTTATGTTATCATTTAATAGAGCAAGTGACCTAATCATAGCAATGAAGGGGAAGACAAGGATTATCAGATCTGAGGAGAGGAATAGTTAGCAAGGAGAAGACTTGAAATCAACTTACAAAGCATACCGAGAGTTAGGTACTAAATCAATTCTAACCAACTTGAATCAAGGTAAATCTCTTAACAGGTCTTTCTAAATCTCCTAATAGAGTCCTTAATTTGTTGTAAGTGTTAAATTCTCTAACAAGGTGAGACCTAGCAGTCTCTTAATATTTTAATAAGGTAGCTCCGTCACAAGGTAGATCATATTTTATGATCAAACATTGTAACCATAATAGGTTAATTTTATTTTTATATTAGTGAATATGTGTGGGTTTCAACCCCACCCTAGTTTTATCTTTAACTTAGAGGGTTTATGGGCAACAAATATTATGTTATGTGTTTATTTTCACGCATGTGATAGATCATATTTACATGATACAGCAAGTTCTTCATTACGATTTTTACATGCACAGTTTAACTGGTGAATGTGTGAATGAATTGGCAAAAATAAAATGTGCTTAAGATTTTGATTCACCTCCCCCCACTCCCTCTTAGTATCTTGGTTATCCTATTTGTACCTCCATTAGTCAATAATTGGTATCACTAAGAGAAGCTTAATTGCTTGGAAATTAGATCTTGGAGATGGAGGCTTTTAAACTAGACAAGGTTATTGACAATCAAGTGATTGACATCCAACTCATACTACAGAAACTTGAGAAAGAAAGACAAGATCTGAAGGATTCCCTAAAAAGGAGAAAGGAAATTTCTATCCAGAGAAAACAATTTTTTTATGAAGAAGTTGAGATTGAAGGACTGTTTGAATTAATCAATCAAAATGACAAAGCATCTACAAATCTACTTGAAAAGAACAAACTTTTGAATGAAGAAATAAGAGGACTGAAAAGAGAACATGAAATACAATCAGTAAGATTATGTGAAGTGACTAAACAAAAGAAGAAAGTTGAAGAAGATAGGACTATGGCTAAGGAAGAAAAAAGAGTAATGGCTACCAGACTTGAAGAAAGGATATAAAATGTGCAGAAGCTCACAAATACACAACTGGACATGATGAATTAACTGTTGAGCTGTCATTTTACATGATGCTAAACGACAGGAATTCTTGCAAATTCCTCTCTTGAAAAGCCGATCTTGTGAATCAACTCCAAGGTTTTAGGTTGTCTTAGGATGTACTAAAATCTGCTCAGTTGAAGATAAATGTGATTGTTCACGAGGAGGCCTTTGCTGGTTCGTTCTAACTTCGGATAAATGAAAAATATGCATGTTGTTTCAAAATAACACTAAAAAGAACTAAGTTTTTGTATTTTATGTTTTTTATGAATGCAATCTAACAATGCAACTAAAATGAGTTCCTATTCTAACAAGGGGGGTTAGCAAAGAAAATAATGAAACTGAAAGCAAATAACATGAAATTCAAAGCAAATAACGTAAAATTAAAATCCTAATGGACATAAGCTACAAAAAACAACACACTGCAAATTAAACTTTCAAAGAAATCTATAGGAAACCAATGAAAATAGGAGTAGCACTTCCAAGATTCCACTGATGCAATCATCGATGGGAAATTTCAATAACTGAATGATGTTTCACTCTACATCAAATCACAAGGCCACGAAAAATGCGCTCATGCGAGACAGAGAGTTATGTAGGCACAATTTGGTGATTCCTTCTTGAGCTCAGTACATCAACAAAATTTGTAAATTTGTAGCAAACACTAGAACTAAAAGATCACACAACTATAAACAACGCAATAAAACCTTTGGCTCAATGATAATCTCATGAATAAAATTCACAAAACAATGACACATTTAGGCAACAATAACTACACTCCAAATGCGAGTACCAAAAGCATTATCTTATTGCAAAATAATGGCAACCTTGATTACATATTATAGTAGGGTATTTATAAGAAATTATCTCCTCAAGTTGTGTTGAGAGTGAGAGATATCTTCATGCAATACGATACTTTCAAACTAATTATATACAAACTACCTATCAAATTGGTTCTTAGCAGGACTCCATCCATTTTATATTCATTTATTGGATGCATGAGCCTTTTCATGTTAAAAAACAAAGAAATAATGAGAAAAAAGCATGCGAAAGCTCTGAGTCGAGGTGGAAGTGTCTGGAGATGCCAAAATTAGAAGCTGATCCTTCACAGGGCATTAGTCAAAGTTAAACTACCATTGGAATGCATTTTTGATGGATAAAAAGCTCTATTTTTGAAACTAGTAATTAACTGTCGACGCACTTCTAGAATTATGGAGATGTGGACCCGTGAAGCTGTGGATCTCGACTGAGTCAAAATCTCAAAATTTCAGTAAGTGTCAAAATTGAAATTTTGGCATCTGGGTTTTGTTCTTCTTCATCCCAAAGTTATGTTTGGATGTTTTCCCTTGAATTTCTCTATAATCTCAGTGATTTTGGCTGCATCCAAAAAATCCAAAGCCTTATTTGTCCTTGACCTTTCATCTGTAATTGTCTACCTCAATTCAGGTATCAGCAAAATCCCCAAGTTTGGTTCCCAACTCTAACAATGCTTCCTCGATTTTGAAAGCCTGTCAGATGTCCTCCTCATCATCAACTTCCACAAAAATCTTCTTTAAATTCTCCACTATTGTATCTATAGGTAGCAATCTCTCGTGTTCCTCATCTTCAAAAATATCCAAACAGGCATCACTATAGTGTCTCTCTACTTCCAAAATTTACTCTCGGGCCTGATCGTTGAGCTAATGAATTTCATCATGTAATGTTTCCATTACCTTGTTGCTATCTGCTATCTTTTTTATCCACTCATCAATCATATCTAATTCATCTCCCATATATACATCAATCAAAACTTGGTACCTTTTTCCCTTTATGGCTTGTAGTGTTTGTAAATCTTTGCTCCAAGCCCATACTTCATCAATAATGTTGAAGTCCTACCTCAAAATCGCCACGATTTTATTCACATTTTCTTGTGTAGCTTGTAGCATCTTTAGGTTTGTTGTGATAATCATGACTCCTTTTTCCTCAAAACTCTCCCACCATTGCTGACAGGCTCTCAAAAATGGACCCATATGGGCTACTCCCCCTTCTCTAAGAATAGTATTCAAGGTCTCCTCGGGGAGCTCAAGATCAAGAGGACCAATGACTTCAGCCAAATATCCCTTTAGGATCTCAACCTACCTTCAAAGTGCTTGGATTTCCATCTCATCCTCCCCCATGTTCTTCATGATTTCCTTAATTCTCGTGGTAACCATTAATCAAGATGCATCCCGTGTGGGTTTTCCCAACATGATATTTTCCAATTGATAATCCTTGGGACCAAGGCTTTCTACATCTGTATCTCTAAGAGGAACAACTACCTGTGCAAACAACTCTGGGCTATTCTGTGTACTTGTAACAAATGCCAATGGTATTGGCTCATGTGTTGGGGACTCAAGTTTATTCAAAATCTCTGCAATCTCATAAATATCTTCCTCTAAGGCTTGGAATCTGGGTCTGGAGCTTCTTATCACTTCTTTTTGTAGCCACCTTGGAGTATGTTCTGTCAGAGGTCTTATTAAAGACGAGGGGGTATGTTCTGCAACTTTCTTCCCCTTATCACTCCTCCTCAGAGTTGTTTCTATTTGTGAGGGCTCTCCTTCTGTTTGCTCGGTCTTAGTAGATTCGGCAGCTTGCACCTCGGTATTTTGGAGAGGTGATTGAGAATATTCGGCTATTTTTCCCTCCTTTGATGCTTCATCAGTCACCCTTTGTTTTGGTTGCTCTTCTTACGAAGGTTCCTTCTAAACTTGTTCCTCTGATCCTGGAAATAGGAGAGTAACCAAACCTTTATCTACCACCGTAGCTTGTGGTGAAAATGGGTGAGCAGGATCAGGACCTTGTGTGCCTGGTGGTATCTGCATCCAACCTTCCTATTGAGATTGACTGGTAGGAGTACATCTAATCTTGCCATCAATTAATGTCATTCCCACAGGCATGAAGTTAAAATTGAACATTTTAAATACATCATCCCCTTCTTCACTTTTCTCATCCACCCACTATTGCACTTCATCTTCTGAAGAAGAGACTTGCAAGGGTATTACCTGAGTGGATGGTGATATGAACAAGGTACTCCTTCTCCTTTCTTCCTCCATGGCTCTAGCTAGTCGGGTTCTTCTTTGTATGGGCACTTCTTCCTCTTCATTTGTCTCCTCTTCTTCCTCTTCTTCTTCTTCTAGGATGGTTTCAGGAACAGAAGGAAAAGGCACCATTCTCTTAGTCACCCTTTGCCTTTTCTTCATTCGAATCTTAATCTTCTTTTGTTTTATAGAGGCAGAAGGGGAAGCTTGTTCTTCTTGTGCTGGAGGTATAGAAACTTGTTGACTCTCTTCCTCTTCCAATTGGGTAGGCAAAAGGGAGGAAATGGAGGATTATCCTAGACTTGAGAAGCTCCAATATCCTTAGATCCTTGTACCTCTTCTCATTGCTAATGGGAAGGTGCTTGCACTTTGCCCTGTTCTACTTGAATTCTTTGCGGGGAAGTCCTCTTCCTTTTATTCTTTCCTGTCCTCTCTGGAGGATAATAGTATCCAATCAGGCGGTAAAGTTGGTATACTATCTCTGGCCTGATGGGAGATTGAAGTGCAAAAGTAGGAACTGTAACTTTCCTTCCTCTACCTTTCTTAGGGAGAGCTTGAGCATGGAAGACTACAGTGTCAGGTATGGGATCAAATGAAAAAGGTTGCTTGATCCATTCCTTCATCATTCTAACTACATGTCTTGCCCAATGATTCATATCATCACCCTCCTCCCTATCAACTTCTGCATTCATAATGGGTCTTACTCTGATTTCGTCTAAGTTGAACAGGGGGTCCAATAGCTCCTTAGAATCTTGTTGCCTTATTTCCTCTAAAATATTTAGATTGAGGGTCTTCTCTGCCAGATATAAAGTCATCCTACAATAATCTCGTATGTGGATATTATAGTCATTTGTCACATTCATCCAATGATCTTCAATAGCATCTTCATGATGAAACTCTTTTCCAGCCATACTCTCTACTTTCTCGACATTATCAAAATGTATCCTAGGGGAATTGTACTCCTCAAGGGGATAATTCTCCCATTCCCATTCGAAAGTCAAAATGTCTTGCTTCTATTTTACCTGGTATGGTCCAATGATGAGAGGCCATGTCCAACAAGGTCTTCTTTGTCTCTTCAGCCTTTCATATGCTAATTCAATTTGCCGAGAAATTTCTAGTAGCACTAACTTGTCACTCGGATATCTGGGGAGCTTCTTGGGGTTGATAGTGGCACCACCTACCCATAGATATGTGAACATCTTAAATTGAATGAAAGAGGCCCTGAGAGTTTTTATATGTGCTTTTGCTTCATCAGGTAGCCTCTTTCCATAATCTCCTTCAATGAATTGAATGATCACAAAAATGAATGCATCATTCATGATTCTATATTCCTTGCTTTGAGCAGATAGTTTCTTCTTCACCAGTTGAGGGTAGACTATGTAAGGCCAGACATTGGGATCCTGCATGTTGCCCTTTCTATACAATCCGAGATAATCTGTTGCCCTTGCTGCAAGTAGGTATACTATGTAAGACATCATATAAAACTTCGTCTTGTCCTTCACCATCCTCAATTGCTCACACAAGTTTTTCCTTAGTGTGGTGGCCCAGTCCAATGGTATCTTTGATGTTTTGATGGTCCTACTAAAGTTGATCATGAAGGTATTAAGGTGGCCTGCTGTAGATAAACCCATGACTCTGCTTAAAAGGATGATGGAGTAACCAATATCCTCCTTTGTAGATCCCTAAGTCGTATCCACTTTGCCTGTTACCCTTCCTTGAGGAGGTCTCTCAATGAGATAATATGACTGTATAATATTTGTCGCCTACTTTGTATGTTCCCTATACCATCTCTCTATTGATTCGTAGGAGAGCCTAATGAATTGATCTACTCTTGGGAGATGGAAGACCCTCTCAATGTTGTCAGGTCGAAGATCAAGGACCACTTCTCCTGTCACACTTTTCACTACTCTCTCTTCAAAAACAAAATGTTGTGCCAATGTCATTACTAGTTCTACTGACTGCACTAATATGGGATGTGACATTGCGTTCACCAACCTGGAACGTATCAAGGATGATACCAAATCTGACCTCCCAATTGGCTTGTTACAAGTTTTCAAGAATTCCCCTAAGTCTATGTCCTAGATTAGTATCTCGGATCTCAACGTAATCATCATAAAATCTCGATTTGGATGGTACACCTTGGAATTTGAACACTACTAGTTTGGGTGCTACTCCAGATGTGGACGCCATTTAATCACTTGTACATAATGAGACAAACATTTATTAATCCAAAGTTAAAACGTATAACTCTTAAATTAAAATAAGCATTAAAAAAAAAAAAAGTGCCCTTTAGATATTTTTCAATATTTTTTATTTTTTTAGCGTGGCAATGAGGTGATCGAGACCACGAAAAAATGGTGGTATTGGGCGTTGTAGGGTTTAGTGCCATAGATGGAAGTGGAGGGCGCAGTGTTCCATGGTGGTGAGTTTTAGCATCGCGTGCATTGGTGAGGTGGAGCTTAAAGTCGGGCTGGAGGAAGTGGATGTACGTGAGTGCGCAAAGCGTCATGCCATGTTCTGCATTGAGTGGCGCACGCAGCACCCACTATGAATTGCACACTCAATGCCCACCGTGAATGGTGCGCACGGTGTGAAAAATAGAAAGCTGCGGCGCAAATGCTTTAACTCACCTGTGTGTGATGAGCAGAGAAGTTAGAAATGCAATGAAAAAATGAAATACTGAAGGGGAACGAAGGGTTTTATAGTGCTGCGTTGGGCAGGGTGCGCTATGGGCCTTGGCACGCACGTCGATGCACGAAGTGCATCCTGCCCACGTGCAAAAAAAAATTATTATTATTATTATTATTTTATTTATTTTTTTTTTTTTAAATTTTTCTGATTTTCTAATTTTATTTTTTTCTTATTTTCTAACTTTTTTTTTTTGTTTTTGTTTTGACACTCTAACTATAATCAAATTTCTTCTCCCGACTCTTGAACTATGAGTCTAGGAGTCGAAAAAAGTAGGAGGTCCCCATTCCTATATAGGAATGGGGCGTGTTTTGTGGACACCACAACATCAACTAATTCTTGCAAATCAAGAATTGAATCACAAGAATGTGGAAATTACAAATCTCAAATCATAAAAGGACATATACTGAAGAATGAATTAAAAACTAAAAAAGAATCTATGGAGAGATTCAATAAACCTAAAGAGACAATGAAGTACTTTGAAGAACTTATGAAGTCATCTAGTTGTTATGATGGGTCTAGACATTCATGCACTGAACAAGGAGAATCATCCAGGATTAGAGAGTTGAGGAATACAAAACCAAAGGACAAACCAACATGCTATCACTATGGAAAAATTCATCATACTACAAACATTTGTTGAAGTAAACATAGTATGCAAAATCCTAAACCTAAGTTTACTGGTTACTATTTTTACTGCAAGAAACAAGGACATCAAATACATGAGTGTAGGTCAAGGATGAGGAATGCATCTACTACACCTAGATTTGAAGGATATTACTATAACTATCAAAAGTATCGGTGTTGTTTTTTTGAAACAACATGGTTTCAAATTACCTTGATTAGAACAAGATACATCTAGGGGTAGCTACTTCCCATCTTCAACATACCCTTTCAAGCACTAGGCCAACTATAAGGCTAGACCCTTCTACTTTAGGTTCTACCAAACCTAGGCAAGTGGACCTATAGATTCTTTATATGGTACCAGTTATCAAAATCATATAGTGAATCTAAATAAAGTAGATCAAAACCCTTAATCTTCTAAAACTTATGCAAAGATCTCAGACATGGATTAGCTAATAACATGGCCAAAGAAATTTATATGCTAAGTGAGGGCATCCTTTTCAGTTCTTCAACATTAAAGGGAAAGATATTTGATTAATGATGTTGATTTCAACAAAACACCAAATATGCAGTAGTAAGAACAAGTTGATCCTGTAGTTGATCAATGCCTTATCTATTGGGCAATTCCACAAATCAAGCACATACATCTATGATATTAATGACATATTTCATACACCTAGATATCAGATCTATCTTATCACTTTGTGAATCAAACATCAATGTTCATAAAGACCTCATTCTTATGAAGTATCCTTCTCAAATAACCAACAACCCTATGAAACACATCAAGCATTTACTTGACCCTTCGTTCCAACAACAAAATATATCAGACATACAACATTAATGAGATGCAAATGGGTCTTAGTTCTTTGTCCTTAAACCACATAAGATTGCAAATTACAAAGATAGGAGATGAGAATCAAAATGAAACTAAAGAGATTCTTGTTCATTTGTCTTCATTTCCTTGAAAATATTCATATGCATAAAATTAAAACATAGAAATTCCTAATAGATTAGAACTATCTATGTTATCTTAACTATTGTTGTTCATACAAGAGAGAATATGTTAAAGAATGTCGTATCACGGTGATGAAAACACATCAAGACTAGAACCCTGGTTTCACAAATCTAAGAAGACTCAAGATTGCAACGCACATGGTATCACAACAGTGAGTAACTTTCTCCAAAATTGGAACCAACCCTTACAATGGATGAGAAAGATAAAGATATAGTTAAAAAATGGAATCCCAAATCTAATCTCAAAATGACATGTGTCCACTTGAATCTCCATTCTTTGCTATTGTGAAACCTCTCTCATCTTTCTACCCATGAGATCTGATTTGGTTTTCATCATTGCTTTTGTAACAACCTAAAATATCTCTTCCTCAATGATGAAAAAACTTATGTTGCCAAAATATCTAAAATGCATCATGAAGTACTTATAAAATCTTGATTCAACTGATTTGGATATGACAAAACTCACCCATAACTACATTTATGCTACCTTTTATGTTCATTCAGTTCACCCTTTCACTGGGAATCTAATCTGAACTGCCTCAACTAAATTGAGCTGACTACTAGGCACCTAAGACAAATCCTTGCATAACTTTAACTAGTGGCCTCCTATGTGAAAACAAACTCCACAAACAGAAAGTTCATTTTCTCCCAATTTTGGCGATATATAATACTCCTATATTAGCCTACCAGAAATGCCTAGAATCTTAGTTTGAAAAATGGGCTCCTACTATGGCCTCAAAACTACATTTGGCAAATATTTAACTTTTTCTAAAGTTAAAACTATAGGATAAATCAAGTTTCATTTAAAATTGATCCTGTATGCATCAACCAAGAGAAAATATTAAAAAATTAACTTTTTAACCCTTTTGAAATTTTCCCTCTATTTTTCATTCTAGGTCAAACCCGTTGACCATGCCTTGCCATGTGTCATGTTCTGACTAGCAAACTTCTACTTCATCATATATCATTTTCCATGTGGGTGCCATGTGTCACCACCTCATTGGTCACATGTTCTACCACATCATTGAGCCATGTCATTGGTCGCTATGTCACTATCCCAGTCAACATTTTGCCACATCATTGCAACATAGCAACCACGTGACATGTGTCACTTTCTGCCATGTTAGCACCTTGAGAAATGTGCCATGTTTAAACCCTCCACCATGTATCAATTTTTTATTCATCCAACTCATTATCATGTGTCAACTACTAGTTGGTCGATGGGCCCATGTGTTATGTTGACATCACCGGTTGTCATATCACATGGTTATCTTCCTTGCATGTTTCCTTTGGTGATATGGTGACACCTTCCAATCTATCATGTGTCACCATCATGTGCCTCTAATTTTAGACCGTCATGTGTTATTATGTCACCACATGTCATCCTCTGGTTCATTCTTAGGTTCCATGTCATCATTGACATCATCTCTTTGGTATGCATGTTCATTCAAAATTTATATCTCTTCTCCATCTGGTTGAGTAGGCCTCATGTGCAAGTCTGGGCTTCCCCATTTATCTTTAAGACAACATGAGTAGTGAGTGGTTTGGTATTTAAAGATTTAAAAAAAAACATACCCCAGCAAATGTGGGATTTAAAAATTCAAAAGCCCCTTGTTCTTGCGACTTTTCTAGGCTCTACTACTTTCTTCACACTTCTCTTCTTTCTTCATCAAAGGAATCTAGTAGTTTCCATGCCCCATGCTTCAAACTACATGTTTCCCTCCACACATCATTTCTAACCTCAAGCCTTTGGCATCCATCTTCCCCACACCTCTCTGAATACTTTTGTCTATTACTTGCTCCTCAATACTTGATCGATGTCTATTTAGAGTGAGCCTTTACATTGCTACTTTAGCCTCAAGGTGGACCAAGATGTGAAGGGGATTAATACATAGCCACCTCCAATTATACAGATATTTAATCAAACAAATACATAAAACTTCAATGCATTCCCTCCAAAGGTAGTTTATACTAGGCCTCCAAAACCAAATCCACCTAATTTTGCTCTCACATGATTTATAAAAATGAAAAGTGTTTGTGAGCAAGATAAAGCATGTGTCAACTTCCGCAAGCATTGGTTCATCAATCTTGCTTGCAGTGCCACATGTGTATCCCCAACTTCACCATCCAGTTTAGTTTTAGGCACAAGTATTGCTACACTATCAACCATAATAGCTTCAATTGATCCACATCGTATAAAAGTATCTACCAGAAAAAGAGCTTGCTCACCACAATAAGGTTGAGCAAGTAGCAAATTTTTTGTGTCAACACCTATAACTTCTACCAATCATGGGTCAAGTTCTGCATCAACAAAAACATAGTAGCCTCCATTCTTATGGGCTTGTGCTACTGCATGAAGAGCAAGGGTTGTTTTCCCTGAAGCCTCTAGGCCATAGATTTCAACTACATGTCTCTTTAGAAGTCCACCAACTCCTAGTGTAATGTCTCACCCAAGAGACCTAGTTGATATAATAGGCACATGTCTACTGCCAGAAGATTTTCCAAGCCACATGATAGCCTCCTTCCCATAATCCTTGGCTATTTGAGTCAAAGTTGTTTCAAGGGCAACTTCCTTATCAAATATCTCAGTGCCAAATTCTTGATTGGAGTTTGATCTGGTCTTCTTCCTACCTCTTCCCCTTTCTTTATACCTCCATAACAACATCTCCTAAAAGTAAAACTCCATCTTATCTTCGCTCATGATTTGGCAGTCAACAATTCCTACTCGGTCAACTCCATTCTATACAATAGGCTTATCAATTGATACACTTACATCATTGACTTTGAATGGCATTGTGAAAACTTGGTAAGCATTTTGAATAATTATGGCAACTTATGTTGTTTGACAAAATTGAATTTAAATAATTGCATTGGATACTTTTAGGAATCCCTTTCAATACTTCATTCTTCAAAGCATCTTATCAGTTTAGTGAAAACAGTCAAGCCCCAAAGTGGGTTCGACTAAAAAAAAATCATTTCTAGAAAACTAAACTATCAGATTGATCCATTAGTCATATGATACTAATTAAAAGAAAAATTCAATCACTGTTACATCATTTAAAATTGATATTCAACCTTTGCTACAGACTGTCAGTTTCGTGTCGAGAATTCCTTTGACTGGCTTTAAAAACTTACCAAGACAACTGACCAAGCTCCAAAATCAACACACTAATTCTCTATTTCACATTCTTGCACCATGTCAAATCTCATCTCATGAAAAATTCTTAGTCAAAAGATATTGACTGTCAAAGTTGCCTTCTCAAAACTGCCTACAAGCAAACATGTCAGAAAATAATAAATCGTGTTCTATTTTGGCTTCGAAAACTGGGTAAACTAATACTTGGGGACACAAAAATTTGGGCATTAGTTCACTATCATGAGGACAATATGAAACTATGATTAGGGCTCATGAAAAAATATAGTGCAAGAATGGTGACCAATCAAAGTGGGCTACTTAGAATTTGTAGACTGGAAACACTAGTAGAAAGGTGGTTTTTACAAATGGAATGGACCTGGTAAAGTGTGCAGACGGATTTGTCAAGATTTGAAAATTGGCATACTTAAAGTATTTTTAAAGTAGAACATAATGGTACAATCCATTTGATCTCACCTATCAAAAATTCAGAGATATGACATCATGAACAAGGGTACCAACTAATTTGTATTTATTGACACCAGTAAAACATCATAAATTGCATTTGGAATCGCATTCAAAAACTAATCAAAAAAAATTTTTACAAGCTCAAAATTGAAACATAGCAAGTCTCTAACCTCTAGAATGCAATGCAAAATTAATTTTCTCATTTTGGTCAACTAGGTCAAAGTTATGATAAGTCAAATAGGGCCTCCCAGAATTTTGAACAATTTGCATCAACATGACAACAATAAATGACCAACTTTGAGGGATTAAAAACCTAATCAAAACATATCAAAATGACTTGAAATATAAAACATAGGTTCTTTGGTATGGATACTAAACACTCCCAAAAATGAAAGTCATGAAACATTATTGGGTACAAGATATTCAATTGCAAACATGACTTCCTGTCTCTATTTGACACTTAGGCGAAAATGCAGATTTGAACATTACTCAAAACAGAACTTCACAGAATGACCCGAAATGGAAATTTATTTTTATGGGATGAGTGGATATACTAAATGCAAGTTTTTAGAACATTAAACACCTTTTAGACCTCAAACAAATAGCCAGGTACACATGCATCAAAAAATCGCTTATAGGGCTTGATTTTTTGAATGATACTCAAAATCAAGGCTTCAATTTTGAGTCCCAACAATGGGCATAGAGAATATGAAAGCAAATCATAGAAAAACCTTACCGGAAAAATTAGAGGAATAATAATGCACCTAACAATGCATGCTCCAAATGTCACAAGTTTGGAAATCTAAGAAAGAATTGTAGGACTCAAGTACATTCAGCAAATCAAACAAAAGACAAAGGAAAAAGGAAAAGCAGACATTGAGAAAATAAGAAGGAAACGAAACAAAAATGGAAAAAGAGAATAGAAGATGGAAATAGTGGAGCAAATGGAGTTGAGGTCACCCAATCCAATGGAGAAGGTGACCAAGTCATCTCAAACTAAGCAAGAGAGGTATGTGTGGAATCAATTGATATATCATACATAAGTTCCTTACATGAAATATGCAAAAGTTCATATCTGTATATACAAAGATGTATAAGAACAAATTCATGAAGGGTTGCTGAGCATCAGTAAACAAATTTATGTTGACTGAGAATTGCAACATAGACTGAGCACTTTATAATGTAATGGTAGAAACTAAATGAAATTATAGAGAATAGATGATATGGAAGAAATCAAGCTGTAAAGTAAATACCTAGTTAAAAAGTCACCAATATCAACCGAGACAACTCACTTCCACCTACCTGAGTACATAGCATTAATGGAGACCCTAAATCAATCAAAGGAAGGTATATATCAAATTTTGAATACATTATCTCATACCTTGCATACCAATTTCAAGAGCACAAAATAATTTAGTGATTTGAGCTATCAACAAAAGATTTCAAGAGCAATTTGGACAAGAATCCTAAACAAGTGAAGATCTTAATCGTGTTGAGTAATTCAAAGGTAAAAGAAGATTATTTGAACCCTAATAATGAATATGGAAGTTTTGCCTACCATTGGAATAGCCACGAGGTTAGCAAAATTCAACTAGCGAAGAGTGACCCTTGTCCTCCACCAAAGTTTTGTCATATTCCAGAAATTGAGATGAAAGGAGATTCAATGGGTGCACTATCCTTGATACTACCCAAAGTTATTATAATCCATGTTGTTAGGAGTTGTTACATGTGCAAAATTGGAAAAGTAGGAGACTATGAGATAAGAGAGACATATGAAAAATTATTGAATGAAGGAATCTTGAAGGATGAATATAAAGTTATTGAGAGGAAAGGGTTAACTTGTGCCCTAGAATTCCCAAGGAACTTCAAGATTGAATGGATTAAGATTGTTTTGAGTATAATCCATGACATGAAGTATTGGTTATAAAATAGACCCATGGAGATCACAAATAAAATGATTCATAGAGTCATAAGCTATCCAATCCTAGATAAGAAGAAAACCATGCGATGCCTGAGTTATGTAGAAGTTGAAGCAAACACTAGAGTCAAGTGAAATGGACAAGGTATGTCCATTACAAAAAATTTTGATCCACTAATTGAATTTGCAATGAGGGTTATAGCTCACAAATTATACTAGTCAAGTAGATTGAATAGTATGTTGTGTATGGCATTGGATCAAGTGTGGAAGATAGTGATGAAAGATCATGAATATGATCTTGCTAAGCTACAAAAGGTACAACTCGAAGAGAATTTTTCATCTATAAGGAAAGAAAAGAATTCAATGTGTAAGTTTGGATCCCTCATGGTATGTATTTTCTTTTATATCCAAAAGTAGTTTCCTGGTGTTGGTAATGTTGTTTGGGCAAGATAAACCAGTGAAAAGACAGATAAATGAATACATCTTGGAGTAAATTTTGAGAATGTTATGGATGCTTAATTTGATTAATTTAAGAAAAGAATGAAAATGATGATGATGATACCAAAAGAATTGGTCACAAGGTATTATAGTGGCATATTATTTCTTGCAAATATAGACAAAACATTTGTGTATTCAATGAAGCCAAGGAAGGATTGGTTACAAAGTTTTGACTATGAAATTGATAGTGATCTGGTGAGTGCAAAGATTGTTACATTGTTGAAAGAAGAGATAGACACTGAGGCTAAACCTTTGGGTAAATATGAGGAAGCTAAAGCAAGAATAACCATAAATATCAAGATTTCTTCTAAGGAGAAGAAAAGGAAAAGAATGATTGAAGACCTAGAAGAAAAGCTAAGCACCCTAGGCAAGATAAAGGAACCACTGCGGTTAACGCAAGGTCTTGGAGAGGATGAAGACAAAGACAGTGATGATGAGGAAGAGGAAGAAGTAGAAGGTGATAAGGATAAAGCTCTAGATATTGTTAATCTACCAAGAAAGAAGGCTCAAGGAAACAAGAAGTTGGTAGTGACACCCCTCTCTCCTCCACCATGAAACAAGCCAAGGACCAGGGTAGCTTCTAGTGCTGAGTAGTCTGCAAAACAAAGAGTAGCAAAGACTACCAAGCCCAATGCTCCTAGAACATAGAGAAGAAGATTGGTCAGAGGACCACCAAAAGGGCTATCTAAATCTATTAAAGAAGTATGTGCAAATCTACAAGGGTCTTCAAGATTATCTAATTTTAGATTTGTAAAGTATGATACATTGGATAATGTTGACCAAACCAAAATTAAGGAGGCTATGGTAGATATGATTTCTAATCATAAGTTAGCTCCTAGTGAAATTGAGAAGAAAATACCTAAGGATTTATTTGAGAGATTAGAAAGAAGATGGAAGTAGGTAGAAGTGGAAGAGAAAAAGATAAGAACTAACACACTAGTCAGAGTTATGCCTAATCTATCCTAGGATCAACAGGATACATTTTTGGAAAAGTACAAGAGCATATTTGTTCCTAAATACATAATGTTTTTGATCTTACAAAATAAAATGGAAGTTGTAGCACAGCATGATGAATTTCTTTGGAAAAGCATTTTTTATTTGTCAACCAAGGCAGCAGAGACAAATACTATAAACATTGAAGATGATTACAATAGTGGAGAAAACGTAGGTGTGTCGAGTCTACAAGGTAGCATGTCACCAGTACATGTTGACACTCCAAAGGCCAAAAATTCAAGGCTCATAGATACAGAGGTAGGAATCGAGGAAAAAGACACAAGTGCAGATAGTAAGATTGTTTCAACACCTCATATTGAGGAAAACAAATAAATAAGTAAAGTTCAACCGAGTGTGACCATTGTTTTCTTGAGCATTGATGCACAAGGGTGACTAAGTGGTGAAACCCCTCACTAACTCCCAAAGTAGTGTCAAGGAACAACACTCCTTCACTGAGGAGAAGAGAAAAATCACTAAAGGATACTTCACCAGCTATTAAAGTTAGTCTAGATGAAATAATTGAGATGCCACAATTGGATTTGGCAAATCTCTCCTTGGAGCAAAAAAGTTTGCTACAAGAGGTTTTGGAAAAGAAGAAAAGACAAGAACAGTTAAGAAAAGAGCTTAAGAAAAAGAAGGTACTCTATGATGTAAAGCATATTTTTGTTGATGCTTTTGATATTAATTTTTTTTTTATGAAGATGCACCAATCATCACCCAGATTATAAATATAGTTGATCAAATCAATGCTAGAAATATGGAATCAAATGAAATATTGATGGATTGGTCTGTAAGAAGATTCAAGAATATCATTGTGGACAAAGTTTCCATAACCATTGTTGAGCAAAAAGTGAAATTACAAGAGAAAATATAAGTTATAACAAAGCTAATTCAAAAGGTAAAACATTTGTACAACATTTTGTTAGACGTGCGAAGATTCACAAGTGATCTCCATGCACAAATAAACTAAATTAAAATTGAGATGAAGAGATCCAACAACATTATTTTAGATTCAGTAGGATCTAGCATAGATAATTACAATAATCTACTCAATGCTCAATTCACATTGGCTGAGATTTAGTCAACTAACAATAATATGAGATTTAAATTGATCTCTATTCAAGAAATGGTGATGCTTCATCTAGAGGTCATGTAAAGGGAGTTGCAATAATCCTAGGATCTTATCACAAAAGATCACAATCTTTTAGTGGTTGACAATTTAATTGATTTAGTCGTAAGACTATAGTTGCAGAATCATATTTTGGGAGTAACAAGAACCACATGGGATCATGTACTATCCATAATCACTTGATTTCACAAAAAATTCATTGACAAATACGGATTGCTTCCACCAATTCCACCCCATCAACCATGACGTAAGTGTTCAAAATCAAGGGGGAAATAGATTTGAAGGGGGGAATTGGATTTGGGAAATAGATGTGACATATTCATTTTACATTGTTGGCATAAGTCATAAGACCTACAGGGAGAACTTATATCAGATTATATTTGTAATGATGTAAATATGACAAAGTGTTGTTTCCACTAATGTCAAAGGGCAAGATTGTTGGTATCTCTAACTATTGTTGTCTATTAGTGTCAAACACTTAGTAATTTACAAGGTAGAGTCAAACAATCATCACTATGACTGAGCTACTCTAAATAGGTTGTCATGTACATAAGCAAATATGTATAGATCTCTATAGGAGCCAAGAAAGTGTATGGTCACCAACTATTTTCTATACAGCCAAGCTCAATAATGACCGAGAAAGTCTCAAGCATACCAGTTTTAAGTGACACAATTTTTGCTAAGCATAATACAGATTGAGAAACAACAATGCCAAGTGTAAGAAAATAGTAAGGGTCGAGTAATGCAAAGTTTGCATAAAAGTCACAAATGGAAAAAAAAATTGAAGTAAAATGTTTTAAATCTGACATGGAAGGAATATTTAATATTTATAGAGGTTGTTACAGAGAGTTTTACGCGTGAATGATGTGGATTACATATACCTATGTTTAGTGATCAATGATTCAGATGGAGAGGCTATTTTGGAAGGATCTAAAGAAATCTTTATGAAAATCTTTAAATAGAGAAGATCTTAACCTAGATTAGTGTAAGAGAGAGTGGAGAAAAAGAAGAATATGCATGCAAAAAAGGAGTAATATGTGAATAGCAAAGTAAAGGATTGAGATCAATTTAGAAGTTAGTGAAAGGTTTCTGTTATCATTTCACAAAGCAAGTGACCTAATCATAGCAATGAAGGGGAAGACAAGGATTATTGGATCAGTGGAAAGGATTAGTTAGCAAGGAGAAGACTTGAAATCAACTTAAAGAGCATACCGAGAGTCATGTACTGAATCAGTTCTAACCAACTTGAATCAGGGTAAACCTCTTAACAGAGTGGTCTTAATAGATCTTTGTAAATTTCCTAATAGGGTCCTTACTTTATTGTAAGTATTAAATCCTCTAACAAGGTGAGACCTAGTAGTTTCTTAAGCTTTTAAAAAGGCAGACCCCTCATGGTGTAGATCATATTTTATGATCAAACATTGTAACCATAATAGGTTAACTTTATTACTGCAGTAGTGAAGATTTGTGGGTGTCATCCCCACCCTAGCTTTACTTTCACCTTGGAGGGTTTTTGGGTAACCAATATTGTGTTATGTGTTTATTTTCATGCATGTGATAGATCAAATTTACATGATACAACAAGTTCATTATTACAAGTTTTACATGCATAGTTTAACTAGTGAATGTGTGAATAAATTGGTGACAAGAAAAAGTGCTTAAGATTTTGATTCAACACCCCCCCCCCCCCCCCCCCCCCCGAGTATCTTGGTTATCATGTTTATACCTCAATTAGTCAATAAGAAAAACATAGTGGAGGATTGGCTGGACATTTTGCTAGAGATAAAACCATTACTTTTGTTGCTGAGAATTATTATTGGTCATAGTTGTAGCAAGATGTCAAGAACTTTGTATAGAGTTATAGAGCATGTCAAATGGAAAAATGGGTGAAGAAGAAAATGAGGTTGTACCAGCCATTTCCTATACCAGAGAAGTCATGGGAAGATTTCACCATGGATTTTGTTCTTAGTTTACCAAGGAATCAATAAGGGCATGATTAGATACTTGTACTGGTTGATAGGTTTTCAAAGATGGTACGTTTCATTTCCTGCAAGAAGATTAGTGATGTTATTCATGTAGTAGAGTTGTTTTTCAAAGAAGTGGTGAGACTACATGGTCTTCCAAAGAACATAGTTTCTAATCAAGATACCAAGTTTGTTGGATATTTCAAGTGTGCATTGTGGAAGAAGTTGAAGATAGATTTCAAGTTCAATTCATCACATCATCCACATAATGATGTACAAACATAATTTGTGAATCAAAGGTTGGAAACTTGTTGAGATGTTTGCTTGGAGATAAACCAAAAGGTTGGGATTTGATTTCATCATATGAAAAATTTGCATACAATAATTATGTCAATAGGAGTAATCATAAATCAACATTCCATATTGTATATGGGAACAGTCCTAGAAATATTTTTGAACTAAGGCAGTTGGATAAAGGAGAGACAAGTAGTGTTGAAGTGGAGGATTTTGTTTAACATTTGAAGAACATCTATGAGGAGGTGAGGAAGCAGATTGTAAAGATAAATAAATAGTACAAGGCTAAGATAGATATGAAAAGGAGGTATAAAGAATTTTAGGTTGGGGATGGAGTCATGATTGATTTGAGGAAGGAAATATTTCTAGTTGGTACACATAATAAGTTGAAAATAAATAAGTTTGGACCATGCAAGACACTGAATAAGCATAATTTTAGAAATACCTATGAAGTATGGTTGTTGCTGAACTAAATATTTCACTAGTATTTAACATTTTAGATTTGATAGAGTATCATGAAGGAGGTGATGGAGATGAATTTGTAGAAGCACAGTAGAGTATTCTAGCAGCTACTTTAACTAAAAAGTAGATATTTGATAGTTGAGTTGGCATAAGTACAAGGAATGGGGAATATGAAGAATATATGATCAAGTGGAAAGGATGAACTATTGAGGATTCATTGTGGTTGGTGAGGGAGGAAGATTACCGCCTTGGTTTTCCTCTAAATACCTAAGACATGATAGGGTCGCTTCTTAAATTACCCCAAGTGTCTAATGTGAGTGTAAAGGCAATCTTGCATCACCCACAAATATTTTTGTTTTATCATTTTTCAGTAAGGGTTATTTTAGTACAGAGTTGCTATTTGTGGAAACTTACTATTTTTAATAAGTGGGTTATATGATCTCAAAATGTTTTGATTTTACAAGTAGGGGTTCATCTTAGTCATATCAACATGCTAGTGGAGTTGCATTGGCATACCATATGTATTACATTAGTTATCGAGATTTTTGGGTATGAAACCTTTGAGCTTAGATATGAAGGCCTTAGAGGCTCTGGAACAAGGTCGTGCCCAAGTTGACTAGTGCTTGCATGTATCAAGCATTATAGTTCAGAAGCTAACAATTATGAAAGTACTTATAGTTGAAAATCAGAGCTTGTATGCAAAAGATATGGCCTCCAAAAGTTCGGGCACCTAAAAACATAGTTATAACCAACCTTGTGTAATAAATTAGAAAATTAATTTTTAATTGGGGTTTTTTCAGCCTCAAGAGCTAGGTTTCGTGTTTAGATCCCTCCCAAATGGTGAAAATTTACCTATATAAGGAAGGCTCGTGATGTCTAGGCACTTCTAGGTGATAGTTCATAGCTATATCTTGCAAATTATTGTAAGGAAGATGCCCATGTGAGTTTGCATATTATATTTCAAAATTTTGTAATTCTACATTTGGAGTGATAATAAGAAGCATGTATTTTGTTCTCACAAAGTGCTATTATTTCTTTGTTTTTGTTATGTGTTTATGGTATTAAGGGGAGCAACCTTTGTCACATAAGAAACAAAATACATTTGTGCTGATCACAGTCAAGAAATTGTTCATTCTTTAATAATTTATTGTTGTTATAATGGATTTGATGGTCATTTAATAGATTTAACTATTGATTCCTATGGAATGTTCATTCTTAGATGTATATTAATCTACACTAACATTTAAATGTAGTGAGAAGTGGAGGAGAATAGGTGATCACCATTAAAAATATCAATAAAGACACAAATTTGATGGGTATGCTATAACAATAGGGGATCTAATTGAAGGAGACCCTATTTTTTATGCTTGGAGATGTTAGCCCCAACTGATAATATAATTAATAGTGGGAGATTGCTAGCTGGTAAGTGCTATGAATGTATGTAATAGTCATATCAATTGTTATATTGTCATTGATGTCAAAGTCTTAGTTGGCTAGACATTATGCTAACTCGATAAACTACCATATCATTAGATTGATTAAGAGGATTTGATTAATGAAGAGGAATCGAAGAACATATGATGATGACATAAGTGATATGTAAGGTATTCAATTGATACTTGAATGATCTACATAATGATAATGTATTATTGGTTTGATTAATTTACAATCATGTGTTGTTGTAAAGTATTGAAGAACACAAGGGTAACTGAGTTACTAGGTTAATGAAGGGAGCTTATATTCACCAAGTGTTTGCAGTATTGCCTGAGCAATTGATAAAGGAAGAAGGAAAACATAGTGTTACTCAAGTGAGTTAGTATTAACCAAGTGTTACATTTCCTGAGTAAATGTTATGTTTACTAAGTGACAACTGGATGAACAAGTTTGCAAAACTGGAATCTAAGGTCGACTTTTGATAGAAATTTGGAAAGTTCTAGAAGATCTAAGACACAATTCAAAGTTTGTTACAAGATTTATGACTGAGAAAATTCAACAAGGATATGATGAAGGAAATTGAATAAAGATAAGGACGTGCACAAAGTTCTATGAAAGTTATATTTTTTGAGTGTCTAGATTCATTTTATGAAGTTTTCAAATCTAGTAGTTTCACATGAACCTAAGGTTGATAATTGTGATCAAGATGCAAAAGATGGAAGGATCTAGAAGCATTGAGAAAACTATTTAAGGATGAGACAAAGATAGTTTTAGGTTGTTGGTTCAAAGTTGATGTTGACTAATGTTGTTGTTGATCATATTGATGAGATGAGATCATAGTGCAAACATATGAAGAAAGTGAAAGTAAGGAGTTGAGCTAGGTGAACCAAACAAAGCAATAGAAAAGATAAGAAGTAG